>CM037084.1:57979492-57997830 GCA_020882725.1 Aphelinus certus
GGGGGGTGTGCGAGTCGACAATACAATGCGTGAGTGGCCGCGGCCGCGGGGGGAGCTGCTCCGTGTATGCGGCGCATTGCTGCCCGGCCAGCAGCAGCAAGCAGCATCAGCAGCTCACGTCGCGCGCAGCTGCGAACAACTCGTGGTCGTTGGCGCGCGCTGGCCGCCCGAGAGACAGCCAGACACTGCAGAGCAGCAGTGCCCGCGGTATACGTGCGCTGGATCAGCAGAGCAGGGCAGCGGACACGGAAGGGCCATGGCGACGACGACTACGATGACCGAGAGCCCGGCTCTGGTGCGCCGCATCCCCAAGCATCAGCTCATGCCGAGCGCGCAGCCCCTCCGGCCCCGGGTAAGTGCCCTGATGCTGCTGCTGCAGCCTGCAGCGCGCCTCACGGATCGCTTCTGTGTATATGTGTGTATGTATATATGTATACTAGGGCTCGTACACCTATATCGATCTGGGCTGCAGAGCGGCCAATCTCGGATTCTTCGCGCGCGCGACTCGCCCGCGTTTCTCCCGCCGCGGCCTATAAATCGATTCTCCACGTGCGCGCTCCAGCACGCTCCGCACAAAACACATCTAAACTGCGAAAACCCCCGACCTCGCTGCAGTTTGCAGTGGGTGTCCCTTTCGGTGCAATGTATAACTCGAGTGCGTTGCGATATACGGGCTCGACCGCGTGGAACGCGGGGGCCCGCACCACATAGCTCTCGTATACACGTGAATATATATATGGATACTCTTGTATGTATATATATATGTAGGCAAGCATTTTGCCGGCGTGCGCGGGGTCCGATCGTACGATCCTCTCATTCTGACCGCCCCCTGGTGGTTGTTTCCATTCCAATTTTCACATTTCCACTTGCACTAGGTGCACTCTCAACCCTCATCTCAATTCTCATCTCTCTATAGTACCTATACATATACGTAAATGTGCATCCCTCGTTCCGTTTGGCGCCGGCTGAGACATATTCATCAGAGTCCATATTTAAACCCTCGCACCTGCTCCTATTGCGCGAGCTCGCGTCGATTTTTCAAAAGTCCCCTTCCGCGCCGCTATTATTTGACTGCTCAATCAATACTATTCATGAGAGTTTCAGTCATGAAAAGAATTATGAATAATGCAATGTTTTTGCCGCCGCGAAAGCGCAGAATGCGCTTCGCCGATCAGTTCCAATCGCATACTCCTTTGATCACTCGACATTATTAGATTCCATCGGATCCATTGCATCTGAGATAAATTAAAACTTTTTCGACAGTCCAATTATTTGAAAGCACTTACCGCATTTTCACTCGACTTTGAAATGGTATTTTTTATCAGACACCATTTTTTCCATTTAGAAAAAAAAAATCAATGCAATTAAACTCATTGGGACATTTTGATTTTTTGCAGTACATCCATAAAAGTAAAAATCAAGAAAAGAATCCAGTCCATCCAGTCAAGTCATCAAAGTACCGGGAGTCATTTGAGAAAGTCTCTTTCATCACAGCTGTTTTCACACATTTTGGATTTTATATTCTCATGTTTTTGGGATTTATCAATCAAATGCTTTTTACGCCAAAAGCTACCAAGGAACAGAACAGAAAAGGGTATGCTCCACTGTACGAAAATTTTGAGCAATTTTACTTGAGATATGTATACAGAAGAATTAAAGATTGTTGGAATCGGCCTATCTGTTCGGTACCAGGAGCTATGATTACGCTTAAAGATCGTATCACCAAGGACCATGGCTGGTCATTTGAGTAAGTAACGGATGATTTATTAAATTCATTTACTTTTCAAAACAAGTAACAACAGCTCTACATTTATCATTTCAATTCATTTTTTCAAAAAAGTAGACACTGTATCTAAATAATATATTATCATGAGTCTATAGGAACAAATTTACATTTATTGATAAAAATTACTTTGCATCAAATTAACTGTCTTGTAGAGAGATAATTTCATCAAAATCTGAACAATCACTTATTCTTTTAGTTTCATTCATAACATGCAGGAAGTTGAATATTCACTTGTAAAAAGTAATGTAGATGTGAATCTTATTTAAATTGATCAATGTTTTTTCATATATTTAGGTTCACTGGTACAAAAACAGAATGTATAAATCTTGGTTCCTACAATTATTTGGGATTCGCAGAATCATCAGGGCCGTGTGCGCAAGAAAGCATCAACTCAATTAAAAAATATGGATGTGCCAGTGGTAGCAGTAGATTAGAATTAGGTAACATTTACAATAATTTTATTCATCATATTGTTGTCTTTTACTTTAATATTCATCATTTTTATTTTTTCGTTTTTTGTAGGCAGTATGCCCATACATGATGAGCTGGAAAAATTGACAGCTAGATTTTTAGGAGTGGAAGATGCTATTGTTTTTGGAATGGGTTTTGCTACCAATGCACTAAACCTACCTTCTCTAATATCCAAAGGTTGTCTTGTTTTGAGTGATGAAAAGAATCATGCATCTTTAATTTTAGGAGTACGGTTGTCTGGTGCTACAACTCGAATATTCAAACATAACAGTTAGTGATGGAAATTTCCCCATATTGCTTTATGAGCAGCAGTGAAAAGGAAAATAATTAATTTGTTCTTTTTATAGATGTTAAGCATTTAGAAGAATGTTTGAAAGAAGCTATTCTGTTGGGGCAACCTGGTACTGGTGATCAATGGAAGAAAATCGTGATAATTGTGGAAGGTATTTATTCAATGGAGGGTTCTATTGTTCATCTCCCAGAAATATTAGAACTAAAAAAAAAGTACAAGGTAAATAACATGTTCTAGATACAGTCAATTTTAATTTCACTTCTCAGACTTTGATACAATTAATTTGATTTCCAGGCCTATATTTATTTAGATGAAGCGCATAGCACAGGTGCCATGGGTAAACGAGGTCGAGGTGTGTGCGACTATTATGGCGTTGATCCACGTCAAATCGATATTTTAATGGGAACATTTACTAAAAGTTTTGGATCAGCTGGAGGTTATATTGCAGGATCAAAGGTGATTACTTTATCCTCCAGTGATTTTGTAAGTATCAATAATTGATTAATTTTTGTTCTAGGTACTGATCAATTACTTGAGAATGTACAGTCATGCCCACTCTTATGCAGTAGCTATGTCGCCACCAATAGCTCAGCAAATTATCACTTCAATGAAAATTATTGCTGGTGAAGATGGCACAGATGCTGGTAAGAAACGTACTAAGCAACTGGCTAGAAACACGAGATATTTTAGGCGTCGATTGAACCAAATTGGTGTAATTATCCATGGCAATGAAGATTCACCTGTAGTACCAATGTTGGTCTATCTTTACTCAAAAATTATGTGAGTTTTATTTCAAGATCTGTTACAGACTCTTTTTAGTATTGAAAATTTTAGACAAATGATTCGTTACAGCTCTGTAGTTCAAACCTTGACGACTCGAAACATAGCCACAGTAGGTGTTGGTTTTCCAGCAACACCACTTTTTACAGGCAGAATAAGATTCTGCCTTTCGGCAGCACATACTAAAGAACAGCTTGATTATGTAAGTTCATTATTGACACTTGATGATTGTAATAATTAAATTGAACGTGCTATAATTTTTGAGCATACCAAGATTCATATTACAATTTTCATATCAGTACTAGATTTACATACTTCTGAAATTCGAACGTTTTTTCTCATCAAGTCGGTCTTTGAATTCGTTATTATTTTTTGCATATGAATATAACACTGAAACTTTATTTTGTTCAATTTTTACAGGTTCTGAAGCATATTGAAGATATAGCAGGCACACTTGGATTAAAATACTCAAGAAAAATACGTGATCCATACCCAATAGAATATTATTCAGATAGCGAAACCGAATGATCTACCTCAAAATTTAGAAATAATGTATTATAGGCCATTGAACTCGTCTTTAATGACAATAGCGCTAAAACTTTATGTAAAGGGCTCAAAGTTGAGCGCTGGATTGACACGTAATTTCAATAATGTTTTTTTAAATATTTCACTATGAAATAATAGTCATGCGCAATATGAATTGCACTTGAAAGGAGCAAATGACCAAATATCCTCTTAGTAAGTCAAAATACTTCTAAAAAAAGCGTTTGTCAATTGCAGTAAGAATTAAAATATGATTGAATTAATTGCTCTCGATCGATGTCGAGATTTCAACAATACAAAAGCACTCGTCACACTTGGACTGAGTAACTGGCGCGGCCTTGATGTGCGAGTTCGTATAGTATTTAATAACCATGCAGCATCATAATTTTGTTAGAGTGGGTTTATCATTACTTTTTAATATATTATGATTTTTTATAAGAAATCTTCTCATGAAACATGCTATATTTTCAACTAGTATGAGAATGTTCATTACTACATGAATTGCATGATACATAGATTTCAATTTGTATTATAAATCATTCCATCTAATTTTAAGTATATTTTTAAGATAAATTTTCAATGTATAATTTATCTTCATTGGAATCTAATGTAGATCAGCTTTTCAAATTTGTATATAAACTTATATTAATTTTCCGAATGATGTATATACAAGATACTTATATATGTATATATATACAATTGAAATAATGATTTATGTGTACACAGTATATTGCAGCTTTTGATCAAACTGTTGGATTAACACTGTATCTCTTGATACTTAATGAATTTATCTGGAGCTTATAGAATGGAATTGTATATTTTCAATGTCAACTTAATTGAAATTACAATTTATCTATGTCATGTCATTAGAATTAGTAAAATTTAGAGACTATTAGTTAATTTTAGCACTTTTTTTTATATTGCTATAATACAAATGTTGATCATTAACTATTTTTGTTGCTGTTTATAATACAAAATGCAGTGATTGATTTCCAAGTAAAAACCATGTTGGTGTCATGACTACGTAAATATTCAAAATGAATTAAGTAAATATACAATCGTAGTCATCAAACCAGAAGAAAGTCTTCCGTCAAATTATTTCTTGTAAAATCTGTTTTAAAAAATAATTATGAATATATCTTCAATACAGTATGAACTAGAATAATCTTATTTATTTTATATTTACAATCTATTTAATAATTTATTTTTGTAACACTTGATAAAAACTAAATTTTTACTTATGTATCAATATAAAACCAATCTGCATCTTTCTATTACTCAATCTCACTTATGAATCCTTCAATCATACACTCGCTTTAAGAGCGTTTGGATTCTATTCAATATTATACTGTTTAAACAAACACAATTTTCAGGTCCATAAGGTGGCTCAATTCGTACAGTATCTTCAATTAGTAGAACACCATTTTCTTCAGAAACTGGAAAGCGATTTTCCAATAATAATTTAGTCACTGAATTTTTTCTCTGTGTAACTTCTTCTTTGGAGAGATGTGCAGACTGTGCGACAAACATTTCAGGTAACTCAACTTTAGTGTCATAGGCACATTTTATTTGTCTTATTGCTGGACCCATAATTATTTTCATTTGCATTTCTTCTCCATCTTTTGGTTGCATTATAACAACACTGAAAGTAAATAATATTCATAATAAAAGAAAAGTAACAATATGTATATTAGCTTTTTCAAAATTCTTGTTATTGATTTATGAACGGAAACTTAAACAGTATTATTATGGCTACATCTCCTAATAAGGATAACCCCTGGAAGAAAATAAAAACAGTAACATAAACGGAAGACACTTCTTGATCATATTTAAATCTCTGGCATTCTAACCTCTCTGAAACTGGATCTACTGTATAAACAATACCGTTGTGCACGTTGGAATCTTCTGTTGTGATCATAACTTGCTTGTTTATGTAGCTCTTGAAAAGAATGGGGTCATTTTTATAAATTTTATGTGAATAATTCAATGGTTTGTTATTCGCACGTATCGACATGACTTCAGAAATAACAGATAAATTGTTTTGATGAATATCCATCGGCAACTTTCCTACCGCATAGTATTATTCACAAAATCTCAAAACTCGTCAGTGAATACTTTTAACATGATAACCATTGATTAATAAAAAGTTATAATTGTTTTTTTTACACAAACTGCAACTCGAAAACACCGTGAGAACCGTATATATATAAGCAATATAAGTAGGTATAATACTCATTTCTTACAAATATAGCGTCCCCCGTCGCGGCTTCACCCGCGAATATCTGTATTGGGTTTGAAATGCTGTTATTTTTCAAAGTTTCCAGAAAAATCGGAAGTTATTTCTACCTATAGGTTTGTTATTAGATTTTTATCACGTGAAGATCGATCCAGAGCTTCAATGTGTGACTGGTGACTCATGAATTTTGCTTAAAATACCATATTTATGGGCTTAACAATTGTCACAATTTTTATTCATATATGAATAGGAATATGTCTATAGACCCAGCTACAATATCTTATATACTGGCATAATTTTCTGTCAGATTATGCTCATAAGCAGAGTAATCCTGACGAATAACTTGGATTCGTCTGGTTTTAATTGTATACCGACCAAAATTACTTTTGGGTCACGGAATAATGGTCACAAAAGTATGCTTCAGTATGGAATAAACAATTAGAAGACTGGGTTACAAACGTACCCATGATGAGGCTTTCCCAATTTCCAAGCTCTCTTCAGAACGCCGACTCTGTTACGAGTGAGCACCGCGCCATGGTACTTGGTCGGTTACCCTCACCACCGAAAAATGCATTGTCTATTTCTTGATTTCCACTCAAAATTTGAAGATGCCACATATATCCATAAGCATGCCTGGGGTGGTCAATAACCAACAATCAAAATTTAATGAAAATTGGTTGAGTAGTTTTGTAGACAGCCTGTCCTTTTATAAAGTAAAGTAAATAAAGTAAATATAGTAAGAGGTATAATGAACGCATGTATTGTATACTGATATGCATATACACACACATGTATGTATACATGCACAACTGTACCGGTGAATTGAACTTTGGATTAGCCGGGGAAAAATATACCAGTGATGAGAAAATGCGAACGGCATGTGAACTCGGACCTCAGTCTCCGCCCTTTCTTCACTACTGTTTATTCGTGTATGTATATTATATCAAAGGCGATTATATTCACCCTCGCTTTGCATACGCGTAAAGGAGCTCTTTAGGATATGCGAAAATTTTTTCGCGCGAATCAGTAAGGGTGAGAGCTTTTTTCGCGTATACGCCTATACGTAAAATGCAGCATCTCGCGTTCGCGAATCACGGTTTCGGTTCGCCTACACCGAAACAGCAGCTCTGGTTTCGCGAATCTCAGCAATCAAAAGATTGTTTTTTATAGAACGGGTTACCCTTCAGTACATTTTTTCAATAACCCAAATAATCCAAAAATCAATTTTCGAAGTTGGATAGAATATCAAGTGGATTGTCAGGCTCGATTACGTGGAACGGTTGAAAAATATTTGCTAAATGGTTGTTTTCATTTATGGAAGTTGAGTGTTTCGATTATTTGGGTTCTTGAAGTTACTAAAACGTTTTCAACTCTGGAAATGCAAAATCCAATTCATGACCTCGTGTTTTACATGCGTTTCACATGATATTTTTCCATCGAATTCGGAAAGTTCGTTTTTAGGTATAGTTCGGATTATTGAAAACTACTGAAACATAATCAATCCTCAATATGCAATCCATTTGATATTTTTTTTTGCTTTTTTCTTGGATTATTTGAAAATGCGATCCATGCAATAATCTTTTTAGTTACAGTGAATATTCATTTCAATACGGGGAGCGAAATTTCACTGTAAGGAATTCAGAGAGTATTGAGATAATATCCACATCGATACCTAGTCTGTTTCAGTATGCGATTTTTTGACGATCTTTCGATACTGAGATGCGTGAAACACGTTCTTTTGAGTTTGCAAAAGGGAGCAGCCTAATCGCGTATTAATTGGTACGCGAATAAATAATATAACGGACAGGGTAGAGGGAAGGATTGAGTTTGCGTACGCTCTGTTTGGTGTCTAGACACACTCATTTTTAAACTCCTTACATATTCTTTCGTTACGATGAATAGCTAATAAAATGTTCTTAATATTTGAAACATCCACACACTCAGACAGACGATATATTCCGAACCATAATTACGTATTATCACACGATCTATGAGTCTACTGCTGCTTTTTTGGTGGAACTTTTAATAATATATTTTCTGATAACAATCATTCAATTCAATATTCTTTTTATATTCTGGAACAGCCTGCTATTGCAACCTGCTTATTCAACGTATCGTGTATCTGAAAGATATCATTTTTGTAAAATCAATCCTCGCATTTTTTGAAATTCTCCAAAGGTGCAGTGCGATACTGAAAATGATAGGAAAGAATAACAAGAGCTTGAGCTCCGAAAATACTAAAACACATCCCGCAAATCTATATTTTCAGTAATGTTGTTTAGTAATAAGTACACTACGTTTGCTTAATAAATTGTCGTGAAAAACATGTAACAGAAAATGCGATGTGAAGAAGTATTCGGCACTTCACACAGTTCATTCAGATAGGATGTCAAGAATGTTTGAAGCACTTAATCATAAAGATTATGATAGACTGAAAAAAAATGAGCGAAAAGATGAAAAAATGGTAAAACTTATGCGTTATCGATAATAGTTGTATTGATTTGCAATTAAATACAGATTTATATCAAAAAGTGACGCATCGATAATCAAAAGTTCTCTTACTTTCTCTCTCTCTCTTTCTCTCTCGCTCTCTCTTACTCTCTCTCTCTCTCTTTCACTCTCTTTCTCACTTCGCTTATTCTCGATGACGGCCAGGTGAGAACACTTGGGACAGGAGCCACTTTCTGGGACGCATAGCACAGTTCCGTAATGGCTCCAGAAGCTCCAGCCGTTAAGAGTTGCCCTGAGTCATGTGTCAGCATACGTCGCGGATTGTATACAATTCAAATGCTGACTTTCACGCATTTAAAAATTCATATGTCATTTAATTCTTTTATCCCTTATAAACTTATCATTTTTCATTTGTTGCCTTACACTTATCTTTTAAGAGGCATGCATAGACTGCTAATCAAGCCCCACTCACCATAATAGATAATTTATAATATCGGCAGTAAATACCCTTCTTGAATTATCGATATTTTTAATGATTTCATACTTTTATCTCACCTTGTTTTGAAAAAGCATTCAGGAAATGCTTTACTTTTTTTTTCTCTACATCAGTGGTTTACTCTTTGAAAATGTAAAAGAAGTATTGCCTACAATGCTTTTCATATAGTATATAAACGACGCTTCACTCATTCTTTTCTTTTACTTATACATTGGACAGTTTGTTTACAAATTTATTATATCACATTTATTTAGCCAAAAACATTTTTATACAATTACCCTATGTAGTCGCAATTCTTTCACGTCTAACGTCTCATACAAGTGAATCGCATTTACAATCTTGTTTACTTTATATTTTCTGTTCATATTCTCAGTCGTATTAATATATTTTGCGCTCTTAGGTTCCTCTACATACCTAAAACTCTTTAATCATTATCGTTTGCGTTAATCAATCAACGGATCACCCAATCAATTCATTGACTTATCACGTTTTGTATTCTTTACGTGAATTTATTTTCTTTCGATATAATTCACACGATTCAAGGAGTTGATTCAAGGACACGACCACGCGATATCCATTAAGGGTACTTACTTCACGCTATTATCTCCAGTGACTTTATAAAAAGGATTTACGTGTTTATTTGTAGAAAATATTTCTAAATTCCTGTCTACCTACGCATTTCAACCCACTCAATAATGTTCATTTGAAATTATTCCGCTCATACTCTCTTGCTTACTTTCTCTCTTTCGTTCTTTCTCTCCAAAAATCATTTGGATATCAGTTGCTTTTTGTCGCATCTTTATTTTTTTCTCAAACGCGTACGCCAGCGATGCACATTTGAATAAGAAAATAAATTGACTAAGATACAGACACAAAAAATTTTGAAAAATCAGCTTCTGTGAAACATTTTACGAATCGCATCATATAGATATCTATTCATCTCAAACAAACCATTTAGATAATAAATGCTTGCAAAAGCACATTAAATTAATTATTGGATTACTCAAAAATAATTTTCCTAACAATGAATAAAAACTAAACTTGCTTTGTATTTTCATTGATATTCATGAAATAAGCTTTTTTTGATTTTTCAAAATTACAATTCAATTTTTTTTCGATTTCAAATGCAAAAACAATTACGTATGCTCTTTTTTGAGTGAAGAAAGTATTATACACTTTTTAAGTGATTGATTGAGCGACGTAATGGTCCCAAGTTTGCACGAATGGATCCAAGCATTACTCTAAACAGTAGCACACAATCGATTTCAAGGATACTGCTTCAAAAATCATTCATTAGGCTATTTTTTGTGTTTATGATACATGTGAATGAAATGAAGTATTTCGGTTAAAATTAACGATATTTGATCACGATAAAATTATATTCTGAAAGTGCTATATAATTATTATGGTTTTGAATATGGGTAAGGGAATACCTTGAAACACTGTTAATGGATCTCAATAATATTTATGTTTGATTTTTAATTTACACGTTGCCAATTCAAAAATTGTTCAGTTAATGTAAGTAACTGTAATATTAATATTATAATACAACTTCACTCGGTTAAAAACACACATATTCGTCCAATACATTTATATCGCATAAAACCCTGCTAAGGCGATCCCATTTAATGCACTTGGTCTTTCATACGTTTTTATTGTCCTCATTTACGCTACACATTCAGATGTCAGTTCTGACTTGAAATACGTTGTTAAGGGTTGCATTTGTAACAATGAACAAGGAATAATGTGCATTTTTCGCTGTTATATTCGTCACATTATGCAGCGTAACAGAGTAGTGCTTCCATTTTTATTTCGACAGGAAGATCAACATTTGAAGCTGCCGTGAGTCGTAATTGGAAAAAATAAGACGTATTCTGTGACCAAAAAGTCAAATCCACTCTCGCACAGGCAAACACGTTCTCAAGCACGCTCATAGTTTCACAGAATAATATTAAACTCTTTCATTCACTGTTCGTTTACCTTACGCATTCTTCGTGAACTACTATTCCTAAGTAAGGAACATAGTTTAGCCGTAAGTGTACACGAAATAGCATCGCCAAGCAGGCGTTTCACATTTTTACCCACAACAAAAACTCTATTTTTCATTTTTAAAATCCTATAACAGATAAACAAACAGTCATCGCGTTTATTGGTACCCTTGCAACAATGGGCAAATATTTATATTTTACATTCGTCTTTTTATAGTTTCTTGTCTTTTTATTAACTTGTGTCGTATGTCGTAGATTCGCGTACTCGATAGTGGCGGTAGGATTGGTTGCAGGCAAAGAAAACAATAGTACCTACAGCAGAGCGTCATTTGTTCTGATGTGCAGAGAATATTGATAGGGGATTCTTGGCGATTTGTTCAGTCCTGCATCTCCTCTGGCATTTCATGAGGATTAATAATGCCTGGTACAGCCATTTGTTGTCGCCTCTTTTCTTCTTGAGCCATTCGAAGGGCGTTTTCTCGTTCTTCCAAGAATAAATCAGAATCATCTTCACCTGTGTATTCCTATAAAAGAAAAGCACGAAATTCTTGTAAACATGATTAAATGTATTCCAACTTCAGTTTTAGATTGAATTAATTATTTGATATTAATATTCAACTTTAACTGGCTTGTATATGTAGAAATATTAAATCAAACTTTCAGTAATTGTTATTGTATGTGGTTACTAATATTAGAGTATGAGATATGATACATACTCTGATTTGAACAAGGAAATCTCTCAAGTGTTCCTTGAAAGCAGGGATGTCTTGATCAAGATTGAAAAGACCCTGGACTGTAATCTTGATTTGATTGTCCGTTAGATGAGGGAATGCTGCTTTGAGCAACCTTGCTACAAATTCTTGGACGTACAAGGTATTATCAGGAATAGGACCTAAGGGAACTTTGATTCTTCCCAATTCAACTAAAGTGAACATGTATGCCAAAATCGTTGCGTGCATCGTCAGACCTGTTTGTAATGCAGATAAAATTCAATAATATAAAATGCACAAACTTAATCAAAGATATCAAAAATATGAGCAAAATATTACCTGCTGTATGTGATGTGTCTGTCACGACACTAAATATATGTTGAAGAATGTCAGTGAAATATGTTTGATAAAAACTTTGAGCTGCATCTTCGTGCTTCTCCATATTTCTAAATAATTGGTACAATATTTGCAAGCCCGTGTCTGCAACGTTTCTCATCGTGTGTTTGAATGCCCAGATGACAGAGTCAAGAACCAATTTGAATTGTTCTGGTTGTATTGATAGACATGCAGGGAAACAATGAACATTCACTGCCTAAAATTTTTACAACAGAAGTAATTTATTTTATAGTTTTGAATATTGAATTCTCAACAATACAGATTAGTATCGTAAATGACCAAATTTGAATTTTTTAAATTACCTGTAGTAGTAGGAAGAAGTTAGTTCTATGTTCAGGGAACTCTTCAAAGTCTTTGTTTATCATTTCTAAAGTGCATCTGAATACTGCCTCAAAGATTTTAGGCACCTCACCGGTAATATGACCTTCAAGTTTATTAACTATTGTGGCCATTGCACTAAGCACTTCTGGCTCTCTGGCACAAGGAATATTAGTTTTTTGATAATCTACCAACACAGCTTCCAGCAATGGGGGTATAAAATTATCCAAGACCTAATGAAATAAATAAAGTTTGTTAGACATTGTATATTTTCCACTCACTCTATCAAATCAAATATTCACCATTTGATGGTCGGTAGATCTGTTGATCCAGTCTGCAATCAGTTTAAGCGTTTCTTTTTTGATGACTCTCATACTCTTAATCAATGGTTGTTTCACTACCATTTCACCATTTAAAGTTATCGCAGCGCTTATATTTTCACTCATGACCTGTAAATTGGAAAAATTACGCATTATTATAAAGTAATCAATCGGTCATAACCAAATAAGGTTCTCAACGGTTATTACCTTATACACATTCAACATATCTAAATATATTCTTCCCAATTGCATAACGTAAGGGTGACCAAGGGCTTTACATGCTCTCACATTAGTTTTGAGAATGCTAGCAAGCTGTTTCACAGCTTCAGGATCTTTCAAAACTTCAACATTCTGAAATGTATTAATTTTGATGAGTTACCAAAATTTATAGACTATAATAACGGAAAAAGTTGAATGTACCTTAGCAGCTTGACTAATTATGTCATCCCAAACTTGGTTAGGAAGTAACATATACTTTTCTATCAGACGTTCTTGCATTACCGAATCTACTTGTACACTGATCATATACCCTACAGCTTCATAAAAGGTATGCACCTATGACGGATAATCATATTCAAGTTCAATACATTTTGATGCATTTATCATATATAATCTCAAGTTACGATATGAAGTTTCAAATACCTGTTGCAATTGAAGATCACAGATGATACTACTAATTGTAGACAGAATTTCTTCTATAAAAGGCATAGGTTCACCAAGTTGTGCAACAACAAAATGTCTTCTACACTTTAACGCGATCTTAATGAAAGTATCACATGCCATGTCTTGTACACCCTCATGCGTTTCTATAAATTAGTTAATAGGGAAAAATGAATCATGATAATACAATTGAATATGATCCAGAAAAAATTAATATAAATATTCTTACCATGCATGAATTCAAACAGCTTGTTAACAACTGTTTTCAAGAACTTCCAATGCGCCCTTAAAAATCTTGGATACTGGCCGACAACATACATGATATTACTAGCAATGATAGCTTTATTATCTTTACCCTTTTTCTGTTCACACAATCCAAGTAGATCTTTGATAACTGTTACTAAAAATCTTTTTTCATCTTCTTCGTGCATTGCACCAGAAATACTGCCAATTGCCCAGCACAACTGAAAACAAATTGTAAATATATATGCGAACATATATTGATAATATTCATGATATCAGCTGAATAAATTAAGATTGTGAGTTTCACTGTTAAAAGTAACATACCGTATTAAGATTTTTCCAAGTCCACTCAGAACCATTGACTTGGTTTTGTAGCTTTTCAGTCATCACTCTTTCAGTGTCAACATAATCAAGATGGGTCAGATATACTAAAGTTTCTCTCATGTTCTTGTATAAATTAATAGAGTCAGTATCTTTCATAAATTCACGAACAACTTCACCATTTTCATTCTCAACAACAAGCACTTCTTCTGGTTTTGCCATTCTGCTAATCATAATATAGCGCACTTTAGTTAGAACTTGTGAATAAAACATTCTTCTTGGAGGAATGGTCATGTTCTTATTTATGAAAATTGGCGCGGGCGATACAAATGTATTTTCCTTGTAGAGATCTGAAGCTAATCCGTTCCAATATTCAAGGCAAATCTTGAAGATTTCTACTTCTTCAACCTCCGAGATCAATACGAGGTAATGCAGTGCTTTGAGAAGAGTGTCGTTTAGCTGCTTTTTCTCTACTAATGCACCATGTTCCTTCAGATAAGTACACAAGAACATAGCAAGATTTTGTATAAAGTTTTGCTCTTGGTCTTGTCCAACAGCATAAGCTTCGCGTATATTCGTTTCTAGAGGCAACATTTGTTCCAACTGTTGCATTGTGTTCATGAACAGTACAACAAACATATCATCATAGTTAGACACAGTTACAGCAGCAATTTCAGTCAAACACTTCAGTGTGACATTTCTAAAGATTGGAACATTCAAAAACTGCAAAAACGTATAAAAGGGATTAATAATGGGGTCAGCTGCTCAATGAGATTGAGCTTCTTATTAATTCTTTAGTTTCATAAAATTTAAAATCCAAACTTACTTTGAAGATTAGGGTTGTGATAAGCTTGGTTTCAAAAATATATCCAAGAGGAATCCAATTCAAAAACCGCAAAAGAGTTTCCAAAGTTACGGCTACAAGAGGTACGTTCTGTGAATTATCCATGACAAATTGACATAATTGAAAAATACTAGAAAATTCGCTGCACATGGTATCTTTTAAATGCTTTGCTTTTGTCTGAGTCATTTGTCCACTAGAAAAATCAAATACTTCCTCTGACAAGAGCTTCAAAATAGCCATATTATTCTGGCAAAGGCTCTCGTTTGTCTTACTGGCACCAACAATATCACCAATGAAAGACTCCCAGTTTCTTGGCCATTCTCGCTTCAGAACCTACAAATGATCATTTCATTCAATTTCCTAATCAATTTTTGCATGACTTTGTTTCAAGTTATTATGAATTTCACAGCATTGAATTTAAAATAGAAGTAGTATAAGTTATTTGCTGTAATACCTGAACAAGAATCATATTTAATTTGTTGAGGTAAACTTTGGAAGCCTCTAGCGTTTCTGGATCACTGCTTGTTTTGATAATCAATCCAACGATATACTTTTTTATACCTTCACATTGGTTTCTAGGCAATACTTTCCATCGGGTCTTTATAACTTGTTCTAGAATTTGTAATGCATAGTATTTCGTCTGTTGATTCTGCGACAAAAATTATATCTCATTAGTATAATTGCTTGTTGAATTCATTACTGTTCATTGAGTAGACATTTTTAAAAGTTACCTGAGAGAATTCTAGAATTGTATCAACCCTTGTCCATGCGTCTGGATGTTCTTTGAGTGTGGTCAGTACTTCTTGTGCAACCCTTTGTTGCTCACCTACTCCCGTATACATACATCCTACTATATTATCAAGCAGCGTAATATCCAATTTCTGGTTAAAATCCAGTAATTTGGCAGCTTGCTCAGCTAGAGTTGCCATTTTTTCTGATCAATCCTTTTGTTTCAAACACAAAAACTGGAAAACAATATTACAAAGTCAAAAAAGATTCAAATTGCAACTTTTTCACATTCACACAGAGCTGGATTATGAACAATTATGAATTTAATGAAAGAAAGTAAGCATTTATGACTATTTCAAATTGATTCATTGTAATTTTTATTAGCTCAAAAAGCTTGGAAATATTCCAATCGTGTTGGTGAAGGATTCTTGAACAGTTTACTCTGACTTAGAAATATGAGAGCATTGCTTGCAACAAAAAATAATGAATCAATTGGAATAGCATCCGATTCGAGTGATTTGATGAACTGATAAAAATTACAATGAAAAAGTAACAATGAATGAATAAATAAAGGGGAAAGTATACAAAACATGCAAGCTGGAAGACAACACAAGCAGGGCACTCTTGTTAAGTTAGTGTATGCACATCCTCCAGCGAAACACAAGTAAGCCACAAGACCCATTTACACATCATCTTCTCCACCAAACTGTCTCCAAAACCATCCAAGCTGCAAGCACAAATTCATCCATGCCCACTCTGATATGTAACTTCTCGCACGCCTCGTGGAGCCGGGGGACAAGCATAAGTATATTTAACGGCACCGAGGACCCGATATCACTCGGGACGAGTGCGGCTACATATGAACGTATCGTAAATACAACGTATACGTACTTTGGGGAGCACGCGCTCGACGCGAACGCAACGGCCAACCGAATCGCGGACACCTGGAGTGGAAAGTTTTTGAGGGCCTCGAGCGCAACGGATGGGCCGGCGAATGGAGTATATACTCGAGTAGATTGCAGCCCGAGTGCGTGACGAAGCCGCGGTTGGGGCGCGCGCGGAAAAGAGAGACCACCTAACCTACGTGGACCCGCGCTCCAACGCTGCTGAGCAGCAGCAGCAGCAGCATCAGCGATCCTTATCCGCGCGCACCGTTGGCTCTCTCTCTCTTTCTCTCTCTTTCTCTCGGGCTGTTCGAAGGTCGGCGAAAAATATACGTGTTTCGAGAATCGTGCCCTCCCCGAGATAAAAACGACTCTGCAGTTGGAGCGTGGGACACGGGGAACGCGAGGGTTTTGTACTCTCTCCGAGAGGACGATTCACTCGGTAGCGCCGGGGATGCGGTGTGGCGCTGGGGCAGGGGGGTAGAGGGGGACGGGGAGAGGGAAGAGGGAAGAAGAGGGAAGAGGAGGGAAACGTACAAAAGCACGGCGAGACACACCGGCACTATTCCAGGCGACGCTGTTCCTCGCGGATGATTGTGATCGGCGGCGGTGCTCCGTCGTGTGCGGTTGCCATCCCCAGTTGGCGCGGCTGTTGATAACCTAACGTACGGTGTGCCGACTAGTCGCCCCCGAGACTCGCGCTCGCGTATATGTATATATGTATGCGTGTGAACTTGAGGCAGACGGTGTCTCTGAAAAACACACGGCGCACAGAGGCACACACACTATACGCGGTGAAGCTCCTACTGCTGCTGCTGCAGCAAAAGGCGCGTAACTGCGTATTAGCCGGAAGGGACGCGCGGATAACCTCAACTCTCGTGCGCGAGGGAGCGTGACGCCGCCGCCGCCGCCGCCGCCGTCGCGAACAGCAGCAACAGCAGTATATATGTATATAACACTGCAGCACAACACAACAACACAACTCAGGCACTCGGCGTCGCGCACCTATACATATATTTATACGTTATATCCGTTTAGGTACACATGAGACGCGTATACGGCGGCCTGGTACGCCAGATCCAGCTATTCCCTCGCGTTCGCTCGACGATACTTGCTGTACATATATCGTCGTATACAGCCGCGCACAGTGCTCTGGTGGGCCACACGTACACAGGCGCGCGGGCGAGCGCGCGCGCACACGCACACACACGCTCGCTCGCTCGCTCGCTCACACACGCACGCACACACATGAACGCGCGCATACATGCACACACACGAACTTTTGTATATTTGGATGTGTACGGAGGCGACGACGCGCCGCAGGTGGATATAAAGCCGCGAAGAGGCATGCGAAATTACGAACCGAGGGCTCGAGCTGCTGGGTTCGCTAATCCGCTTGAGTATCATGCGGCCGTTGCTGGCTTTCCGCGCTCGCGCGGGTCTCTGGTGATCGCTGCTGCTGCTGCTGCTCCTCTCCTCAGTAGTGTGTGTGTGTGTTTTATAGGCCGCAGTTCGCTGGCAGCCCAACCGACCGCGATGCACGGCTGCGGCAGCTGCAGCAGTCCGTAGCAACAACACGCACCAGTGCGAGAGCCACTCTAGCCGCCGGTGCACCAGTCAAACAACACACTGTATATATCTCTCTTTCTCGCTGCTCTGCTCTCTGATGATCTCGCGCGGTCGCTGCTCTTTTTTTCTCTCTCTCTCTCTCTTTCCTTCTCTCCCTCTCTCAGCTCGTCGGCCGAACAACCCGTCCTCGTCGTGTCCGCGTCGGTCCTCGTCGTCGCCGTTGTCGTGTCCCGAGTGCTGCCGCGGCCCGCGAGTGCGGCGCCTCTCTCGCGAACCTCTTGCGCTCTCCCCATCCTCTTCC
>CM037084.1:57997850-58033138 GCA_020882725.1 Aphelinus certus
CCCCCGCCCCCCTGCCCCGCGCCGCGCACCCCTCGCGCGCGCGCGCACATACACCATCGCTCCGTCTCTGTCTGGCTCGCACGTCATACCGCGACGCGGCGTGTATACGTGCACGTATAACGTACGCGTAGATGTGTGTGCGACGGTGGAGGCGCGTGTGTGAGTGATGGCGCGCCTGCGCACCGGCTCGCTCATCGCTGTATACCCCATGGCCGTGGTTCAGTGTCCGCGCACCGCCGCGCACACGTACAGCGCGGGCGCTATATAAAGATTTTTGAAAATGTGGGAGCCGCGCGCGCGTCGCCAGGACGGCCGGATTCGAGCGGGGAGGGGCCAATCGTAATCGGCCGTTGACGCTCGACGCGAGCTCGCCGCCCAATCGCGGCCTCGTTCCCCCTTGACGCGCCAAACCGCGAGCTCTCTCTCCGCGCGACGTCATATAAGCGCGCGCACAAGCTCTCTCGCACGTGCAGCGCGCAAAACGATGATCCGCCCACGCTTCTGCTGCCGCGCTTTTCCACGTATTGTATAGGATAATATAATGTACGGTTCGCGATTCGACCAGCACGTGCAACTGTCCCCGGCAAGCCCTCTTCACGTGTACTCGGTCTGCGATTAATTTGTATCAATTGGGAAGAGCTTTTGTGCGCGACAGTGCGCTTTTACCCGTCGAGCGGGCTTGACGGCTTTGTTCGGTTCATGTATAATTGTGCGTTCGATGAATACGAATTCGCAGAATCGATTCCCCCGGTGAGCTTAGCGGGACGCGTTCTGCGGATCTTTGGGAGATCTAAGTTTATTATGATGGTTTGTCACTTCTCGATTCGTATCTTAATTTGAAAAAACTCGCTGTAATTGTCCAACGAGAACCTAGATTTATACGTGCTTGTAAGAATCGAGCCCTCAACTGTCCCACGGCAGGGGTTCGAACTACATAGTTGCTTTTTATGAACTAACAATGTTTCGAGTCAGATTTGGAAAATTTTACTAGCTTGATCAGTCCCGGTCATGTTATCAATAATATCATGTTATCAATAATAAAAGCTTAGACTTTTTGGTACAAGATAGAGTCTATTGCAGAGTAAAACTCGTCTTAACTTTGGAAAATCGGTTCATCTTTCTGAGTAGCTTTCATACTTTGTGGAAACTGAATAACTAGAAACGAAATTCAATACGGTGAAAACAGTTTTAGAGATACGCAACAAAGTATGTACATACAATTGCCAAAATTTTCACTTAGTATTTTTTTTCATTACTTTCGATTCACAGATTGAAAAATAATCATAAATTTTCATAAATTTATGTACAATACATCATCAACTACGGATACGTACTTTTGACTGTGCAGGTAGAAACTTTTATTTCCAATCTTAATCTATAATAATGAGAATACTAGAAAACGAAAAACCGCAGCCTGAGAGGCCTAGTAAACATGTGACCCGAGAAACGTTGCACGAAAACATAGAGTTTGAATTATTTTGAATTTTTATTTTCCAAGCATTGGCTCTCAAACATTTGATTTACAAAACTTATTTAAAAGTTACCAAAACTGTCGTTTCGGGTGCGAATCAGCACTCATAAACAGGCTGAAAAATCAATGCGTCCCAAATCCAACTTTCTATCTTTCTACTGGCATATAGTTGCTATACCATTTGTTGATGAAAAATTACGAGAATAATCTTTTTTACAAATTTATATGCACATTTTCACATTTTTCATTCCCAACTTACTGTTCTTGCATTTTTTGTGTTTACTTGAATCCATTACTTTGTGTCCCACGATTTCACCTATCTTTACGGTTTTTCTCAAATGTACTTAAAATAGGTTCGGTTCGTTGTTAAGGACGCGCTTATCTATCATTTCTCTAACTGGTCAGAAAAATTTATTTCGAGGGTACATACAAAGGTTGAGTTGTCCTGAGAAAAACAGAAAAAATGCTTGGGAAAAGGAATTTTTTAAATTTCTCATATTTATTTTGAAGTAGATGCATTTTTCCAGAAAATGATGGATTTATCAGAAAACCCAAGAAAAAAATGCGAGTTTATTAACGATCAAAAACTTATTATAAGACATAAAATGTAGAAGAGAAAATAGTAATCCACAAAAATCCACTGTATTCTTATACTTTGACCTTTGAATAATAATCACTCCGTTAACGCAGCACTGACAAAATAATCATGTGAATAAAACTTGACTATGTGTCAGAATGATGCATTTGTCAGATTCGAAAACAAATACATTCTAAAATTGTTATTTCCATAGCACGTAAAATTACCGTAACAGATTTGAAAAAACAATGAAAACAGTTGTTGTTAAAGATATATATATATATATATATATATGGCAACATCAAATGCTACTATAAGGGTTTAGCTTCTTTTTGTTTTCAAAGCATAATCAATAGAGAACAATTTCAAGATGATGAATTACATATTTATATTTTCACTAGCGAAAATGTCTGTTTTTGTGAAAACGACCCATTCTGGGAATAAATCCACAGTGGATGATTTGAAAACTGCTCATTGACACGTATAGTTTGTTGTTATAATGTTAGATCATTATATATTGTACAAATGAGGCTGAAAATTTAGAGCAAACTCTTTAATAATCAAAAAAATGTTCAAATTCAATAAAACAGTCTAGTCACTGACGATTACCAAAATCAGGAGATAAGTCGATTATAATAGAAACTTTTTCAATTTTAATATTCTTCGTGCTGCGTAAGATTATTTCAGAAATCGCGATAAATATTAGTTTAAGTACACCATTTCATGATAAAATGTTCAAAGATTCCAACAAGTGTGGTAGATGACGCCGTCGGAGGTGTAAATTTGTTCTTCTGTACCGACTTACAGGAAATATTTTCCCTCGGATACAATATTGTCAAATGGCTAGGTTCAAGACCACCTTCATTATTTGAGTTCAAAAAGCATTTGTGAATTAGTTTAGAATAGCCATTACAGTTTATTTCGGATACTAATTTCTTGTTCCGTCTAATGGGCTTGACCTTAACCTTCATTCCACCGATGCGTTGATACAATTTTCCAATTTTCAACTTCTAATTTATTCGAAGGGTGAAATGAAAGTTCTATCAAGAAATAGGGTATTAGAAGAAGTTCTTCATTTTCATAGATCTGCCATAAAAAAAATCACTTGAAGAATACATCTGGATTAACCAGGCTGATGAAAGCCTGAAAAATGACTGGAATGGAAATTTGTCGATCTGATGAGTGCATTAGATATAACAATAAAGAAATACGTAAGTTCTGTTTACGTCGATTCTTTTGTAAATAACTGAGTTATTTACGTTCAAGGATCATTCACTTGAGTTTTTTGGATATAGAATTACGAAAGCTGATATGTTTCTTATACATCGACCTTTTAACGCGAACAGAAAATAAAGGGGTCGATACTTATGTATTATTTTTCGTTTTTTCTAATGTAAGTATTATCAGTTTTGTAAACAAATTAATTCTCCGGTGAGAAAAATGTAAAAGAACGTTTACTCTGATTCATTTCCCGTAATACTTACTCAATCCACAGGACATGAATCCAGTATTTGAACGTCATATATAATAAATTTATTTACATATTAATTTTAAAATCACAATTCATTTTTATTGCCTATTTCTTCTTTGAAAAGCTTAGATAAGAACATGTGCAGATTGGAAGGTGTTTTCTAAGAATCAATCCAGGAATGAAACTGGCTAAAATATCACTCATAATCTAACAAAAAAATTAACTATAGGTTGAAAGGTCTTCAACATAATCAAATGACTGTAAAAATTTGCAAAAGTTCTGTTTGATGATTACAGAAATTAAAATTTTCGAAATGTAATTCAAGTAGTATTAAGAATCCTGCCAAGGTTCTGTTAGTGTCAATCAAATAATTCTATGTTTTACAACAATTTCCTGAATAGTAACAAATCTACTTTTCTCATGGGTAAAATATTTTTCGAGTTTCAAATAAAAAATTTACGCTTATAGGATCTTCTAATCAACATGATTAGGTTTGGGTTCCTGTGAATAGATAGTTTTATACAGAAATTTTATTTTAATCAAACAGGAAACAACAATATAGCGGTCGTACAGAAAACGATCCATTGACTCAATGAAGTGGTGTCGAGGTGATCCAAATGTCGTAGGTAAAGCTGAATGAAACGTTCAAGATTCATCCCGCGCTTCTCGAGGGAATATTTCCGAGGATCCCTGACACGCAGCATCCTAACGATAACGACAAAGACCTCGACGACTGCTGTGTCCTCGTCCTCTCGACGAGGTCGTGATGCACCACGTTGACCCAATTTGGACACCCTCCTGGAAAACTAAGGCACCCCCAAACGTGTTCGTGAACACGTGTACTCACCTTCAGAACTTCGATTTTCTAATTATCGTTGTTCAATTAGAATCTTATACTTACTGCGTGATTTTTTCCAGAAAATAATGCGTATACTAGATTGTCAGCTCCACACTGACAATACAATTATGTTTACCAAAACAATATCTTATGGCTGAAGTAAAGACGTAAATAAATAAGATGTCTACAAAATTGCACCTTTTGATAGTATTCTAATGATCAGTTGATACATTGCACATATTTAATCTTTGGCATCCAAGCCTGCTGAATATTATATTATTTGAAAAAAATTACGATGAATATCTCGTTTGCAAAATCATGATTGAAATAATTTAACTTGATGGAAGATGACATAATTGAACCTTGAAAGTTGAATGATATAATTTATTATTCTTGATGATCACTCGAGGGTATGATACGCAGAGTGCGTCGTTTGTTCTTGAATAATGAATTCATAATATCAAAGTTAAAGAATTAACAAGAAACAAACTTTATTTGCAGTACATAGGAAAGATAAATACACGTCTCGTTCATAGGAAAATAACGGAAAAAAAGAGACAAAATTTCTGAGACTCCATTATAGGGTACTTTAATATACAATCCTTAATCCTCTATTATCGAGAAGTAGATACATATGCATTTACAATATATAGAATATGCAAGATCGTCTGCAATCTTCTCTTTTTTCTTATTTTCTGTTCATTAACATACGTATATATATTTATATTATGTATATTCTGTATATTATGTATAATGATGCTGACAAAATCTAGGGAAAGCCAATTACCTCTCAGAGCTCGCGCATTATAATCCACCCCACTCTCGTAATTATATTTCGCACTCCGCGACGCTCAACATTCTCTCATCATCTAATCATCATTTTTCATTTAATTTTTATTTTTCTCCTAAATAATGGACCCACCAAACGTCCTCTCCGTTCCTTTGAGAAAAAATCGAAAAGAGAGAAGAGGACGATTTTTTATTTTCACGATCGCGTTCGAAGCATCGTGAAAAGTTTCAAATTTTCAGACCTTCGTCGTCGAACTCATCTAATTAACTTTCTTAATGCGCTTGTACAATTTATCCAATGCTGTCAATGCACGCAACAAAATAATTCTAATCGTTTTCTTAATGCGTTAACTTTCGTTGAACAGTCCTCGAATCTGCAGGTCAAACAATTTTCATCTCTTGCATAGAAATAATCAACTAGGCGGTCAAGACTAAGTTGGCTCTTTTTTTTCTCTCCTTTCGTCGAATCTAGCAACAATAATCACACAATAACAACGATAATTAATTACGAATTAACATTTTATTTTTTCTTTCTTTCACTGAAAAGCAATTAATGGAAGAGATTGGCAATAATTTTGCTCGCTAATATACGCCGATACAAACGGTACGTTTAAAAATTCAAAAAACTGCCTGCTACTCGTCTAAATACTCTGCTAATATTTCACTTATATAAATTTATCATAATAAAACTTTTAAAATGCCTTTCTTTGAGAAAGTGACAAACAGTCGAATCGAAGAGCGGCAGATTCGAGAAATCGCTTCGCTTGCATCACCAACACAAAGACCAATAGATATATAACTTATGCGTTTTTTTGTTCCTCTTCAATTATCACAAACTTCATTACAGCTATGCGATTATTAGTTTTGTATGTGAATTCATTTACTTTTTTTTCCCGTTATAGTTTGCTTTCGCGGCAATGGCTTCGTTATCGAAAAATTTTACAAAGCACTTTCAACAACTTTTTGCTTTACAGACACCTATTGCTTCTTGTAACTTGTTTATGTGAGGTATTAAAACCACAAAAGCCTGCGCACTGCTGGAGATTTGACCTCGCGTCAAATCGATCGATACCATCGCATACAACCAAGGAACGCATTGATACCTCCAATGGAATTGACAACGGAAGAATAAAAAAGAAAATTAACACTATGAACTATGACGGATGATTAAGACAAATGCTGATCCGAATACGACAACTTACACTCGTAACGTTTGCGCGCGATGAAAAAAAAACATGATACTAGCCGTAACAGCGAGTTTGAATCATCAGCAGTGCGGGCGAAAATTAAAATTTTGAAAACGAGGCCAGTTCCCGCGCGCGAGCACAGTGCTTTACATTTATTCTCCACACCATCAACATCATCATCATCATTATCATCATCGTCATCGTGTCATATCGTCGTACAAGGACACTACGCTATACTTGAGTTCATTCAACGAATCAGCCGTTCACTTATATATCCGCACACGCCTCGGATTCATCGTGTTATAATTAGTCTCAAACGCCACTTCATCCTCTCCATTTGTCTCGCGTGCAAAACATTCATTTATGCGTGCGCGTATAAGTATTACAAGCACAGTCCCACGAGGAAATTCATTATCGATTATGTAGGCCTTGATGATAAAGGGGAGGGGGGGAGAGAAAAATAATTACGTATAATAAAAACAAACGACACCGCGCGCGCGCCCGATCGCCACCGCGAGCCCAAGTTTTATTATTGCAGGGGACACTTTATCCCCCGCCTGGTGTGCTCGGTAGGCTTTGTTTTCTTTCCAACCCCCACCGAACACCCGGGATCAAGAGCTCCCCCGATCTCGTTCACGTGGGCGCGATTGTATGTTAGGGAAACAGGGCCGGCCAAGAGAGCCTCGTGAAATTTACAAGGCGAAAATTTTACGAGCTTTTCGCCCTTCCCGCGCGTGCCACCCGGCTAGCTCAGCTTTAAGCCCCACCCCCGATCGAACGTCGCGCGCGCGCGCCGATCCAAAATAATACTGAGTTTCAACGACAGTCATTTTTCGCTCGACAGTAAAAAAAAAAAAATACAATGATCTATTCGTCAAGCGCGGATAGGGGGGAGGGCTGCGAAGAAAATATCGATTCCGATCAACGTACCCGCATAGGCGAAGGCGCATCAAGACACACGAAAGGTGGAAAAACGAAAAAAAAAAAAAAGAATTCAAGTACAAAGGCGGTTTTCGTATTTTTGCTTCCTTCTATCTTCTCTATACAATAAGAACGTAGGACGGTTCGCTTTTTTTCCTATACGAGAAAGTAGTAAGTAACGCGCGAAGGGTGGGGTAGGGGGAAAATAAAAAGAAGAATCATCAAAACAAATCGCGTATATTCTCGATGCTCGCGTTATATTCTCACGGTATCGTCCGCGTGTACAACCCTCGCAATATGTTTCCAATGTCTCGTCCTCGGCTCGAGTCGGGTGCGCCGAGCCTCGGCAAGCGATTGCCCGTGTTTATAACTTTTAACAAAATCCGAAGGGATCCACCCCGCGAATTGGCGCGCAGCATCACGCAAACTCCTCGTCCTCGCCGCAACGTTTCATCGCACACTCGCTCTCTACATCAACTCTACATTACTTTTTTTTTTCTTCTTCTCTACAATACATGTACAAGCCTCTCTGTGTAAATACAATAATGTACAAGTTTTTTGTTTCTTTTTTTCCCCTCTCTTCGTCCTCGTCGTCGTCGTCGTCGTCGTGTCTTTCTCGCTTCCGTATACACGCCTTTCAATATTATTATTTATTATTCTCGCAATTTGTTCGTCGTCTTGCTTTCAATACGTGTTGGAGTTGAACCTTACCGTGACCTTACATATCGCGTATGTGTTTTTTGCGTTACTCTATTTTTTTTTTATCCATTTTCGTTTGTTCTATTGGAGGGGGCCTATAAGCTACAAGGGGATGAATCGTATTGTTCGACCTCCCTCTCGGTCTCCGTCGCCACTTCGACTTTGCTCGATTGTCGATTCATCTTTCAACGTACTCTCAATCGCCAAAGGGAAAAAAGAGCCCCCGCTTGTTGCGAATCGACTCCTATTTTCTCCCTGTTCTTCGAGAAAACAAATAAAATTTTGATAATCAAGCGACTTTTTATACGCGTAGCAACTCGGTTAATCAGCTGTGCTCCCGTATAGCTTGCGCCTCTTTTTGCTCCGCAGCTGTCGCGCGCGCGACACATATACTATCGCTCCCTCTCGTTCTCCATTCGGCAAAATTCCTCCCCCTCGCCCTAACAGGTACTCCTCTACTATCCTGAGCAGCAACGGGTACGACGACGGTCGGAAGGGTGCTCGAGGTCTCATTTGTCTTTTTGCAATCTCACTCTTTCGATCAGCAACGAAGCTTAGAGCCTTTGATCTGCCTTTACGTATAGCTTACTTATTGGACAATGTCGTCGAGGTAATTAAAACCGCGTGCGAATGCTCGAAAAAGTTACGTGAATAATGTGTGTGTGAGTAACGCGAGAAGCGATCGCGAGCACCGTCCCACCGACGAAACCCGTGTATGATATCAATGCACTTATAAAGATCGTTGTGTTGAGTTTTGCTTCATTCTCTTCTTTTTTTTTTCAGCGTTATTTTTTTGCATAATTTTCATGATTATTCTTGATAATAAACGTGGCCGTTTCAAGACCACCCAAAGATGTTTCTATTTCAAATTGTTCTCGTGATTTAAATTCTAAAATATAAGACGTAATACATTATTGAATATTAAACGGGAGACGAGAGACGAAAAAAGTCTCGACGAGTGTCTGATATGCGAATAGTAGACAATAATATAATTCTGACAAGACTCGTCGCAATATCGTCGTAGTCGCCATTCGACTTCGAATAAACTATACAACAGACGCCTAAACGCATCTCTATAGAAAAATCGTCGGTCTAAAGACAAATTCTAGGATAGTAGAGGAAAAAACAGTATTTTCTCTTGTTTGCGGTTGTTGCTGCTGCGGCTGCTGTTGTTATTGTAAGAGATATTACGATATAATTTTTTTTTGTCATTATTATAACCGACATTAGTGAGCTTATTAATGCCGATGTTATTGTTCATTGTTTGCTGCTGATGTTCTGTTTTTTAATCGAGAAGGGAAACATGATTAGGTATATCCTCGGAAGTACCAGGCCAATGACGGAAGTGTCGTCGTGGGATGCGTTTTCTTATCTAACTCGGTTGACTCGATGGATCATCGATCATTTGAATCGGGTGAATTGAAGGGTCTTACGACTGAGAAACGAGAACGATCAAAGGCACGTAAAAATGAGCCGACTCGTCGCCATACAAATTGCGTGTGAATATACGCATCGTCACACTGTGTATGTGTGTATGTGTGTTTAGGGGGGGGGTTATTGTATTATATAAATCGCCAACATCGGTTTGCTCGGTTTTCATTTTGTCGTGTTTTTATTTTTTTCATTTTTTTTGTTTTCGTTGAAAATCTCTATGTGATCCTTGGAAACGTCATGCTCTACACGGTCAGGAGAAAAAATACGCATGCGCGGTATCTCTAGGAAAGACTCGACTATGTATGTGCACAAAGGGACGTGCGCGTGTGTCCGTGCTCGCCGTTTTTTTTGTTCCTTCTTCCTCATCTTCATAAGACATCGTTAGATCCGTAAAAATTGGAATTTAAAAAACACGACTTTGTACTCGAGAAGGAAAAAGTCAGAGATTCAAAATGCTCCAACTGCGTAAGACCCTTTTTAAGCGTTGCATTGCATATTCATCAACGTATGTGTGATACGTGAAAACGCGTAAGTACGCTTGTGAGTGTGGATTGTGTGTGTGTATGTGTAAGTGGAGTGCTCTTGTGCTGGTAAACGTCGGCGAGCGGTTATGCGTGTGTCGCGACAAGTAGATAGAGGAAAGAGAGAACTTGATTAGGCTCCGGTTTTGAAGCCTCGATTACAGATATAGAGAGTCGCCGCTGCAGCGAAAGTTATTACGCGCTATTTATTTTTTTCATTTCCCCCTCCTTTTGCATCCTTCTATTTGAGAAATACTTGAGAAGCTTCGGACAGAGAACACGTGGCGCACGCGTACAACTTGCTATCGCGTTAATTTTCGCTGGCAGCTCGAAAAAGCTCCTTCTTCATCCTTTTTTTTTGCTTTCTTCATTCGTTCCTTCCAATCGAATCGATCCAATCCCGCACGCGCACCTCTCTGTCTTTCCCATTGATGAATGGCGACGCGTATGTGTGTGTATGTGTTTTGTTCATTTGTTTGTCGTGATCACTTGTATAAATATATGTTTCCGTGAACATCAGCATTCAAGCGACGACTGCTTCTCTATATACTCGGCTCGGGCGAGTCTGTGGCCGATATCTCGCGTACAATCAAGCGAGTCGAGACGGTAGGGGGGGGGGGAGGAGGCTATGTGCAATACGCAATCAATGGTACCATCGTCGGGCAAGTCGACGCGAACAGGTAAAGAGAGACGACACTTTCGTTAGAGTTAAGTAGTGACGTATGGTAAGGGAGGCGGGGCGGGGGGAAGGGGGGCTCAATTTAAATTACGATAATGAAAATTAATACAGAGTAGTTGTAGTGTACAGCTCGGAGTGGTGTTAAGTAGCGGAGGCCCGGGGCCGCTCTGACAACAACAAGAATCGGCGCCTCTTCTTCGGTTTCAAAGCTGCGATCGGTCAGCCTCCAACTGCCGACGGCGACGACTTATTTGAGCAGCTGGTGGGCCCGCTCGTTCGCCACCTGTATCCTCGTCTCGTTCGACTCGCCCTGTAAAAGTAACATCCACCAAAAATTGCGTTAGTCGGAGGCTCGAATCGGACACGCCCGCCGCGCGCTTCACTGTAAATGTTATCGTGTCGTTGTGACTCTTCGATCAAGTGTATGATATACAGTTTTTGGTTTTGTGTCTTTATACGATGTATATATCGCAATACGTACGTACTTCATTATTTCATCTGTTTCTGTGGTACTCGCCGAGTTTAAAATAGTATAGATCGCGCGATTCATGGAAAATTAGTAAAATTTTACTGAAAAATCAGCATAATTTCAATAATTTCTCAGTGCGTATTCACTATTGTTCATCAGTTATGCAATTATCAATGAAGAATAGTAGGTCTTTTTCTATTTTAAATTCAGAGAGTACACAGATACAACCACTGAAAACACCGTCGTCGACGCTGATGAATATATATCAATATATGTAACCGGCATTAATTAGTTGTCTTCTGCTACAACGATTCTTCGCATGCATTTACTATTTCTATTTCATATTTCATATACATACGTATGTACACATGTTTCTTGACTACCTTACGCAGGATGGTAATGTAATTCGTCACGATTCGTTTTGTTTCTCGTGAGTGTCATTTTCGGAACAATCAAAAACTCGACAAGTGTGTATCGCAGTACGCATGTAGCATTAAATGTTCTAATTCGTAACGAGATTCTGAGGTAGCGCGGGACAAATGGATGCTCCGAATAATTAGTCCTCCACAGGTGCTCGACTCACTTTAATTACACGCGGCTAATTGAAATTTTATCAGAATGAGAAACTCGCAGGGTTTGCGTCTTGGTTACAATAGATTGAGAGAGATACACAACTGTAGATTTACAAGTCACACCTGTGTGCGTATGAACGCAAGACAATTTTATTTTTGTAAAATATGTATATATCCGCATTCGTCGTCACGATAGCAAAATGCTTTGGCCGTCATATATTGAAAACGCGATTTGACGGCCATTCGAATTCAATGAAATTTTCACCCTCGTACACATTACACCTTCAAACAATCGTATATTTGAAGTAAAACAATCCTGTGTCAAGACAATACAAAAATTGCAATTACATATCAAGCTTGCTCGACTTATATTTACACTCTCGCGTGTGGAACTATGTAGCATTCAAAAACAAACAAGTTCGAACCCAACAACACTAAAACATTTACAGTGTTTTCGTAATATTATATATTTTTCGTAAAATAAGACTTCCTTCACGTCGCAACGAGCAATATTCCTCAGAAGTCATTTTACGTATTATGGAGACGCAAAAATTTGACTGCATACAAAACGTAGGCAATGAGGATCGTTAAAAACACGCAGAGCAATTGATAAAGAAAAAAATCACTTTTGAATCATTATCTTTTTCAATAATTCTGTAAATTGCGTATGCCTCGTGACCAGGTGATTGAGGAATAAATTACTCAGTCAAATTTTAGCGTTCCTTCGTGTTTCAATCTCTCCAAAGTTTGTGTTTAACAATGATTAGTACATCTCGATCGGGATAAAAGAATAATAGTTACTCTGATATACTTCAATAATCACAAAAAATGATCCAATCGAGTTAATAAACATCGTCTCCTCGGCGTAATTGCAGATATGATTATTTCCCTTCTCAACGACAAGAATATAAGCCGGAGATTCCGCCCCTAATAGGGGGAAGCTGTTAACCTTTGGAGAGACTGCTCCCGTACTATCTACGTCAACTTTATCAGTCCTTAATTATGGGAGCATGAGCAATTATGCCGTCCAACACGAGAAGCTACCCCACTTATCGAACGTGATAAGCGGCCGCGTTATTGCACTGCAAGGACCGACAGAGTCGACAAACTACAGACTATATGTCATCTAATGACTAATGACTAATCACTATTTCTATGTCTACGTAATAACAACAGTGTAACCACAAACCTCTGCTTTGTTTTCTACACACTGGGCGATAGGGTTGGAGGGGCGGGTGGGGGCTATTTTTTTTTTTTGTCTCGAACCACAACACAAAACACACATAATACGCGCGCATACCAGTCGGTCAGCCGCATCAAGTATATATACATCGATGGCTCCCAACTCGAATAAGAGCCCGTGCCCGCAAGCTCGGCCCGAACAAAAGCACATCGGGGAGGGGGCCGTGTAACAAACTCATGCTCGAATCACATCCCCGGCTAATCTCGTGTATTTTTATCCCGCGAAATCCGATTCTATAGCTGTCGAAAGTATACAATGTGAGGATAACCCCTGGAAGTAAAAAAAAAAAGAAAAGAAAGTATACAATGAAATGCAATTTCTCGCGGGACAAGAAAAAAAAATTCCAGAAAATCCATCTACCTCGGGAAAATTTTTGTCCGGAAAATCCAATGCGACTTCTGATGGAAAAGATTCACCCGAATTCCCGAGCCACTCGTGAAGCCCCAGTATGCATTTTTCCGCGAAACGTACTTTTCTCCGCGGGTGTGATTGCGACACGTGTTTTTCTTCGCGCAGGAGCCATCGATACACGACGTGCGTCTATACACAGATGTATATACGCACAACGAGATATATATATATATACAGGAAAGACAGCGTGAGAGCGACACATACGAGCCGCGGATGTTCCGCGCCTCGAGGCACCGTATAGGTGTATATATGTACACGCGGAGTCGCGAAACAACGAGCTCGTCGGGTATATGGCGCGGCGCTTGTGTGTGCGATCGTCGTCCAAAAGGTTTTGGGGGTTCCGGGTGGGGTCCAAGAGGGGTTTGGTGTCTCGTCTTCGGGGGGACACATACAACATGAGCAAAGAACATCGAGAAGCGAGATACGCTGGCTGACCTTGCGATTGATCCTGTCTATCTGGCGATTCTGATTCTCGAGCTCGCTGCCCATGTCGATGGCCATGTTCCTTAGATTGCCGATCATCGTGTTGACCTGGCCCATGTTCTCCTCCATCTCGTTCTCGCGCGCGTCGTTCGTTATCTTGCCGATGTAGCCGCTCGGCATCACCATCCCGTTGTTGTCCATCACCCGCTGGGGCTGGTTGTTCACCACCTTGCCGTCGTCGTTGCCCTTCCACGTGCCCTCGTCCTCCTTGAAACTCGAGCTCCTGCGTACACGGGAGGTCGTCCCAACGCCCACCGTCAGTCCCTTTCTCTCTCTTTCATCCGTACTCTCATATTCTCGTTTTTCGTTCGTTTTCGTTATTCGGTTTCAGTTTTTTTTTGCCATATATTCGAGGATGCGGTTTTGGTTAGTAGCCGGCCGGCTGGGCTTGGGCCGGGGGGAGGAGGGGGAAGGTTCGCGAGCTGCAAATATCTTGATCCGCTTATATATGCGGCATATTCTTTATATATATTGTCATTTTTGGTGCAGCGACAGCTCGTGAGAATGTATACACTGATTTGATGGTCGCGATTGATGACTGTGTGTGAAATGACGTTTATACACAGCAACGCGGAACGACTCGAAAATATATCTCATCCCTCCGGAATTTCAAGCTGTCCGATACGATACGATAACCGATAACCGGGGAACCCTGACCGACACTTGGAGATTAATCTTTTTTTTATCACTCGAGTCACTCGACAATTGTATCGAATCAGTTATCATCAGACGTAATTTCACATTACACATAGGCCGGCGCGACTGTTATTTTTACGAGAGCTCCAATTGAATTGAACGGCTTTCTAAATACATTAAATGCATAGTCCCATATAAATTGTTGTATACGAACTTACGAATGTTGGTCTTATATGGCGTGTCTCAACTCAAGGCTTATATTGTCGTTGGAACGCGGCCAAATTCAATTTCCTCACACGGCATATGTCTAACCAACATTTTTACGACCTCATGCCCTAGTGTACACGAGAATGTGCAATTCGATTAATCGTTAATTTTACGTAAATTACCCGAGATGACATTTTAACCATAGACTAACGTTCACCCGATCCGAAAACACACCGGCGATCACAAATTTATGACATATCTGACCGACGAACGAAATGAAATCTTTCAATGAGCGAACGAACATTTTATATATATTTATATATAATGAAAGTTGAAATGAGATTTGATGGATGCGATTAACGTACTTATTGCAGGGTAGAACGCAGAGTCCGCAGCACTTCTCCATCCCCGTCAAGTTTTTCTCGGCCTCTCGCATGTCGGCGTTGATCTGGTCCATCCCCTCCTCGATGCGGTCGAGTTGCTCTGTTTATATACCAGCATATTATGGTATTAGTGTTTGATCATCAACCCGTCTGAGCTTTAATCTCGACAAGCTATTTTTTGTCCCCACATTCGTCTCGTAATTGAGTCACTCTATTTACATTCGAATTTCGGAGCGCAAAATACAATCTAGATGGAAAACATCAAGATGCTGGAGGGAAAATGAAGAGAAAGTAAAATCGTTAGATTACCTAATGGATTCTCAAGCTGTCGGAGGTTATTTTGTGCTCAGAAATCAGTAAAATGAGTGACAGTATGTGTGCAAAGGTTGGCCGAATAATCAACATATGAATAATATGAAGAATCAAATGAAAATAACATTTTTTTTGAGGGGGAATCGTTCCGAGAATAGCAATAGTAAACATAATAAATGCCCATTGGAAAGAAGAAAAGAATTGTCCATTGTACATCACAGATAAAAGAGATGAAAAGCTGTATAGATATACATACATGGGGCTGGAGAAACCACGACAACAGTTGCACACGTAGAGAGATTAGAATTGCGAAGGGTATTTTATTCACTTTCCATTATTATGCGAAACGAATGTAACTAATTATAGAGTAATAAACATTCAGAAGAAATTCCGTAAAATGATGAATAGTCAGAATTTATTTCGACTTCGAGAAACATAACAAAACAAACTCGCATTTTCTTTCAAAGTTTTTTTTAAGGAAGTCTCAACAGATTTACTCCGATTACTATTACGCAGAATTTGCCCCTATAGCATTTAGGCTAATGTTATTCTCAATGCATACTGATGTAAACAGTAATGTTTCCTCAAAATTTAAGACGAATCGGTTGGGTAGTTTCGGACACTTGCATCCATACACACTGCAGATAACAGAGGATTTTTCCGTTCGCTATCTCGCGATGTTCAAAGCAACGTGTTTTGTTTGCCCAGAGAATTGAAGCTGGCGCGAATCCGAGAGACAGATAATTGAATGTCTAATTGGCAAATTCAACGACCCGACTAAAAGTAAAATCCAACGAAAGCAAATACTCCCACCTCAATTCTAAACCTCGTCCACGTGTGAACATATTCACGTGTATATACGCATAATAATATAAACAACGGATACTCAAGTGTGACACAGAGGGGCCCATTCATAAATAAGCCTTTCCGTGCAATATCATCGCGCACGATAATTAGCCGAGCTTCCACACCTCGCCGCATAAGCGCCCATTAGACGGACGTGATACGGAACATAATACATACGGAGAACACTTGCCGGGCGCGCGAGTTTTGCTAGACGTGCTTTCGTGCTCATCGGGGCTTCGAACGTGACCGATTACAATGCCCTGCTCCCACTCGACTTTCGAGCTTTGCAAGTTGAACTCGCCCGTAACATTTATAATTGAGATTCCAAAGCGAGATAAATCGATCGATATATTGGACCGGAACACTTTTGCTGTACCGCATTCTCCTCTAGACGACTCTCGTTTCGGGAAACAGCGTGTAATTAAGGAATTTCTTTGTGGCAAAACAGACCGTTATTGGGGAGGCTAAGTTGAAACTGATAACCGAGACGCTAGACGAACGATTTGCTCTTTTGTATAAGGAACGAATCGTACGGGAAACGAATTGATTTTCGATCGCGTATATACGCGCACAAAACCGCGTCTAGCATGAGATTATTGTACTCGGGACAATCAACAAGAACACGCTGGATATCATGCACAATTTACACCGCGCTACACAACACGTCTATTACATTCAACATGAATTTGCGAGGAGTCACTGAGTGCGAGTTGATTCAGCATTGGTATAATATCGCATCTTGGTGGAGTTGTCTATGCCCAAGTGATACAAAACAGAAGATGGGGGAGAGGACTCGTTAATGGATTCTCCTGACGACCTTTGCACACATCCCACGAAAGATCATACCCAAATAACCCATATCAATTGCAATGCATGTCGTAATGGTATATATATAGAGATATATTGATCAGACAAAAGAAATGTGAGTAATATACTAGTGACTTATGGATAAACAAATCAAAAGTGGTGAGTAAGGGAGTGAGATGCAGTTATAATAAGTATAAAAGAGTGTGATTGCGCGATATGCGTAAAATATATAGGTATATATATATATATATATATATATATATATATATATATATATATATATATATATATATATATATATATAGGGTCTGAGAGTTGGCCGTTAAGGTGTCAGTGAGCATGAATCAGTATATTATCACGTATAATTAATATTTTCGACAAACATCTACAACTTTGAAGAATTTAGCAAAGGGTCATATAGGTCAATCATGTTTTAGTTCTTGTTAATGAAGATATATTTTCTTCCTAAGTAAGTTAGGATTAGAAGATATGATACATTTAAAAGTTAGTGAAAGATTCCACTCATCGATATGGGACCAGAATTTTTTATCACAGCTACATCTAAATCATTTCTAGCACCAATTAACGAAACTAAAACACTAAGGATAAGAAAATTAACAGTAGCATAATCAACAAGCTTGAACAAGATGTATTTTTACAAGTAGAACTGATTATTTTACAATGCGAAAACAATTTTCGTCTAATCACAAAAGAAAAAGTAGTATTTGAATATGACCTTGTATTTCACCTGTTTACTCTTCCTAAAATCCAAGTTTCAATTGCAGATCTTTCAATTTGATCTTCAAGAATCCGACTTATCAAATCTCAGTTAATTCTATTTGCGTCTAATTAGATCAATGAGGTGCTTTCTCTTCCAAAACTTTATTTTTTCAAGTGTAAGTCGAACCGTGCAATTATTCAACCGTGTCATTTGTGCATTTCCACTATGCATCAACTCAAATATTTCTCTACACATGTTATGTTTTATCCGAACGTAATATGTTTAGCTTGTTATTGTAAATCGTCTTTTCTGTTTTATTTTGTTTCATTATTCATCAAGAGTGATGTTGAAAAAAAAAAACAAAGAAAGTTTTTCGCTCGGAATTTGGATTTTCGAAAATCTCAAATTTCCACTTCTTATTTTCATCTTTCTTCGCCTTTCATTTTTTTTTATTAAAGTCGTTAGATTGAACAGTTTCGAACGGTCTTGGTCAAAAGTCGCAGTAGAACATTCGGAAAACTTTTTAACACTAATCAATTATAAGTTCTTAGCAGTCAATAAAGTCAGAATCACATTTCTTTTTATAATTCTCGAAATTATACCCAACCCAATACTTCTTTTTACTTGGCAATTCTATGTTATGTAATGTATTAAGATTCAACCGATATGCATTACGAATTACAAACGAAGACTGTACAATCGCATATAATTCAATAAATGAAAAAACACAAAATTGATGTCTATTCAAAAGTGGTGTAAAGACTATCAAAATAAAATTCTTCGATTAATCACGTGATATTTCGATTTACAAAGTCATTCAGATACAGTTCTCGAACTTGACTTCTAACCAAGACAATGAGATCCTTATCACTGTTCATTCTAGACAATCTTACATGTCAATGCTCTCATGTGTTTCATACTGTGTTTAAATAATCTATCGCAGAGTCATTAGTTAATATAGAATTTAGAGAAGCTAGATAGAATGGCTTACCGCCTTGCTCGTCCAGCATTACAAGGGTTTTCATCCCGACCTCGTGGCTCTAAACAGGTACAACCGACCAATCAGAGAGGCATTAACATCATCACTCTAGTGCAAGTGCTAACTTTTTTTTTTATCAATCCTAAAGAGACAGTGACACACAACTCTCGACGGGTGCCTTTCAATCTCATTTCTGCGTTTTCTATTGAATTTTTCCAGCCAAATGCGAAACTCATTCATCTTATATTATAAACTTTAATTTTTAGAATAGTACAGGAGAATCGAGAAGAAAAAAAAGAGTGAATGTGGTACGATATTTAGCAGAGCAACTTCAGAATTAAAAATGTTGCTGTAGGCGCAGGTGTGCGGAAAAAACTGAATTGGCGCGTGAGGCTATGAGAAATCAGGAAGGTGGAAGAGAGACCGAAAATGTGCCAGGGAAATAGTGGCATAAAACAGAAATGCGCGAAACGAGACTCGGCCACGCGCGTCGAGTGTGTCTCATCGTCTATTCAGGCGTCCTCCTTCTTTTTTAGCTTTATCCGCTTTGGCTTTTTGCACCGTAGCTATATCGACACATCTAACTAAAAAAAAAGAAACTTCAACTTTAGCTATGTCATAAATATATATTCCATATGATTTCTTGTGACTCGTAAAATATAATTTTTGTTCTCATGGATCCCTTATATATGCTTCTACGATGAAATGTTGCTTCTTCCTACGGAAATCTACGCTCTAGCGCTGTATTATGGAGAAAAAAAAATAGACGCTCGCTATATTCCTCCTTGATACACAGTACGCAGCGAGGATGTGATGATGAGCATCAAGTGAACCAATCATGGTCAATAGTCGAGATGATGATACATACTTAAATTTAAATCCAGCACTGTGAATTTCGATGGAGTGGAACAAGTTTTATATACACAAAAATCAAGGATAGTGTACGGGATTAGATCGAGGAATTAGTAGCTCTTCGTCGTCATGCTGATTTCGTGGTTGGTTACACTGAAAATTGTACAGATACATCGACATCGTGGGAGTGTATATATACAATTGTCGTGTACAGAGTCTGTGTTTAGTAAATCCACAGGGTAAAAGTTAGCAAGTGTATTGGAAAGCACCAGCTGAATTGCGTGTGCATGAAAATATCGGATGTGGATGAAGAGAGGGAGAAGGACGACAGGTGGTCAAATATATATATTGAGAGAGGGAGAGAAAAAAAGATAGCGAGGAGTAGTTTGAGTGCACACGTTTGAAGTTGGGGGTGGGAGAAAAAGGCATGGATCGTTAAAGTGCTGCAATATCGTATAGGTATATTACGTGTTGTGCATCTCGTGTATGCCTATGTATGCATTAGCCGCTTGATGATTATATACGCACTACACAGCGGGGTTAAATGCTGGCGATTTACCACTTCAGTTTGGATTAATCCTTTCCAAGCTATTCTTAAGTTAATGTACAATGTGTTATCGGTCATGTTTCACAGCCGTTTGTCGTGTATTCTGTTACGAAGCCTTTATTTGAGCTTGTGCAATGGAGCCACGAGAAAGAAGAAAAGAAGGTCAAATTTTTAAGTTGCACAAGCTCGAACGAGAACTTGGAGTTAGTAAATTGAGTTTTAGTACAGAATATATTACATTATATCTTAGAGTTAAATGGATTAATAAGTTAATTCTTCAAACTCCATTCTTACAAATTGTTCTCATTTTGCTTACCCCCTTGATGATCTAGCATCACTAAAGTATTTGCTCCAACATCCTCGCTCTACAAAAACAATAAATGCGCGATAAAATGTGTAAAAATAACATACTAACATGTAAAATAAATCATAATCTATAAATAAAATGAGATAAAATAACGTTTGTGAAATGTCGCTAAGGGAGAGCATCGTTTACATCCTCTAAAGGTATCGGTACAAAGGAGTGGATGAAAATAAATGATAAGATACGCGTTATGTGGAAACTCGTGATGAAAAGTTCAACAAATGTATGAAAACTGCTAGGAAAAATGAAGAAACGATAGGATTTTTAATTTACAACTCAAATTGATATACGCAACTGATGAAATATCACTAATTTCTCGTACAAAGTAGTCAGCTGCGAAGATTTCAAAATTCAATTACACTACAGTTATTTTCTAATCGCATCATGATGCCAACGCAGTATTACGATCATCGTAGCCGAGCAAATGTACATCTGCTAATTCTCAAGTAATTACGCTTGGGCGAACATACTCAATTACTCCATAAATTAATTGAAGCCAGCTGCTTTTTTTTCATTCGTCTGCACATTTCAATGACATCGCGTCGTGAGTTAATCGTGAGAATTAGCGATTATGTTATTTCCAGTTGAAAAAACGTAAAAATAAACAGAGAACGCTAAAACCGAAAGTAGAAACTGCTTGCCACCGAGCTATGAGGTTTTTCGTATAAAAGCAATGGAAATTGCACCTGTAACGCACCTGCCGTAGGTATCAGCACAGCATACCGAGTTATAATATCGCGTGTCAATGACAACGTGACAGTTAACGAAAATACTTCTCGCTTCATCCAAAACCAGCTGAAACACCGTTCAGTTCGCTTCGCGCAACTTAACGATCATGCCGCACGCTGTTTCACGTAATTTAATCTTTCCCAATCACGCTCCCGCGGTATTTCTATCTGAATTTATTTAAAAAAAAACGAATTTAAGAAATACTTGACGGATCAGTTCCGTGATTTTGCATTCGTAGGTATGAATCTAATATTAAATTTAGATATTATTTTTGAAAAAATCGACCAAAAATCAAAATCATTTAAAAGTACAAGTTGTCGAATATTTATTATATCTGAAAGCTACTCGTTAAAGCTGTTACCAGATGAAACTATTGATGATGTGATTCGAGATAGTACGAGGAACACTCTCTCTAGCTTCAGAAAGAAAGGAAGAAATACATTATTCATGAGTATTTTTGTTTTCTGCTTCTGTAAGTTACGAGTTGTAGCAATGAGCGATGAATAATGGTAATACAATACTCGGAAATAAATGGGAGAAATAAGGTGAAGATATAGATGCATTCTGTTATAAAAAATACTAAAAGTAGTGTTGATGCAAATGCAAATACATAAAGTATCAAGATGTTTCTTTATTTTCAACTAGCAGGGAATGATAAGCAAGTTTTTAAACAAATTTCTGTACTTAGTAAAGTAGTATTGTGAATATGTCATATGATCATAAGCGTTGAGTTATTGAATAAACAACTACTTTTAAAACAAATGAAGTTTTTTCGATTGCATTGAGTAGTCATGTACAATGTAGTTTGGAAGCAACATTGTTGAAAGCTTTCAGTGAATTAATATAAGTACTGTTTGTATATTATTTATGTATATATAATATTTTGAAATTATCAAAGAAAGATTCGACTCGATTTGAAAAACGTATGTCTGTATTTTTCTCACGATTTCGAGTTCAAATAGGGCAGGATCCATTTAAAAGCAAACAATTAGAATGCATCGTAAAAAGTCAAATACCAAGAAGTATTGAATTTCATAGTATCTGCACGTGAACTATGAGTTCAACTGTAAAAACAGCCAAGGAATCTTTCTGACGATTTTAGTTTGAATTCTACAAATGATGTAAAATCGTGAATGTATATACAAAAAAACGCATATAAAGCAGTGTTTTTGAAGTGAAATGAAACAAAACACAGCAAGTGAAATTAATGAGGCTAAATCTAAACATGTGAAAAATAAAAAAAATGTATTTGCCATAAGCGCGAAGCATATTGCAATTATATAAACATAGCTTCATCTCTTAGTTTTTATATTTTGTTTGTTTAGCTGAGAATTTAATAGAGAGTTCTGCAAGTTTCAACGTAGCTCATCTTTATTACTTTCATTTATACCCTCATTATTTTTCCATTCATTTTTTCAAGTATTAAAAAAGATGCAGTACGTATATGGTAGACGGAGACAATAGATTGACAGAGACAAAAAGAAGAGAAGGTAAGATTGCCTTTGAATAGTTATTATGATACTTTGGTTAGAGTCTGAAGATTAGTAAGACAGGGTTAGAAAGCCATTATTTTAACAAGAGTATAGTAGTAATAAAACATTAATTCGTAGAATGTTAGAAGAAAAACGTACTTTAACTGAAAATGGATTTCTTGAAGGAGAAAATTGGAAGTTGGAAGTTACTATTGCCTATATTATGAAAATTGGCCCTTTTGCTTTTCAGCTGCACTGTCCATTGTTTTCTGTTCATTTATAGATATTTTCTCGCATTATTCCTACGTCCTCAATATATGTTAGAAAGGCAACATGAACTTTGTTCGACGAACGAAACGACTCGACCTTTCAATGTGTTGAAGATAATATATATATGTAGGGGTTGAGTGTGAAATTGATAATGATAACCAGTTCGAATCGCACTGATGATAGTAACTAAGTGTCCTTAACTTTCGCCTAAAAGATTATGAAAAATAGTTTATTTTCATGTTTATCGAGGGGTTGTGGGTAAGCATGTACGTAGTATGATCTTCCAATTTATTCAGATCATTCAATTTTTGTAAATGAAAATTGGGTGAACAAAGCTAACCAACACCTTATCAACCAACCAAACCGCCATAAAGCGGTGGGCGTGCATATAATTACAGGTATTAAAAACAAAAAAATTAAAGCTTAAAAACACAAATGTTACTATAATGAGACAAAGCTTCGAATAGTTTTCTTATAACCCGAGATTCATGATTCTCATCTCGGGACGATCAAAATGTTTGCTTATCAGTCATTTAATTGAATAAAATTGAAAAACTTTGTCCATTGAATTTTCATACTCTAACAGCTAATTGAATATTTTATTGAAAACTCAATATTTCTGTTAACAGTGAATATGATAGTAAAATTCAACCTCATGTTGATTAAAATACCTAGTAATAGCAACGAAGCTATGAAGGAATATCTTGGTTGCCCAAGAAAATATGAAAAAAACCATCGAATAACAGGGGTACATTTATGAAGTAGGACGACGTCAAAGAGACGAGACAAACAGAGTATAACAAAAGAGAAAAACGTGGCGAAGGGCACAGTGCGTGATAACAATAATGTGTTGACCAAAAAAAGCTCTCAGAATAAGAACAAATTATGAAGTAATGTAAATTCTGGACAATGATTTTCTATAATCCAGAAGGGTCAATTCGAATAATAAAGACATTAACAGAGATTGACTGGTATTGATTGAACTGATTTAGAGAGCGGAATGAAACTCACCTCCCTGGTCGTCGAGTGCGACCAGAGTGCGGATGCCGGCCTCCTTGCTCTAACAGACAGACAGAGGCAGCAGCACAATACACACAAAAAAAAGAGAACCACCACCAGTGTTAGAGAGTATGAGTATACGTATACATTAGTATATTAGTAAAATTAGTATATAAGTATTCAGTAAGTATAATCATGTATATTAGTATAATATATGGCGTATCATCTAAAAGTGAACGTTTTCATTAGATGGTAATCAATTAGCAGAGAATAGGTCTGTATTGATTTCCATTAATTGGTTTCTTCATGATTTTCAATGGTCCAATATAATATCATCTGTCGTATAGCGATCAAGCGTATATAGAAGAGTATCGGGTTATATAGCGAGAAGTAGAGAAAGGAAGGAGTCATTATTGTCGATACTGTTCATCATTGAGCTCCATTAGGCCTCGTTTCTCTTCGCATCATTATTTTGTCAACTCGTTTCATGATTACATGTTTGCGGCAAACAGAACCAAGGGATTGTACACATGTGTTAATGACAGACAAGAGGTGTCCGGAACAAGTTGAGTAGCGCGTTTATCATGTCTTCCACATACAAATCTGGCGTTGCTGTTGTTATCGTTGTGATTGTTGTCCCTGTTTCTGTTCTTGTACTTGTGTTGTACATGGTCTCGTGGGCACGTTCTCAGATTACAATGGAGGGGATTTTATGAAACCCCCTGGAGTATATTTTTAGACTAATTCTTTTTAAAATAGATTTAGTTTTATATATCTTTTTTTTTCTTTATAATCTGTACCAATGTAGTTCAAACGAGTAATTCGATCAAAGTAAAATAACAGATGTGCATTGCTTGTTTCATGTTCGGCAGTTCTAACTGTCCACTTCTTGGTCTCTTAAAAAGAATATGCTTCTCAAAATCATTCTCGAAGTGATTTTCTCATACAATTACACTACACTCAGAAAATACAACATTTTGAGTTCCAAGGTTTGCTACAATTGCCTAAACGAGTAAAACATTTGACGTTACAATTTACGTTTCCTTTAATTTCAATTTTCATTCTTGTACACAAGAGACCATTCATGCAATAAGAAATTTGTCAAAATAAAAAATATGGTAGTGACAAACACTGAATGCAAACATTTTACATTCATTGCAAATATTAACATTTCTTCCTAATCAAGAGCGAAAAATGTGATGAAGAAAAATTAGTCGTGATAAAAGACGGAATTTTTCCCCCTTCAATCGGTACTTTTAAAGATCTACATATTCATATTCACTTGTCTGAAAATATCACGAAAACGTTTTCGTAATCGTTTTCAATACTAAAGTTTTCATAGTGACGGAAGAAAAAAAAACTACCGATTCTGTTTGATACCTGACCCACATTAGAGTAATCCACCGTATATGTATACTGTTCAGAGGTCAAGGTCTACGACGCACGTACAAATTCAACTAGCCTTGAATCCTGAATGCATCCTATTCAATAAAGTTCAGAAAGTAATTCTAATAAATATCAGAAATTTCTCGAGTTTACAGTATACAACGCGTAATGCACCATTTAACAAAATGTTAAACTTTCATTGAATAGAAACAGAAGTTTACAAGACCTCTGAGCATTCTATGCATATACAAAGGTTAATTGCTCAGAAAGACGCGCATGTAGAAATCCATAAATTTGAGCTTGCTAATCATTTATGTATGTATATCGTCATTTAACTTCTAAAAAGTATTTAAAGAAGGTAACAATTACATTCCATTTTCTTCCAATGTGAAATGTGAGGATGAAATGAGGATGAATTAGTGCAACAACGTGATTAGTTGAATGTCTTTTTAGTGTTTTTTTTTCGTCGAGTCCTTTCATTCGAGCTTGATGTGCGGGGCCAATGAGAAAATGTAATTTAATTAAAGAATAAAAAAATTAATAATTTGCAGAATTGGAGACAGACAGATAGATAGATATAGAGAGGTAGATACAAAGAGCATTCAGAGTAAATTGAAGTAAGCATTATATATTACTCGATACATTCATTTAGAATTGTTGATGTACATGTGAGACGTGTACGCAAAGAATTATGAAGGAAAAATTAGAATAATACAATTGAATTTAGAGTGTAAACTTTTCTTTACATTTAAGCTTTAATCGTGATCTAAAATCAATCTGATTAATCCATTACATTATCATTCATATAACTGATTCTATCAACCTTTCCGGAGTAATGCATTAAAAATTCTCCGTGTGACTAAACGTGAAAAGTATTGGTGAAACAAAGAAAATAAGAAAAAGTATAAATCGCGATAGAAGATGTACATATATTATATTAGTGAGTAGGAGAAAATAGCAAGGGAGAATCTCGAGAAAGTGGTAAATATCTGTGCAACCCGCACGGAACTTGCTCATAGTTATATATATACATCTTTGTGGAGCAAACACACGTATAAGCTCAGACATCAGAATAATATAGAATTGGAGTATATCAGAGAGCGACAACAATAAATGACGAAAACGCGGGGGAGGTCAGACATATTGATCCCCTGATATATCTTTTTGTTCGCCTGTAATCTGACTATCTAAGCATTTTCCCGATATTCTGGAGAAATACAATGTTTTCTCTTCGAGAAACTAAGATATCAAAATAAAATATTTCTTCGTATTCATGAAAGAGCTTCATTGTTGTCTACACGAGTCTAATAATTTTTATATTATCTTTTTTGAACCATAATCTATTATATTATCTTATATTATCTTTGTGGATTAGTATATAAATAATTAGCGTAGTGTTATTAGCGTTGTGTATTATACAAACTGAGTATATTCTTGAAGGATTTTATATATTTTTAGTTTCAAACACCTCCAATTCAAGCTGAACTGACTGCCCGGATAAGGATCTAAATCACTTGATTATTCACGTAGGTATATATATCAAGCAGCATTTTTCGGAAGTTGTATTCAAATGAATATTCGAATAAATTATATGAAAATAATGAAGATAAGACGATCTAAATACGCATAATCTTGATCTTATAAAAAATATTCACAAAGTTTTGAATTTGTTTCTGTATAACACTTTTTCTGAGATTCAGATCGAGAAGCGACTAAAAAATTTCTGACAACGTTTTACCAATTCTTATTCTTATACTCTCAATAATTAATTTTATCATTGTAACAAAATCAATATCTATCTAGGTCTGATCACTTCAAACAAATATTAATTTTTACGAAACTCAGGAAAATTTAATGAATCCCATTGGGCGATTTGTTCCGTCACACCATGTTTCTCGTAAAGACTTGATATCTTTCACAGTATACCGGAGGAAAATGATTATTGTTAATTATCGCTCGGTATATCTTTTCGATGATTATGTATACACAAGAATACATTTCGTGTAATCACTATCTCATTCATTAAAACGGATTCGATCTTGAAAAGAAAAGCTAACGCTCGGAAGGTCGGTGAAAACGAGCCCTAGGGCACGAAGACGATTAAGATCAGCTCAAACGAGATAAGTTCGTTGAAAAAAAATTGATGAAAATTACCGTCGAAGATGAATAACGTCTAGTCTCCCTTGTTGGTGTATGCGTCACGCGGATAGAAAGAAGTTTGGAAAATAATCGTTGAGCGCGATAGTCAGGACATACAGAAGTAAGAAACAACCGAGAAAGACAAAAATAAAGAGGAAAAAATAGTGCAGCCGCGTTGAATATGGAACGAGAAGAGGAAAGTGTCGGTACTTCATTCTCGGATTCGACCCGTATCGTTTTACTGCTTCGAGAGTGTCAATTTTTGTTTTTCCGCGCAGGGTTCAATTCACCCTAGTCGCGCGCTCCTCAACAATTTCCCCACTCGCGCGAGACACCCCATATTCGGCTCTTACGTTAGTTTCCGCAGCACATCGGATATAATACATATCCTTCCCTCGCTCGATTTATTCATCCTCACAGTTGATCAATTTTTGTTTCTTGTTTGTTTGTTTTTTTATTTAGAACACATGTTTATATATGTGAATTTATTAGATTTGTCAGTTATATGAGTATACATAACACACAGACAGCGCGACAGGTCAGCCACTAACATCTCAAAGACAGCAACAGCAACGTCAGCGTCACAGAAAAGTAAGTGTATAGTGTATATATAGCTACACACTCAGCGGAGTATGAGTTGTAATATCGCAAGTAGTATATAAGTATGTCGACACGCAATATATCGTGTCGTGTATTTGTCTGATGCGAGTGTACAGAAATGCGTTTTCTGCTTCGACATACAAAGGTGCAGACTCAGCTGTGGGACGGAGAGAAAGAGTCAGACTTCAATATAAATAAATATATATGGGTTTGACAGAGTTATACAGAAATAGAAGTTATATCAATATATATACATGAGGGTGTTTCTGACGCAGCAACAGTATGACCGCGTACATATAGTCCCAAAGCTCGTCATGTAAATTATATATATGCATATACATATATACACACATAATTTGTCGGCTAAAACGTGCCCTCGCGATTGGTACACACATACACACACACGCATATACATATGTATATGTATACTTGGAATCGTCGCGCGGTCGTAGGCGGTCGATCGAAGTCTGTGCGCGCGCGTGTCGTTAAACCCTTCGCGTATATACGAGCTGCGTATAATGACACATCGGGCTGGGCTCGCTCGGGGACAGGGGGGTGGTGGGGGCGGCGGGGAAGAAAAACTTTGTAGACTACTTTTTCCCCGGGCATCGTTCGCGCGTGGCACGCATCTATAGATAAGCGGACGACGTCCAGCGTTCGATTATTCATCATATATATAAATATCGATGCACTTGTGGTTTGATCGCGGAAGCATTTAACCGGTATGGAGCGATGACTGTCTATATACACGGCGTAGATATCATCGGCCGACGTCGCGACGAGTCGAAAGCTCGCGCGCGCGAGCTTGCATCAGTCCTGTCGGGACGGCAGAAATTATTCCGATAGATTTATAATTAGCTCGCGTCATACGCGGCTGACAAAAGTGCCCCGACAACAACGACAGCTGCAGTATTTTTATAAGGCCGTCGCTAATGTGCGATTTCATCTGCGACTCGACACTCCTTTTCACGCGCACTCTATACCGCGCGAGTGAAATATCACGTATGGAAAGTGTATCGGCGATGTATTGGCATGATATGCTGTTGGGAATATCGTTCACCAATTTATCCGCAATGTGTTGCCAATATATTGCCAATGTTTGCTGAAATATTCATACAATATTAGTGTGTATTGTGCAATATTTTGTTACCACATACTCTCTTACCTTGTATATATCTATCTGTAATTATTTTAATTCCCTTCACTTTTCAGTCTTGTACTATGTAAAAGACAGTCAAATCCGTTTATTGTAGACATGAATAAATAAATAAAATAAAATAACAACAACATATGCAATACACTGACGGTACATTTTCCATACTTGATATTTTTACACGATCACATCCTTATACATTGATCTGTATTAGTTTTATGTATACACCGGAGTCCAAACAATCATATCACCCGGATAATATTCTCGCAACTCGCCAATGTTTTATTCACGCGTTTGATTATAACCGCACAATCGAGCTATACGATGGGGGCGCGTCCGTCGATGTGCTTTCGAAAGCAATTCGCAGCTCTAAAAATAATTCACGGTGGCGGTGGTGAGAGAAAATTCACCCCGCTAATGATGCGGCGCGGCAGCTGTCAGTCGGAGGAAGCTGGGTGGGAAAAAAAAGAAGCCCGAGCAATTAGGGGGAGGTAAAAATAAAGCTCTCTCGCAATTAATCTACCGCCGGGGCATTGACAAGTGTGGGATGTGTACACGGCACTGAAATCCACCCAAGGCCCCGTTAATTAGTCCCATCGCGAGTGCATCATCCGTCGACGCTTGCAATCGATACTTTTCTCCGTCGCCATCGGCGCGGATTAATTTTACGGCACAGCCCATATACCAGGGCGTCTGAGAGACTGCATATAAATATAACCGTAGAGTTGGAGAGCGCCAGATATTTTCGCGCGACGGACTACAAGTGTCGCACTATATTGTCAGTGCTCCCCGGGTCTACTTCGCGCTCGTATATAGGGCTGATTTTAATCCGCTAACCATGTGTATAGACTCGATCTCGTCCCAGCTCAATCTCTTGCTCGTATACGTAGCTACGCGCGGTATAGACTCCGGCTCGGGGGAAACTCGACGATATTGATATACGTCGCTGGATTGAATATACGAATATCGAATACGAATAAATCCATTACAGTTTGCTCGGCTCATTTCTCGGTTACTTTTTTTCTTTTTTTTTCAATCTGGCTTGCGTTTTCTCCTCGTTCGCTTTCAGCCCGTTCGATCCTGCGCATTATAATGACGCGCGGCGGCCGCTTTAATCACGAAAGTGAATTAGCCCCTCCCCCCGCGCTTAAGGCACCGCGGAGCGATCGAATTTCGTTAATTTCCCGGGTAAACTGATTCTCAATCAAGTCTCGGGCTGCTCGAAGCGAAGGCGACGAACTTCGCCCGATCTCCCTGGGTTTCCAGAGCAAGTTTTATCGTGCGACAGTCGTAAAAATGTCGTTAATACATATGTTGAATGGACCAATCGTCAAAGACAGAACTATGCGTGCGGCGCTGCAGCTCTCACTCGGTGCATTCAAATCACGTGCCTTTCACGCTTCGACACCAACAAAATCCATACCCCCCCCCCCAAAAAAAAAACCCACTCAACACTTACACAGGCCTGGGGGCTAACAAAGTACGTGTGTGCGCACATCAACACCAAACGGACGCGGCACGATCTTTTTCGTCACGTCCAATACACTTTTGACACATTCAGTTCGAGACAACCAGGACAGGCAAACGTATATGTATATGTGTGGCCACGCAAAGACACAGATTTGACTCTCGCGAGTCCCAGGAGCGAGTGCGACACAAGTTCTCCCTTATATATATACGACAGTAATTGAAATTTCAGTCGAACGAAACGGCAAGAGTTCGCTCTTCATTCCACCGAATTGATTTGGCAACGGCGATAGTTGGATTATCAACTTGTCTCGCGCGTATCGACTCGCCCCCCAAGTGATACGTTTGTCGCTCAAAGAACTGGTATAGCGGCGTGTATGTGTATAGTTTGCGCCAGTTTCTCCAGACGCGAACGCGTGCGCGCGCCCTGAAAATCGGGATTGATACAAGTTCTGTTCGGGCGAATTTCTCCTTGGGACAAAAGTTCGGCTGCGCGAGGCTCTCGCAAAATTTCACGCGAGTTTTAACTGGCGTGATTCAATAAGCTCCCCCAAAATATCCTCGAAAAAAAAACGAGAATTTCTACTCGTTCCGAACGAGTTTTGAAGGATATTTAGCTTGCGTAACGTAAACTTCAATGCCCCGTAACTTTTCGAATTCGTTTCTCGCGCGTCGACTTGATCCCCTCGCCGGCGTTCTTCCCGTTCCGTGCGTTTCGGAATTGGCGCAAAATAAAGTATATTCGAGAATCCAAAAGTACAATTCGTTATTCTTTTACTTCCTTATACGCATGATATGTAATTCATATTTACGATCTACAAAGTTGCATTTTTGAGTTCCGATGTGATATAAAAAAAAATGTCGAATCGTTACATAATCGCGCTTTGCAAAATCAATATAATTCGCGTATACTCTTGCTCGTTAGGCGCGACAGCGGTAGCGCGCGCGTATACGCATAACCTCGTGTCAATTATATACATAGCGCAACGGACGCAACAAACACTCGGGCGTCGTATTATATACGTGTACACGTTGCCGCGTATTGATCGCCAGTCATCAGTACCCGGGGGGAATTCGCGCGGGCTCTCGCGAAAATTCATACTCGCACGCGTCTGCTGCACCCGCGGCGGTGGCGTCTCACTCGTCGCGGGCCTCTCAAGCGCTGCACACAGACACACACGATCCCGATCGACCCAAGACGAGATTCAACTTGAAAGGAGCTCTGTGTCACGGCGGATGGGGAAATGCGCGAGAAAGAAAAGTATACCGCGTATAAGCGAGAGCCGTCTCACCGCAGTACTCTCGGAGGGAGTACCACCGAGTTCTTATTGAGTACTGCGGCTTCGTGGATGAATAAAGTACACAGTAAAAACGATTACTTAAAAGTGTTGCAGTACTGAAAATTTATTTTACTCAAAATAAGTTCAATAAATCCAAAATTCCTCAGTTTCAGTAAATTATTACTCAAAATTAATATTTTTCTAAAATTCAGTACAAATTTACTGAAAACAAATTTATTAATTTCTAAAATCGATTCTGGCCTAAATTGATTGACTATTGTATAAAGGTCAGTGTTTGACTAGTATTTTTGTGAGCACAACTTAACGAATTGCTACGAATTCTGAGAACCTGATTAAAACAATAGAGAAAATAAAATAAAATAAATAAACAAACGATAAAATCCTTATATAAAATAAAATAAACAATAGATTTTAAAATTACATTTTTATTTATCTTGTGCAAGGGTTATCGCCCGCATATTTTTGAGATTGAGACACTAATAAAAGAATAATCTAAATACAGAAATGAGAATTATAAATTCAAGTACTTCGTCGTACCAAAATTCAGTACAAAAAGTACTTAATCAAAGTACAAAATAAGAATTTTGATTCCAGTACTTTTTTTATACTGAAATTCGTTCCGTCCCATTTTAAGAAAAATTTTTTACTTAAATTGAGAAATCGTGTTTGCTGTGTATATACTCTTTATTTTTGCAGCCGATATTAACCAAGGGCTACTCTACAGATCGAGATGTTCTATCAAAGCGCGAAAAATCAATGCTGACGAGATAAAAACTTTGATCCCATCAAATTTAGTACCACGTAGTACTAGAAAACGAATTTAGCATCGTAGAAATTCGAAGGGAGTACCGGATTGTGAGAAGCCCCTCGCATACAAGTATATATATATGATACGGCGCCCGCGCCCAATCGAGTCTCGGTAGGGGTATATAGATGGCGTATCGCGTCTCCCGAGATTGTCGCGGCCAATACATCGGAGAATCACCTAAAAGCTATACTGGCCCCTCTTTCATTCTCGCCGTCGCATAAACGTCGCGGGAGACTGTATGAGCGAGAGTCTCGGGCACGCGCGGAATTTGCCTGCACGTACCCCGAGTATATAGACTCCGACCGCTTCTCCTGGGTCGCGAATTTTATCCCTTCACCTTCCCCCCACCCGTTTCGACTTGTCCGTTGGCCTCGGAGCGGCCCCGAAAAGTCGTGAGCCCCAACTCGAGTTATGTACCAAGTTGGGGCAGGGGGGGGCGATAAGTTATCAGCGGGAGAGACTGTGAAAAGACTCGCGCGTCCGCGACGTGATAAATCGTCCCCCTTCCGCGAGTTGCCCCACCGTTTTCCACCCTCCCACTGTATATCCGAATTTATTCCCCAAGCGTCCATACACCGACGAGATTTTTCATCGTTAAGTCTCGATGTCGTTCGCGCTTGTATATATCCGACGATTTATAATTGATCTTTATATACTGTGCAGCTTTGAAGTGTCGGCCGGAAGCTTCGGCTTTGGAAACTCGTCGACGACGGCACACACGATCCGACTTTTGTCGTCCCGCAAGATTTTTCCCGACGAGATTCATCAACGTTGCCCCCGGCAGTAAGTTTGCCCCGCTCGTCTATACACACACACACACAAACACTCTAGATATCCGATATCCACCGAACTATCAGCTTTGATCTCCGAACCGACCCGACTGTATCCCTTTCTCGTCCTCAGCTACGCCGAGAGCCTCGGGAAATCTCGACGATCGTTTCGAGTTCAAATATATCGAGTGCAAAATTGCACAGCTCTCGGCTCGAACGAGAGTCGACGCGCGTCTGGCTATATAGAGACTCACATCGTCCGTATCGACTGTGCATTGAAAGAGAGTGAAAAAAAATCATCGCGAGACACCAGACCGTCGGGCGGTGCACAAGAGGAAGCGAGAGCAAGACCGAATTAGAGAAGGGAAGAGGGTTGGGGGGGGGGGGACAAAAGCACGCCAGCCCGTTTGCATCATAGTGGTTGATTCGCGCCCACGCTCGCCCTTTCCGCCTCGTCGCATACGCGACAAATCGAGCCGCACACGTGTGCCCGCGGTTGCGCTTGCGCCTCCACGCGCGCGCGTGTGTGTGTGTGTGAAACAGCTCGGAAACGGAGAAACACAAGTGTCTCCGCGAGGGCAAGAACGTGGACCGAGACAAAAGACGAGCGAGTGCAAGTCTGTCGTGAAGCGAGTCGTAAAAGCGCAGCGCCGATTCACCTGTAAGCACGTACACTTGTGTGTATGTACATGCTCAATCAGTGGCGAGATCAAAGCTCTGCTGCGCGGCCCGTGTGTGTATATATACGGATGCAATTCGAGACAAATCAGCCGGTGCAGTTCGTTATTACCGGGCGATAACATACACACATATACACTTGTCTGATTGTCGACCCCATTGTCTTTGGACGGCTTTGAATCGAACGTGTCTCTCGCCGTTATGCAGCCAACGGCCGAATACGTGTATATATATGTATCTAGACACTCGGCAACGTCAGCTTGACTATTCATTATTTTCCGGTGAAGCTTTTCCGAATCGAGTGAATCCGAGTCGAGCGTTACAATGGGTTCGTGACCGAGAAAAAAAGAAACCAATCGCGCATTTGTTTCCGGTCGGGTTTATGTAGCCTCGAGAATCAAGCCCTCCTCCTGGTAAACGACACGACCCCACCGCGTTTTTCCTCGTATTTTTGTCGGTAGCTCCTCAATGCTTATGATTGTGCGACGGGTAAACGCATGTACTGACACGCGTACTGTATATCAGCTGATCCGCCATGACAGCTCGAAATGATTAACGTTCATGCTAATAATGCGGTTATCTCGATGAATTTCAGTAGGTGATTTATCCTTGCCCAAATAGACAATCATTAATCAGCTCGAGTTTCGATTTGCCAAAGATATTCTCGTCTTCCCACGTAGAGAATATATCCCTTTATACGTACGACATTTCGTATGTACAGATGTATACACTACACGCGCATAAAATCAGCAATGTAAGACTAATATCACTATTACACACGAATGAAAGGCAGACTATTCTTTCTTTAATTTTTATTTTATTTCAATTCAACTTAAATTCAAATTACAAATCGCAATTCGATCTGTCTCGCTTGACGAACAAAATTGAAATGAGTTTTTTTCTGATCGATCAGACAGCAGAGCAAATTTTAGATGAAACCATGGCAACGCTTAACGTTCGAAAGAACGTGGGTTTCGCAATAACCTCATTGACACATTAAACAATTTACTGATAATTTACTGAAAATTAATCGAGGAACTTTCAACTTTGATCTCAAATATTTAAGACTAGTATATTTTCCGAGCTTTTATATTTTA
>CM037084.1:58037164-58047461 GCA_020882725.1 Aphelinus certus
ACAGAGAGGGGTGTGGGTTGGGTGGGAGGGGGTTGGGGGTTGGGGGGGGGGCGGAGAAGCCCTACTCCGCAGGCGTGCGTGCGAGGATCCCGAGTCACGGCGCGCGCGGTGGCGGCGGCGGCGCTGTGCATCGGCACGCGCGACCTTGACAATCGATAATCCAGCCCCGACAATGCCCAGGCCTCGCTCAATGGACCCGACCTTGGGCAGGCGCTTCTCTCTCGCTCGCTCGCTCGCTCGGCGCTGGTCTCGCTTCTTTTTTTTTGGCATCCGCGGCCAATTCTTCCTAGCCACCTTGGCGGTGCGTCCACTGCAGCCAGCTGTCGAGTCTGCTACCCCGGCTCGCGCGAGAATGTGCATTTGCTCGCATATATCCACGTGTGTGTATATACGTCGAGCGGCTGACGGAGAGACACCGGGATATGCTGATATATCCCGGCCTCTCGGTTTCAACCGCTCGACCATGCACTCACACGCGGCCACGTACACATTGTATGCGCCATACGTCGCGTGTACAAAGTTGTTTGGCGGAGCCACGCGCGCACCAGCTTATACATACGTATATAGGTATTTTTATATAGGAGTAGCAATGAATTGGCTTACCTCCTCGCATAGCGCCAGCATACGCCTCGTACTCTCGAGCGACTGTAACAAAAAACAAACGTCTTTCATGGCATATCCCTCGTCCTCGGGTGGATCCTGGAGCAGCAGTGCAGCAGGGAATATGCGCGGGCAAAACGAGCTAATTCGCTTGCGAGCCCGCCACCCAGCCGCGCGCACACACACACACACAGGACGAACAGCCGTGTACCCCAACTTTTCTCGTTACCGGCTCTCGCGCTCGCTCTGTGTGGGCTGCGGGCTTTTAGCCGGCTCGCAACGGCTCTTCTCTCGTCCGCGCCACTTTCCAATTACTTTTCCATTATATGCCCCGAACATTTCACCCTTAAACCCACCCTTTACACGCCCTCGACGTTCTTTCCCCCGGTACACCGCATATAATCCCATAGCGATGCTCTCGAGCTCCGAGATTTTTTTTCTCTCTCTCTCTATACTTTTCATCCTTTTCATTCTTTCTGGTCTCCCGTCGAGCGACGACCCGATGATCCGACTCGGGCGCGACGACACACAAAGGTTGTCGATTTCATCGGGAAGCGAGATTACGCGACCAATTATATATACGTATATCGTCCAATCGATATCGTGTCGCAACGGAGCTCGAGTTCGTTTGAATGTGCCCTTTACGCTGGACACTGAAATATCAATTTTCAACGCAACGTTCCCGGGTCGTTACTTTCAATCCATTCGAAAATTCAACGAGATGGATCAACGAGACAGCGATCGATGATGAAATCGCGTGGGTCGTCTTGTTTGTCGTAAAATTTCGCGATGCGCGTTTCGTGTGTCTCGACATAAAACTGGAGTGAGGTCGTTGAGAGACAACCATCCAAAGGATTATATTCCGATTCTCGCATAAATTTTTGCTGGAAAACATTCAACGACGCGGGATATTTTATGAATGTAGTATAAGTCAATTCTACTCTATCGGATAGCTAGTACTCGTATGTTGATTAAATAAATTATTCACCACGAATACATCATTTCGAATCGTGGAATTTTAACAAGGAAAGAATACCGATAGCAGTTGCGAAAAACCGAGCCGCGCGAATCCATTCCAAACTCCATCTCGGCTCGGGATGATGCTCGCAAGTAGAGCAGTTCCGTGTGTGGTAAGACGCGGCCGAAGTATTTTTCTGCCCGCGAGAAGGGTCGAGCAAAAAACAACCCAAACGATCTCCGACTTGTTTCTCAACGGATCCTCGGGACGAAAAGTACTCGACAATGGATCCGGCGTACAGCGAATAATTGGATTGCATTTTCAAGTTGCGCAGACCCGTACAATAACCGCGAAGAAGTAGAAGAGAGCAAAAAAAAAGGTATACACGGGCGCGGAATCGCGACGGCAAGATAAGGCAGTGGTGTAGGCTGGGGAGAAGCCGGCGAAGGCGCGCTTACCTCATCGGTCGTGGTGTCGGCCTTGTATTGTAGCTCCTGGAGCTCGGTCCGGGGCGGAGCGGGCTCGGCCGGGTTGGCCGCCGACGTCTTGGCAGGCATTCTGCTGCTGCTCGGCTGCTCTCAGCTGCTGCGGGTGTACGTATGTATACGCGACTCTCCGCTTCAAGCGAGCTCTCGGCTTCGCTCACCTGCAACACACAACACGCCACTCTGTTAAAATCCTCGAGTTGTAGCCGCAGGAGCGCGCGCGCGCGCGAGCCCACTCTCTGGCTCGGGGAGGATCCGAGCCGCCCTTGGGCCGAGCTTCTCTCGTCCGAATCGATGTGGACTTTTCCCCCCCGCCGCCGCCGTCGCCGGGACGCGCTAGTGCACGTATATATATGCTTTGTAGCGAACGAAGAAAGGAGTTTCGTTTCTGCTTCGTTCGCTCGAACACACGAGTTATCATCCCTCGATATGCCTTGTGGCCCGATAAGCTCGCGATGCACTTTGGTGTATTGGCACCGGCCGCGAGAGCATTTGAAAGCCGACGGATTGGCGAAGCGAACCGATTCCATTCGTCCCAAAATGAATCTGTACGATTGGACGGGTTGGAAACTCCGCAGCGCTGGATACTCAAGGACGAGTATTTTCATGCGATCCGTGTGTGTACCGCGATGGCACATCCGACAAACAGAATCAATAAAAAAAAAAAAATGAAATGGCAGTTTGCGAGCGAATCACATTTTTTCATCAATACATGTACTCTCTCAAACCGTTACAGTAAAAAATAACTGTATGGAAGTTAAAAATCACTGTAAGAAGGTGGATGAATTATTCACTGGAACTGCAGAGAATTTTTTATGTAACTGAAGTGAATTTTCACTCAAGTTCCATGAGTTTCGATAGCACCACATTTTTACATGATTCGGAGTGAGTAGGGTGAAAAATGAATTTTAACTGTGATATAGTGTTTTTTCACTGTAAGGATTTGAGAGAGTATGTGATTGAATCATTGTGAAAATGCAGTCGCAACTATTCCCCACCCCCGAATTGAACCTTGGTTGCATACAGCTCAATGACGCAGGAAACAGACGGTGCGATCGGAGGAAGCTCGCGACGTTTACGCATAATGTAACTAAGCCACTCTCTAAATTCCCTACAGTGGAAATCTCACTTCAGTCGAACGTTTTTCAATTATAGATTTTTAACTATAACATTTAGTTCGAATATTTTCACTGTAAGTATACCGAGCGACATTCGACTAAAGCTTACAGTGAGATTTTCACAGTAAAGAATTCACCGAGTATACCGCGACGAAGCTTGGAGACGAAATTTGTATCGTCGCGAAGGTCCGCGGGTGGGCTGGTGCCGGCGGGTCGCGCGAAATACACCCCGATATCATACAAACAACCGATCTACGCATTACTCGGACAATAGGAGAGAGCGCGCGCGGTGTAACGAGGGTTGCCCGCCGGGGCCGCCGGCAACGAGCCGAAGCAATCACGTGGCGGCCGCGCGCGGGAAAATCAAAGGATCTATATACATATATCGGGTGGCGGGCTAACGGAGAGCCGCTACATAACACGCAATCGGATCGATGTGCGCAAGCCTTTAACAGCGGCGCGGCGGCTGAGCGTGAAAGGGGCGAGCCCGAGAGAGAGGAGCGACGTGCGCCTTACGGCCGGGAAAATCAATAGGCGCGCGCGGGGCGGCGGTGCGCAGCTGCAGCCGCGTGTCCACGTGCACTGTGCCGACGTACGCGTCTCTCTCTCTTGCCTAAGTATATAATATACACACTACATCAGTCCGAACTCGCGACACGCGCACCCCGTAAGACATCACACGCGCACACACACGAGCCACGCATCGGCCGTGTACGGGCGGGAGCTGTTGCGTCGGCGGGCGAAACAGCGGCCGACTTACCGGGCGACGGTAGTGCGGGAGGCGGCGGCTACTGCTGCTGCGGCGACTCTGGCCTCGCGACTGACGACGACGCGGAGGCCAAAGAAAGCGGCCGCGCAGCGCGCGAGAGAGGGCGGCAACAGCAGCCCCATCCACTAGGCGGCGCCCGCGCGCTCCGCCTCCCACCCCTCGCTCGCGCCCTCCAACCCCTCGCTACACTAGCGCGCGCACACGCACACATACTCCCAATTCGTTCCTCGCTCAATTGCCGATTTACGCCCGGACGGAACCGCGCGCGCTGCAGTTCAAGGCTCGAGCCGGGGGGGAGGAGGCGCAGGGTTGCATGTGCTGCGCGGCCGCGGCTGCTGCTGCTGCTGCTGGAGCAACCAGTGCGCCCTCTCCCTCCCTCCCGCCTCCCCCCAGCTCCCCTCGTGCTCCACCCACCCACGTCTCGCTCGGGGGGAAAAAGTGCTGCTCCCGTGACCTTCGCGGCTGAATGGACAAGCGGAGAGAGAGAGCCATGATCCATGAAAATTTAATCCGTCCGAGAGACACCCAGCGCACACGCGAGAGCCGATCGTGCGGACGCGCGTACCACCACCCTATATGTGCGTGTGTACATATTTGTATATGTGGGTATACGACTGGACCGAAGCTATGTAACCGGAGATACCCCATTCGTCATTTCACCGGTGACACTCGTCCCGATTTGCCGACCGCGTGCGTGTGTCCGTGTCTCGCTCGAGCCAACTTCCGGCTTATTAAAATCACCCCTCTCGATTTTATCGATGCTCGGAGTGGGCATATATATCCGTGTGTTCAATTTTATTTCGATCTATCGGCCGGCCCTGTGATGCTGCGACTAACGAAAATGAAAGGATGAATAATCAATGACGCGTGGACGCGACAATCGGAAGATTCGATGAATAATGTGTGATATTCAGTTTTCATTTCGTCCGTCGAGGAAAAAGTTCGGTCGTAGAGACAGCGTCCTTCAGTGGACGAGGCAATGGTTAGACGAGAAGCCACAGTTGGAGTATAAGAAGCTGTCAATCAGTATCACGTGTCCTTTTATATCCGACAAAACTCTCCATTTCTTTGTTATACTTCGGCCGACATTCAAGCTTGCCGTCTCGGGTCAAATCATCCGCAGTCGACAAGTTCGAGGAAAATCTAATCGAGGCAACGGAAGCTGGAAGCGAGCCGGTGAAAAAAAATCCGCGAGTTACACACTGCTCCGGAGTGAAAATCGATCCGCTGCTTCTCGGCTCGACGGGCGGAGCCAAACGGATCACGTGGAATTTTTCGGGCAATCCCAACTCAATTATGTACGTGCCAAGTGTGCCATAGTCAATACGAACGAAGATGCCGAGGATCAATTACGAATTCGGATGACAAATACCCGCGGGAATAATAAGTCACTCGAGTTTGTGAAAATTCAAGCTTTTTCGGTAATTGAATAAAAAAATATAATTTCATCCCTCAGCCAATTCGCTCCTCGGATGAAAAAGTTAATATAACCCGATGCACTGCATCCCGAAAATGAGGTGTAAATTGTCGAGCGTGTATATGAGCACTTGCTGAATCGAAAGTCTATAAGGAGTCTCGCTCTTAGGCGCAGAGGTCAGAGTCAGCGTTAAACGACTACTCAGCATCCTTCCACATTGCCTTTCACTCTTTAGAGTGGTTCCGCATTTACCTCGTAACGAGGTATATATTTTCAGAATGTGATACTCGACGACGTAATCACGACTTTAGGTGGTTCCCGTTTATATGGAAAAACGTGCGCAGAAAGGTGCTTCAATTTCCAAGGTCACCAAATTAAACCTTGATTGCATTATCAAAATGGACAGTTCCGTGAGCAAATGTGCCCTGGAGTTAGTTCAAATATGATTAAAGCATGAATAAGCATACTTATATATCCATTTCATCAAAGAGCTTTCATTTCTCCAACATGAATTGGATTATTTCACGCTCCAAGAAATTAGACAAGTAAGTTTCTCGCGGATAAGCTTTGCTGGTATCAAAAACTTGGGGGGTCCAGGGTTTTAATCACGAGAGCCATAGCAATAGTTCTATTCTAAATTTCATTCGTGAACGAACCGTATGTATGTCTTTGGGATTAAAATAAACTATACAAATATTTCGACTAGAGTTGGATAGCTAAATTTAAGACACGAGGGAAACATGTATCTAACAAAAATTCATCAGTGAACTAGATATTGATGTTTAATTTTCATCGCAACGCGTCTGTATCGACACGAGAGGAGAAGCAATCATGTAGAAGCATCTAACTATATGCGTTCGTCCGACACAACTATATACATGTATTCACGAGGGAAAAGTTGATTTCCGGAATTAAATTTTGCATTTTCGACACTTCGGTTTTCGATTAAATATCACTCCTCCGAGAATTCCTAAGGAAAAAATCCCACAAAAACGTATCGACCCTCTGCCGTTCCGATTTTACTTCACAAGAGCCTCTTATACGGGAAAACAAGGCCGTATAGGGTCGGCAAAAAAGAAACAGAACACGTCAAGAGGGGATAATAGAATCGTATTTCGGAAATTCCAGGAGGACGCACAATACTAATGAGCGGGAAACAAGCGACTTCCTCCGCGTATATATACACACATAGTGGATCGATAAACTTTCCTCATTTGCACGAGTTCGGTGAAACGTGGCGTGTGTGTATATATAGTGTGTGCAGCCAACTCCGTCAACTCCGGCAAATCAATCGCGCACCGAACTCTCCGTATATCTCCGAGAAAAAGCGCGCTCTCGAGTTCCAAGTCTATACGTATATACATACATGCATCGCGAGACGGTCGATCGAGCTTTATCCCACAGAGAGAGACGGGCGGGCCATTTATTCCGGCAGGATCACGGCGCGCATTAATTTGCGCGCCCAGTCGGACACGCGGGAGAAAGGATCGAGGGGGGAGGGATTGTGATATTGATCGCGAGTGGGTGTGTGTGTATCTATATATATACGGCCGGATGGGTCCTCTGGCTGAATCATCAGTTGGCGCTTTTTGCCGCTCTCGGCAATTTTGCGTGACGCTGCACGGCGGCGCGTCAGCCGAGCGGCCGAGTGTAATTTATCACGCGCGCGCCCGACGGGGGCGCGTCGCGCGCACATTCAATTTCGCCGCGCGTATGGAACTCGCCCGTTTCCGAGTGCAGTGTGTGAGTGTGTGTGTGTGTGTGTGTGTGTGTATATGACAAAGAGGCAACGGGGAGGGTATTGCGTACGCGCGAAAATCTGGAAGCCACTTTGTCGCGATTGAATAAGTGGTATTGAATTACTCGCTCGCCCGCCCGCCCGCGCGCTCGCGAAAGTAGGGCTTCTATACACGTGATACGAATGCGCCTTTGTTTTTCCCAAGCTTCGATGCGTATATGAATTTTCCGACGGCAGGAGCTTTCGGTAAAACTGCGTCGGGGCCGGTGTATAATTACCGTTGTGCGCCCGCTACGTTTGTAATTAATTTCATAATTTCACGCAAGAGCATTTTTTCTTATACTTTCACCAGTGTTCGCGCAAGTGTGCGTGTGCAAGAAACTAGGTAAGCTATATCTGTATATATGCGTCGAATGCGCGACAAATTAGCATATATCCTTGGGTTTCGAGTAGTTCTTGAAATTATCATCGTGGACAAAACGGCTACGCTAACAATAACACGTGCCCGTATGACAACTCGCGTATACGCTCCGTCGTTATTCTGTCATCCCTCAAAACGCGCCTAGTCGCGTTATTGAATAACGGCAATTACGTAAATTCCTCGAATCGTATACATGTATATCTTGTGAGAAAAGAACATTTTCACGATCGATCATAGTGCTATTGTGTGCGCGTACAATCCGATACGTATTGTACTTATTTTTAGAAATGAACCGCTCGTTAGAGAGAAAAAAAAGATACTCGAGATTCGAAATGAACTCATGGATTTCTATGGGCGAGAAAACACGATTCGCAGGCGCCAAGACAAGTTATCCCATGTTTTTGTTTCCGATCGATCCAAGGGGGGAAAATTTAATCGACGATTTGGAGAAAAACTTTGTTTACAATCATCAAAGTTCACATTTTACCATTGCGTCATTCAAAGAGGCACATTGTTATACTTGATACTATATGCTCAACCTTGGCTCAACATCGATTACTGCTCTTAGCATTATCAAGTATATGTATTATTCATGTTGGACTGTTATCGCTGATTCGAATTCAACGAAAGTTATTATACTATACGCGTAAATACTATTAGAGACGTTAAATTTGGTATTTTATTTATTGATTAAAAGGCCCGTTTGACATGTTACCCACGAAAATCACGCACGCGGTTTGCCGATATTAACAATTATATTTAAAGAAGTCTTGCACACACGACAGATAAGATTTCTTGTTCCCCGGATATCTCGCCGCTCAAATTAGCAGCTTTATCAGGGAAAATTTGGAATGCACTTGGAATGGCTAGCTCGTTAACACTGCCAGTATCTCTCGTCTCATTGTTAATTTTCATCCTCTCCTCTCTGTTTCACTGTATAATTACGGCGGTTATCGGGGTTCAGACGCTATCGATGCATATTGTATACAAACACGTGCACCGAAGAAATACGGGGGAGGGGGAAAAAATCCCCACACCGATATCGGCGTGTATCTCGAGTAAAAATGTCAAAATCCTTTCGAAATTTTCCAAACATCTTCGACGCTCGTGGATTTCGACAGTGCATCGGCAACTGCTGCGAGGGGGGGGGGGAGGGAAGAGGAGACGTCGCCGACTTGGCGAGAACAAGGTTAACGGCACTGGATCTGGCGACACACACACACACACACGTCTGTTATTTTATCCGCAATAAAAGTGCACGCGACACACAAGTCCGAACAACACGACTGGATTGCTCCGAAACTCTCTCCGCGAGCATCTTCGCGGGCGTTCTTATTTCCAAACGCGCTACACGTATAATACGCGAGTGCAGTATATACGCGAAAACTTGTTTCCAGGTTGGCTATATAGGTCCGCGCGCGAACGGTCCATCTGTCTGGTGCAGCAGTCTCGATTCGCTATTATACGCGTCCGAATGTCGGGCGCAGATAGACACACACACTGACACACAGAGAGCACGGATATATCGGAGAGCGAGAGAGGAAGCGAGACAGAGCGGGGCGGCCGAGACGTGCAGAGAGACACATGAAAAATCAATGTTTGCCCAGTGGAATTCGTGCGTTATCGAGAATCACGCGCGTATACATGTATACACATGTATCTGCGAGTGGTGTGGCCCCCGGCTTATCGCAGCGACACGGGTGTATACGTGCGCGCGGGAGCGAGTCCACGTTTCGTACGTGTGGATATACGAGGTGCGGAAATCACCACCGGCTATGCGTCAACCGGCCCAATATACACACACGCACCAAGGCCCGCACTGGCTCGCGCTCTCGCTCTGTGTTTACCGTTGCGCGACGCCGACAACGTCAGCGCGGGCGTAGCACACAGTCAGCGCGCGAGAGAGAGCTGTATATAGGAGAAAAAGGTTATGGAGCTACGGCGGCGAAGGCAGTAGCTCGATTGATCGATATCGCGCGCGACGGGCTCCGCTGCACTTGGGGACACACGCTCACACACACACGCAGAGACGCGCCCGCACACCGTACGGGCCGTGTGGCACGTACCTGGTGCTTACGGCCTCTGGAGAGAACCGAGTCACTGGGACACAGAGGCGCGCTGGGTCGAACGACTTCAACGCCCAACCAGTGCACTATGCGCTCTCTCGCACGACCCACACACTCACTGCTTTGCGGTGGAGCTCGGTCTGCTGACTGCAGGCTAGTGTTCTCTCGCCGCGGGACTGGCGCGTGCGCGAGTGTGAGTAAGCTCGCGCACACACGCTCCGACACACACAGGGGGGACCCCCACCCCGACGCCCCACCGACGGGGTGGGGGTGGAGCAGACGCCGCGCGCGCGCACGCCTCTCGACTCGACGACAGTCGACACTCGACGAGAGGAGCCAGGGTCCGTCAATAGAGATAGGGAGAATGAGGCAAAATCCGCTGGGCCTAGTTCTGTAACTGAACACACGCGGCGCTACTAAACGTGTATATATAGATATACCTCTCGAATCTACCTGGCGCTGGTGAGTGGGGGCTGCGCGCAGCTGTGTATAGAGGAGAGAGACCGGTGGCAGGGCCGGCGCGGCCCCGACGGCCGGGGCCCGAGACTCAATAATATGTACACATACATAATATCAGTAACTAATTACTCATACTAATTCATCATCATCACTGAACAAAAACCTATGCTTTAGTATGAAGTTTAATACAGATAACACGAATTGCAGTAGCAAAAACAAACCAGCTCCCCCCTCTAAGTGTAACAACTTAAATACTATATTTATAT
>CM037084.1:58051270-58108258 GCA_020882725.1 Aphelinus certus
AAAAAAATTCAAATGTGATGAATAATATTCGTTTTTCACAGTTACGCAAATAGTTCGTTGCTTGCTAGAGGTCAAATTGATGTTAATCTAATGTATGTACATAAATAGAAAAAATAATTGAAGAGAAACTTTAGGATTCTCTCGAACATGACAATAAAAATACTCTCGATACATAGACCCGCAGGCCCGCGCTCATTCAAAAATTTGTAAAGGCTTCTATCCACTTCAGTTCGAGGCGTTCGTGGCTACACAGACACGGCATCTGTTTAATGGTGTACAGCTACACCGACGAGAGAGAAAGTGTAAATGTCTGCGTTTTTGGCGCAAACCCCCTCCACTTTCAGAAGTGTGGGCAGCCACTCTCTCTCAACGGCGAGCATAGCATGCGCTCCGTCCCTATATACTAAGTCCGTGATCGGGGCATATAGTCGTACGTTCGAGAGCGCAACATGGCGTGCGGCTAGTACAGCGAGAGGAGAGAAAGCACGCGGTCGGGGAGCCCGTGTGAAAGAGTGACGAATCGTTCCGGCTCGTGAACCCCGGAGTGCATTACAGCTGAATTGACGAGGCGCGAGGGCAACCGACAATTATTAGCTGGTGCGCGCGCGAACATCGTCGTTTTCCTCGGAACAGCAGTAGCAGCAGCAGCCGACCGGGCGACCGCAGAGTCGCTCTCGGCCGCGCGGAGCAAGCTTTTTCGCGCATATACATATATACAGATAGTGCCGTGCGTGCGGCGGCGCGCGTGTTGCAGTGTGTGTGTCTCGCTGTCGCGCGGCGCCACTATAAGCGCGCACACACACATATATCCCCTCTCTGGCAGAGTCTGAGTAAGTCCGAGCGAGACAGGGGACTGCGTGCTTCCGGAGTCTGCACGCTACGTCTCTCGCACACACACAATTTTTACCCAGCCCCAGGCGACACCGCCTCGAGCCAGCGACAACTCGTGCTGACAACCCTACCCGACGAGCGTCGCCCGAGCCACAGGAGCGACGGCCGAGGCACGCGCGACTCCCCTCCGACCGAGAGGAGCACGCTCGCTCACCCAGTGGCTGCTCACCGTTTGAGGTTAGGATTTTGCTCTAGTGCGAGCGAGCGACACATACATATACATATACGCGAGCGCGGCCATCGGTGCGTGCTCGCATGCATTCGCACGGCTGAGCTTTCGCCTGTACAGGGCAGCTACGCCGTTGGCCGCAACAGCCCGGACCAGCTCTCGCGCGGCCGAGCAAGAGAAAGCAAAGCCAAGAGCTGCCGGGCACGAGGCCGAGATCCCGAGTATACGCATTACGCAGGTATACGTAGAGCCGCCCGGCCCGAGTCCACCACACACGCGCGCGCGCACACTCACACACATCCATCACGTCGCGCTGCTATAACCCGTGCGTTTGTTTTGTTGTTGCAGCTGCAATGACGCCGCGGGGGCCCGAGCTCTGATATACCGGCACGAGTCGCCAGGCCCCGAGCACAGCCCAGCATGCCGTAGGTGCTGCGCCAGCTCGAGCAGCCCAAGCCAGCCGAGCAGCCAGGCCGAGCGATGAGCGGCGGCGGCAACTATCGCGGCGGAGGTCGGGGCTTTGCTCAACGAGGGAGGCCCACCTCCAACGGCTTCGATAATAACCGCTTCTCCCATTCCAATGTGAAGCAGCAGAACTGGCAGGGCAGGGATGGCGACAGGGGTCGTGACAGGCCCCAGCAGCAGTGGCGGGGCCCCAACAACAGGAGGCCCCCAAACAAGCCTCCCTTCGCCAACAATAAGTATCCACCCAGGCCTGGCAACTCAGGCTGGGACAGTCAGAGCGCCAGCTGGGACAGGGGCAACAACAATGAACGCTTCCCTGACAGGCACGACAGGGATAGGGATCGTGACAGGGACAGGTTCGACAGGAACGACAGGAATGACAGGCCTTATCAGAACTACAGAGGTAGGGGCTTCAGGGGCCCCAACGCACGTTACCCTGGTCCTGGAAGGCCGTACAATGACAGACGCTACAGTCCGGATAGGGACAGCAGGAGCCGCAGTCGCAGTAGAAGCTGGTCTCCTTCGCGATCGCCGTCGCGCTCGCAATCACGCTCCCGTTCGCGTTCTCGTTCTCGTTCCCGCTCACCCTCGCCCTCCGACAATCCTCATGAGCCTCTCCGGGGCTCCGAAGAAGAGCGCAAGCAGAAGATAACGGAGACTGCAGCCAAGCTTAAGATCAAGCTGTCGTCCATCACCGAGGAGGAGAAGGTGTCTTTCTGGGAGCAGGATCTTGCTGAATCAACAATGATTCCAGGAGACGATGACTTGTCGGCAAAAGCACATCTCTCCCAGGATGAAGAATATATTGGTGGTGGTGGTGCAAACTCGGGTATTCCTGAGCTGAGGCACGGGCCCCCAGAGTTGCAACTCACTCACGATGACTTCAAAGACATCGGACGCAGAGGAGAGTCAGACTCAAATAAAATAGACTTCAATGAATTTTGCGTTGAATCCAAGGATAATTTTGAAGATGGACACTTTGTTGTTGATAGTATCGGTGAATCGGATGCCGCTGATTTCTCTCAGAATTTAAAAGAGAATGTGAGCAATGAGATCAATCAAACTGCACCAATAGAAGAGCCCGATTACGATAAGTTGTATGAAGATGTGATGGCAGGTGTCACCAACCAGGATACCATGGATGGAATGGATACACCTACAGAAGAAAAAAAGGTGCATAAAAAGAAGAATAGGGATGAGATATCGTCGACTAAATCATCTGCTAAGTCGGAGCAGGGTTCTGACTATTATGATCCAACTCATGGTACTACAGAGTCACAAGATGCCATTGTTGCCATGTGTCCACCTCCTACTTCTGATTACTCACACTCAACCAAAAACACGTCTCTGGGATACACAGCAAGTCTCTCCACTTCATGGTCCACTCCCTTTGAGAGTAAGTTTTTACGAGTTACAGTATTCAAGCAATTTGATAAAACAAATTCATTTTGAAGTATTTAAGATTTTGATGAACTTTTTTTCTTAAAGTAGTGTTTAGAATCTCTGAAGCAATATAGTATAGTATGGCATAGATTGATGAAAGTGGTAAATGACTATGTTCATTCTTTTTATACCTTACCATATACAAGTTTTTGTTTTAGATGCTTTTCAATTTTTCTTGAAGAATTCACTATTACCAATTACTATTTTATTCATTATTTATTTAATGATAGACTTTGATGAAAATTTTTGAAATGTAATAAATACAATACAAAGAGTATATAATTCTAATTTCTTTCATCAGCAACAAGAAAAATATTAAAATTAGAGATTGAGATAAATGCAAGATTATTATGACCATGGATTGGTTATTTGGACATCTTCTGAAAATAATATTCAATTCTTCTTCTGGACAAGCCTTCTACTATTTTATTTATTTATTCATTTTATTCATTTTATTCTATTTTGATTAACAGATGCAAGTCCCTTTACGTAACATTTACAATTTAGCAGCTCTAATGAGAAATACATATTATAATTATATCTATTTTTTACTTCTATATCAATTTCCCAAAACTTTCGTGTGAAGTAATTAAGTTGGTTCCAGTTTGATCAACATTAGTATCTGAATTTGTTATATTTCTAGAGTATACCCTCACAATCAACATTTATATATTTTTATGGTGCAATTCAGAATGTCAACAATCAACAACGAAGATAGACGAATTAAATTTGCAAACAGAAGAATTATTTGGATTGGAGTGTTTCTCAATAAACTTTGAATGAAATTTGGTCTGACCATTGCTAATGTAATTTCCTATTTAATTTTATTCAATAATTGTGCAAATATGAGTAGTAGGTTTCATTTATATCTAGTTTATTTGAGGTAAACACTCAAGGTAAATGCTCTGTTTGGAGTTTTTGATTCCTATAAACTTGATTAAATCGTTCTTGAGTATTCACGTAAATTCTTTTTGAACTTACTTAACCATTTCTCAATCTCTATTTCAAGCTGCAATTAATTTAATTGATTAAAAATAATAATGACATAAATATTGAGATTTTATCAGCAACACTCATGAAAAAATTTATTCACACAGGTTTCCCGGATAACTTGAGAAATAGGAAAAAGAAACAAGATGAACCTCCAGCCGCCGAGTCAGGAAACCTCGCGCCACCGCCTGCTTTCGATCCTCGTAAGCCTTTCAGTGTAGTTGATACAACGGATCGATTTTCAACAATGCTTGGAGGTGGTTCCTCGATGGAAACCACTAATGTACCTACCTCTATACCTCCGCCACCGGTGATGATGCCACCAACATTCCCGGCGTACATGACTCCGGTGCCAATGACTTTCCCGATGCCGATGCCGGTGCCACCCATACCCAAACCTATTGAGCCATTGCAACCCCCGCCTATGATGTCGAGCAAAATTGTGACACCTCCATCGAGTATAATCAGCTTTGACGAGGATGGCCTCGAAGATATGCAAGAAGCAATGGAGTTTGCTCAGCAGTTGATGGGCATGGGTGGTGAACAGCCTGAGGCCACTACATCTGCAGCGTCCATCGCTGAGACGACTGCAAACGTAGTCGCACCTATCATTGCTCCGCTAGTCTCCTCGCCAGTGCCTACGGTCGCAACGGTGGCACCCTTAATGGCTTCCGTAATGGCTCCTGTAGTCGCGTCTCAAGTCGTGGAACCAGTGGGAGTGCTGCCCAAGCCCATATCACCGCCGGCGATGCTATTGGCTGATGCGTCAATGGCGCAAAGCACTTCCACTACAGTTACGACAACAACGGCGCCGGTTGCCAGTAGTACCATTGAACAGTCCGTTTTGGACCAAGCTGCAAAAATGTTACCCAACGTGGACATACTTAAGATCTCACAGCAGATACTCATGGACAAAAACACGACCGAGGATCTGCTTAGGTCAACGACGCTGTTGAACTTGAACGCTGAAGCCTTGGCCAAAGCTGTTGCTGCCGCGCCAATAAGCTCGATAGCCCCATCTACGACGCTGCCTGTAGTAACTTCGACGCCTCTGGCTACAACCGGTGCCATGTCATTGACGAGCAGTACGTTACCATTTACGAGCAGCACATTACCATTGGCAAGTAACACTTTACCATTGACAAGCAGTACTCTACCATTGAGCAGCACTGCTCTTCCCATAACCGTTGATAGTACCGTTCCGCCGAGCAGTAGTACTCTACCGTTAACGAGTACTTCTTCATCGTTAACGAATAATACTCTATCATTAACGAACAATGCTTTAACTCTGACAGCTGGTACTTTACCGCTGGCAAATAGCGCTTTATCATTGCCAGTTGGTTCTCTACCACTAGGAAACAGTGCTATGCCTTTGGTGAGTAGCAATTTAACGCTGACTAGTAATTCGATGGCAGCTCCGAGTAGTGGTCTAACACTTTCGACTGGTACAATGCCGGTGGTATCCAGTGCTCTCCCACTCACGAGTGGGACTGTGCCATTGAGTAGTACCACCAGTTTGCCTCTCATCGGTGGAACGATACCTTTAGTGAATAACACTTTACCTCTGACGACTGGCACGATTCCGTTGGTCGCGGGTACATCGGTACCTCTGTTAACCGCGCTCCAAGGCCTGTCTGGATCAAATGAACCAATGCTAAATTTGAAACCCTTATCAACTCTCCAGAAAATGAAAAGAAAAGAGCCGACTGATCACAATGCCTGGAAACAACGGGTGCTCAACAAATTTCTTAGGATGAGTAGAAACGACATCCGCAACATGTTGAATAACTCGAGTCTCAGGAAATTCAACATCGCCATGAATCACCTGGCCAGAGAGAAGAAGAGTCATATCAACCAGGAGATTCGCATTAGCGAAGATGAGAGGATAAAGGAGTACACCAGAGAAGAATTCATGAACCAATTGAATGCTATGTTGGATCCAAACGCGTCAGTTGACATACAAAATCTGCCAACGGAGTTTATTCAGAATTTGAATGAGGTTTTGCAGCTTGACACTAACGACGCGATACCAACTACTTTGGCTGGCTCATCGGGCATAAGTGCTCAGCCCTTATTTGTTGCTGAACCCAAGACCCTCACCGCAATTACTACTCTTCAGCCAGAGGTTTGTTTCATTATTTTATATTTAATTCAATATTTCATTCAATTTCATATTATTTCATTTTCCTTTATTGACATGTGCAAACATTTTATGATAATTTTAATTAATGGAGTTAAAATGTACACATAGACTAAAATATAAGTTGACTGTGCTTCCAGAGATTTCTCATTTTAATGAGATATCAACTCAATCTCTCAAAATAACGTACTATTAAATTGCAAAATTGGACATAACATTCATATTTTCGACATTTATGATTTCTAATTTTAATAACACTTCAGTTTTACTTGAAAACATGTGTATGTTTTACAGAATAGGTTTAAATATGTTAGAATTCATTTTCTTGAGGCTTTTGATTAAATTTATCATTTCTTAATAAGCGCAAATAAAAAACCATTTTAAGCGTTCTCTGAGTATCCGCGTGAATAATTGATTTTCGATACAGTATAAGCATCTCACGAAATCAGGTTCAACCTATTTGCTAGTTCCGATTCCGTAGTCAAGATCTTCACTAAAGTAAGTCTATGAATGAATAAGCATAGTACAAATGGAAATTCTAATTCAAAACAGGATAGCATGTTTTTCGTGATCAATTACCATTCCAATCACAAATTAATCTTTCTTTATTTAAACGGGTCTTGAAATTCTAATACTCTCAAAGAATGCAATCAATATTAATGCTTAGCTGCAGAGTATTATTCCAATGTTGAGAATGATACAGTTATTTGTGAATTGTCAGAGCTGAATATTTACTGGGTTAAAACATTTTCATATGTTTTTAACAATATGAGATTTTGTGAACTAGATTATTATTTGAATATTTAAAAATACTTATTCATGTCAGAATAGTTACTTGTGAGGTGGTAGACATTATTGCGTAAAACATTTATAGATAGTAGTAAAACTAATTGGATTCTCAAAAAATACAATAATAATAAATTAATTAGATAAAAAATGAGTAAGATTTTGGAAAGTTCTTAATATTTAATACTGGAAGTTCATTGAATATTATGTCAACTAAAGAATATTATTTTAGAGATACGTAGTAATATAATACTGATTTATCATTTTATAAAGAGATCATTCTACATTCTAAATGATTAAAATTAGTATGAAACAAATGGTAGTTACGGATTGCAATAGAGATTCATTAGAAATGTCTGTGGACATAACACCATATTTGGGTATTATTCTGAAAATCCAGCTAGAATTCCATCATATGCAAAAGTAATATGAGTGCTAAGAACAGTTAAAAACTCAATATAGCTATATCTGACGTAAATTATCTTTCTTTTCATGAACTTATTCCTATTGTAGGTATCAAACTCCGTACAGTTGTCTGAAAGTGACGACGAGATGCCAATGCTAACGACGCATGAAATTCGTCGTAAGAAAAGGGTAGAGCCCATAATAGAACCAGCAGTACCTCACAAAGAAAAACGAAAAGTGACCGTGAAAGTAATCCGGGATGATTACGCTCAAAGAATAAAGGAGCTGAAACTACAAGCGAAAGCTCAACAACAAGCCGCAGCAGCCAAAGCGAAAATAACGAGGACGACTTCGACGTCGACTTCGACTCAATTCGATGATGACTACACGGCCCAATACACGGCTACTCAAGACTACATTTTGCGTGAACATGCCAAGCCACACGAACCTCGTGCAGCTCCAGTTGTTAATATGGCAGACATTGATGATATTTTTTCCGCGGGTATCGCAAGGGCTCGACAAACCACCAAGCCTCCATCGCCTCAACCTACGGTCAATAAGTTAGTCAATCGCAGCACCAAGTCAGCAGAGACTCAAGGATCTTTTAATTTAGACGATATATTTTCGGCTGGCATTGGCAGGGGTAAAGCGAATGTGACCGCAAGTGCATCAACGGCTACAGCGGATGTGTCGACTAGATTGCACGAGACCACCGCTGCCGTGGATAATGTTGAACGTTGGATTAGGCGAGAACGAGAGCATATTGATGCTTACAGGAACTTGACCAAAGAGGAGTGGGATGCTAAGTATGGCAAAACAATGGACAGAACCGCATTTGAACGTCAACTTGAATCTCAACTATCTGAAGTTAACCCCAGTTATCTGAAAAATTTAACTGGCTTAACCGCTGAGGAACCAATTGTTGCAGCCCAACCGGCAAGAATTTCCTCTGAAAGTGAAGAAGAGTCAACTTCATCTTCTTCTAGTGATTCGGAAGATGAAAGCACCACCAAAGTCAAGGAAATGCTCAAGCATATCAAGGAGCGCGAAAAAATTGCGAAAAAGAAGTCTCTTAATGAAAAAATTAAAGATGAAGTGCAAGCTGAGATTGAGCGCATGAAATTAGAAAAAATGAAACTGAAAGAACAGAGACGGAAAAATAAGAAACGTTTGCGTAGGAAAAAAGAAAAGAAAGAACGAAAGAAACGCAGCCGTAAGAAGCACAAAAAACGCTCTAGATATAGTGAATCTAGTTCTGACTCAGAACCTTCGAAATTACTCACTGAAGATGATATAAAGAAGGAGGTCGAAGTAAAAGATGAGGAACCAGAAGTTGCTGCCACTCTTGCTGCTGTTGGAGGACGTAGAGTACTTTTCAAAAATAAACCAACAGATCCAAAATCTGCTGGTATTGCTAGGCCATATCCGCTACGAACGATAGCCCAAATGAAATCTGCCGAGATTGATCACCACGTCAGAAAAGTGACATTCTCTGATAAAGTAATTCATCATGAAATTCACGATCAACAAATCTTGAGGAAAGTAAATGCTGAGGCCATGAAAGCAAAAGCAGCTGTACCATCGGTAGCTGTTACATCGGTTTTAAAAACTACTCAACAAACAGCCATGAAAGCAACACCAAAAACTACTATGAAAACAATTGTTGCTCAATCTACTGCCGTACCCAAAACAGCTGCTGGTCAGCTTTCATCGAGTAAGCCCATGGCAAAGGAAGTTGCAATTACGGCTCTCCAATCAAATGCAAAACCTTCAGCCGAGGCTACTGTTCATCTGGCTCAAAAAGCAGTTGGTGGAGCAAAGGTAATTAAAAAAGTTGCTACAGCTACTGCTACTATTCCTACTACTACTACTACTGCTACTACTACTCCTACCGGTACTGGTACTGGTACTGCTATTACCAAAACAGTAGTTTCCGCCGAGGCGAAGAAAATTTCCGCAAAAACGAGCGAATCGAGTACTAATGCAAAACAGACGGCTGTGCTGACTGATGAAGAAATTATGAAAACTATTGAACAAGAGTGCAAAGAGAATTTAGTAGCAGTTCCAGAGGTAAAAACAAAAGTGTCTCTTGTAAAAGCAACTTCAACTGCGAATAAAAAAGATGAATTGACGGACAAAAAGGAGGCTACCGTCAAACTTATTAACTCAAATAAAGATCCCAAGAAACTTGATATGGATAGTTATTTAGCACGAGTTGCTGAACGTAAAAGGAAAGAACAAGAAAAAATTAAGCAAATTGACAGTAATCCTGCAACTCTAACGCAAAATCTTCTCAATATACAAACGAAAAAGCGGGATGTGTCGAATGAAACTTCCAAACAGACGGTCACAGCTAACAACGTGCAGCTCAAAACAGATACAAACGTAAAGCCCGTAAAGCTTAAACGTAATATTCAGGAGCGGATGAAAATGAAAATGACTAAAGTTGAGAGTCTTGAAAAAGAAAACAAAAATAAGTCTGAAGAGAAACAGGGAACGACCGATGAACCTTTGTCTACATCGGTTGAAGCAGGCAAAATTAGTCCCGAAAAATGTGAAGCCGGTCATTCACAATCAAAGTCTGATCTGAAAGGTGGAGATAAGAACAAAAAAAAGAAAAAAGTATGTAAAGCTTGTGAGGCTGATAACAAATTCAAAAATATCAAATCTGAAGGCATTAGAGAGATGAATTTAAAATCTCCACGTTCAAAAGAAGAAAAACTTGAAATTGCAAGTATTGAGAAGAGGCTCGAAGCTATGGACTCTATAGACTCTATAACTGAAGCTACAACAAAAAACACAATCGAAGAATCCAAGTGTCAATCTACCTTGAGTGCAGGTCAGAGCACCATTGATCAGTCAGCACCAGTTATTATTGATAGTTCTTGTATTGAGACGGAAATCATTGACGTGCCAATGGACATAATTGATGAAGACTCGATTGGATTTTCTCATCACGTATCTACTCTTATAAGTGATAGTTTCCCAGATACTGTACCAGATGAAGAATTGAACAACTATAGCAAAATGGCCCCTATCGCCAATGGAATCAAATTTAGAACAATCGACGAAAATGATGAATTTATTGAACCAGCAAGTCCAGATATAGATGATGTCGATGTATTGTTGAATGATTTCATCGATGTCACTTTTGAAGAAGAGGAAATTCTGCAAGCTGAGAGAGAGCGTAAAGCACAAGAAGAACGAGAGCGTAAAGCGCGAGAAGAGCAGGAGCGTAAAGAAAGAGAAGAGCAGGAACGTAAAGAAAGAGAAGAGCTGGAACGCAAAGAAAGAGAAGAACGAGAAAGATTAGAACAAGAAGAAAAAGAAAGGAAAGAAAAAGAAGAATTGGCAAGGATAGCTAGAGAAGAACAGGAAAGAATAGAAAGAGAAGAGCAAAGAAGGATAGAGAAAGAAAAGCAGGAAAGAATAGAAAGAGAAGAACGGGAAGAACGAGACAGGATAGAAAAAGAAGAACGAGACAGGATTGAACGAGAAAGAATAGAACAAGAAGAACGAGAAAAGATAGAAAGAGAAGAACGAGAGAGAATAGAAAAGGAAGAACGAGAAAGGTTAGAAAAAGAAGAGAGAGAAAGATTAGAAAGAGAAGAGCAAGAAAGGTTAAGAGAACAAGAGCGTAAAGAAAGAAAGGAACAAGAGCGTAAAGAAAGAAAGGAGCAAGAGCGTAAAGAAAGGGAGGAGCAAGCTCGCAAACTGACAGAAGAGAAAGAAAGAATTGCAAAGAAAGCTCGAGAGCAGGCAGAAAAAGAATATCTTGAACGCGAAAAGGTGCAGGCACAGATGCGTCTCGAAGAACAGATACGGGAAGAAATGGAACGCCAAAAGAAAACTGAACTGGATCGGAAAAAAGTAGAGGTTTGTAATCAAAAAGAAGTAGAAGAAAATATCGATCAGGATAATGAATCGGATGATCTAGATGATACAAAAATTATGGATGAAAATGCGATAGGTGAAAATGATGAGTCTTTGATTATGACAGAAAACATTCCACGAGATTATAAGATTATTAAAAAACCGGTTGAACCAATTTATGAAGATATTTCAAATTCACCCATTCCACAAGTGAATTATGAAATAGCTAAAGATACATGTGAAAGTATTTCTTCAGTGTTAGAACTGGATACGCCAGACGATCCAACTTTTACAAAAGAATCACCTTTGATTTTAAATAAGGATGTCCAAAGAATTCAAGATTTAAGTGAAGTTTTAGAATCGCCACTCTCACCAGAGCCAGAAGAAACCATTGAGCCAGATGACTTTGTAGAGCCTGTTCCAAATTATACTTCTTATAATTCCATAGATACCTTTGAAAACAATCAAAATTCAAAGGCCTTCTCACTTACAAATATTATATCTAAGCCAGAGGAAATTCCCATATTAAGTGCTGAAGAAGTAATTGCTCCAATTCTGGCACAGGAAGGGACTGATATTGGTAATGCGGATGATTCCATCGAGCAATCACTTTTTCTTCTAGATTCGGAAACAAAGGAAATGTTTAATGTCCTTGAGCCCGAGCACGTGGGTGGAGTCGTGAAGGCTTTAGAAAAGACCGAAAGTGCAGGCCATGTCCTTACCGACGGAGCACAGCCTATCACGAGTTTGCAACCAACAATGTTGTCAGAAAATGTTTTAAAAACGCCGATTACATTAATTCATTTTAGTACGGACGGCAGCAAAAAAATGAACCTAGTCGATGTGCCCACGTCCCTTGCAGTGACGTGTTCCAATTTAGCCGTGAGCCAGAGACATGGTCATGAAAATATTGCTGTTTCTACGAAAGTGGAGGACAGGATTCTTGGTAGCTCGGATCGGCTCTTGGAAAATCACATCGTGAGTGGAAGACAAGCCACGAGTGTTGAGAATAAAGTTATGAACGCTGAGTCGACGATGCTGATTGCTGCTTCTGATGAAGGAACAATGAAGAAAATCAGTGATTCTAGTTTAATGGTGGAGGACGCTGGAAAATCAAATGTGGTATTTGATAGTGTTAGTGACAGTGCTGTGTACGAATCTGTGATGGCTAGTGGTGATAAAAATCTACACAAAATACACAACAGGCAGAAGACTAAACACAAATATCAAAACCACGTTCCCATAGGTCAGTCTGTGGAGGACTTGATGAATGAAGATATTGTAAAGCCATTGCCACTATCAAGAGAGAGTATTGTTACCAGGTTGTTTGAAATTGACCAGCAAGTGATTAAATTAATGGCTGAAAAAGTACAACTTTATAGTGTGTTGAATAAAGAAAGTTCAAGTTTGAACGAAAACAATCAATTTCAGTATTTGCAAACAAATACCACTGCTGCATTGCAGAAGACTTTAGAATCAATACATGGCCCTGCCAGTGTTGATTTAGCTCACAGTTCTTTTTTAACTCCCTCAATACCAAATTCAGTAGCTAATACCCCAACAGCAATAGCAACTAATGCTCAATCAAGTTCAGCTAAGAAGGAATCCGAAAAGTCTAATCACAGAAGCAGGGATAAAAATAAGAAAAGTAAAGATAAGAAGAAGAAGAAACAGAGTAAGTCAAAGGACAGATCTACCAGTGACAGACATTCCGCTTCAAGTGAAAGATCAGTAGAAAAAGATAAAGTATCAAAGTTATCTAAAAAGGTTTTATCAGAATCTAAGATCAGTAAAACTGAAGCCAGTTCTAAAGCTGCCTCGAAAGCTGCAACTATCGTTAACAAGGCTTCCATTAAAGAATCTGATGTAAAAAGTAATGATTTTGAAAATACTGATAAGGATCGTTTAAAGAGAAAACCAGGTGAGCATCATCATTTAATAAAAAACTATCAATAAACTGGATTAAAATAATATTATTCTAAATGTACTAATTATTTTTCAGTTGCTGAACCCACTCGACAAACTAGGAATAAAGATGGAAAAAATAAATCACGTGTCAAATCTCCAAAAGATGTTAAATCAGTTCCAAACAATTCTTCTGATTCTGAAACTGATTCAGCTTCTAAGATTCAAGCAAAGCACAGAAATATTCGCCCTAAGAGTCGGGTTGGAGTGGAATCTAAAGATTCTTCGGATAGTGATGGAGATGACAAGAAAAAGTTGAATAAAGGTAAGGAATCAAAATTTTGATATTTTCAATGAATCCAAAGGTTTGTGTATCTTTCATGATAATGCTATCATCTTTTTCTTGTATTATCCTGTTTTCTAAGAATCTTGAACTATTAAAAGAATGTTGCATTTAGAACGATGATTGTTTTAAAAGCTTGTATTTGTTAAACTAAATTTCACTCGAGTTACTTGGATTTCTGACGATGTACTTATTAATGAAAGATATCAATTTTAAAACTTACTGATCATATTTGGAAACATTTTACTTATTTACTTTGAATTTAATGAATAATTTATCACTTTTTAACATTAGTTGCTCGTCCTGAAAGTAGAATGGATGGGAATTATAAAATCCCAAAAAATTCAAAGAACGTTAGAAGCAAAGAGACTATTGAATCTGATAGTAACAAATCTGATGGTGAGAATATCAGTACGAATCTCAAATCAGTTTCTAGCACAATCAACTCAGGTACAAAGTTTTTTCTATGGATTATCGTATTATTATTTTTTTGAATGATATTAAAAAATGGCTTCTTTGATTGTAGATAAAGACTCTTCTTTGCGACCTAAAAGTAGAGTTGGTCAACCTATTAGAAGTAAATCACCTATAAAATCTATAAAAGAGACAAACGAAAGTAAAAGTAGCGATGATTCTGAAGAACTTCCACGATCAAAAAGTAGGATTGGTAAAATATCAAAGGATTTACCGCATAGAACGGATGAAGATAAGAAGCCAAAGAAATCCGAAGCAATTAAAAGTAGAGATGAAACTGGTAAAATTATCATCATAGTTATATCTCCCTTTCCCATTTTTAACAATTCAGTTTTCCATGCCTGGTTTTCATACATCACTGCTGGTTGTTTATTCTTTTTCTGTTTCATACTTATAATATTTTTTTTAAGAATATTGCACTCTTTTTGCAACTTTTATTTTTCAACTTCATTTCTCAATTTTTATCTTTTTAATTTGATCAAAATGAATGTATAAATCATAGAAAATGTGAAAAACGTCAATTAATTTAATTTAAATTTTCTTTGTATATCTCAGAAACAAAAATTACTGAACGTCCAAAGAGTAGATTGGAAAAAGCTGCCAAAAATAAATTTTCTAAACCATCAAAACAAGGAATTAATAAATCTGAATCAAGTGATTCTGAATTGGATGACCCATCAAGAAATCGTAGTCTCAGTCCAAAGCGATCGAAGAGTCGTGTAGGGAAATTCACCACAGGATTATTGGATAGCGATACTGATGAGGATAACCGCAAAACAAAATCAACCGAATCGAATGAGCGCTCGCAAAGCAGAATTGGTAAACCGTCTAGAAGCAAATCTCCACAAAAGCGATCGCCTGTAAAAGAAATTACTCTTAAAAGATCAGAAAATTCGGATATTGAAAGTGATAACCGTAGTAGTATCGTGAGCTCTAAGAAACAAGTCTCACGTCCAAAGAGTAGAATTCGTAACATTTCTAAAGATTCTTCTGGAAGTGATGACGATAAAGTCAGAAGGAAAGCGAACACTAAATCAATTTCCAGCTTGAAAAAAGGTAATTTTTTGAACTAAAAAATATTAAATCGTATTCACTTAGTAGTATTTACATCATTAACAACTTTCATGCTTATTATAGCTTCTCGACGGCCTCAGAGCCGAGCAGCTGATAGAATTCGTAAAATATCTGAGCAATCCTCTGAAAGCGATGATGATGTACATAAGAAGAAAATAAATACAGAATCAATGTCTAGCCTAAAAAGAGGTAAATCATTTCAACTCAAGAATTTTATGACGTTCATTTTTTAGTCTTGACATCATTAACAACAATTATACTTCTTGTAGATTCTCGACGGCCTCAGAGCCGAGCAGCTAACAAAATTCGTAAAATATCTGAGCATTCCTCTAAGAGTGATGACGATAAGAAAATTAATACTCAATCAATTTCCAGCCTGAAAAGAGGTAAATCATTTACATTCAAGAATATGACATATCATTCATATCCACATCATTAACAATGCCCATGCTTACCGTAGATTCTCGACGACCTCAAAGCCGAGCAACTAATAGAATTCGTAAAGTTTCTGAACACTCTTCTGAGAGCGATGACGAGGAAAATGAAAATAAAACGATTCCTAGTTTAAAAACAAGTACGTTCAGTCACAAAATGTAATATCTTTATGTCCTTTTAATATGAGCATCATTAACAATTCCGATGCTTATGCTTACTGCAGGTTCCCAACGCCCCCAAAGCCGAGCAAGTAATAGAGTTTCAAAAAGTAAATCGCCAGAAAAGTCACCTAAAAAGGTAAATACTGTTAGTCAATCTGATCACTCCGGAATTGAATCGGGAGGACATAATCGAAGTGTTAGTTCTCAATTCAATCGTACCAAACATCGTGTGAGAAGATTTTCAAGAAGCTTTTCTGAGAGTGAAGATGAGCATGAGAAATCATCGGATTTAAAATCAGTATCTAGTCATAAAACAGGTAAAATATTGAATTTTTCTTTCGTATCGCTGAATTTTATCATATTTATAGTTGTTTTAACTATTTTTTCAGAATCTCCTCGCCGTTCAACGAGTATAACAAGAAACAGAAGTGCAAGTAAATCTCGTGAAAAATCACCTCATAAAATCAAGGACGTGCCGCTTAGTGAAGTTGAAGCTATAGCAAAAGAATTTTCTGATGGTGATTCAGAATCACAGAATGCTCGTGATAACAGTGGAAGTCCTGAGTCAGTTCCGCGCTCTAAGAGTCGAGTAGGAAAAATTTTGTCAGATAGGCGAAGTGAAGGTCTCAAGAAATCTGATTCTTTAGCATTCTCCCGATCTCAAAGTCGAGCAGGTATCTATAATTTTAAGCAATTCAAAATAAAGTTGAATGTAAATTTATTCTCATGGATCATATTCTCCCATTACTGCAATCATCTTCATTCTTGCACCTATGAAAAGTTTCTAACAGTTCATTTTCACTTTCAACCTGATATAATTTGAAAATGACTTGATCCCATGGTACTAAATATAGCTCCATCTACATTAATTCAATAGACACGATTGTTGCATACAAAATAAATTCCAAATCTCCATAATTTTCTTCCATTATAGATCTGTCGAATAAGGACCTCGCATGAAAAATTCCATTGGGTTGTATTTGTCAAGCTTTTGAAAATAATCGACGTTATGTCAACGATACATTGAGTTAAAAATTCGTTGTGACGTCATTAGTTCACACAATATAAATGTACAATGCATGGATGACGTTACGAGTTCTCACGATATAGACAATATTTCAACTTGCTGTATCTCTTTAAATTTTTGTCAAATCGAGAAACAAAAACCGTGTCGATTCATTTGAAAAGCTTGACAAAACAACCAAATATAATTTTCATAGTAATTTCGTGCAAGATCCCTATTACGATGAAATGCATCGCATCATTCATCAACTATTCATTTTTTATTCATTTCTATCTCATTTTTTTCTAACTAGTAAAATGTCATAATAAATTTATAGAGTGGCAAATGGAGGTTCATTGATTCACCAATCCTTGATCTAATAAATTTCAGCTCACAAGAACACAAATCAGTCTCAGGAAAAGGTAGATAAAACTATTAAAAACTCTGGAAGAGCATCTGTTAACATTCCAGATTCGGATGATGATTCAGAAATTAATAATATTACTCAAAACCCAATTACCTCTTCTTATAATAAGCCTAAGAGTGGAGTTTATCAAGTATTCAAGGACATGTCAAATGATAAAGAAATAACTATTGCTAAAAAAGGTGAGATGTAATAGATTCCCAACAAGTTAAACTTTTTCTAACATGCTTATTTTGTTTTCTAGAAATTATCTCTCGTCCAAAAAGTAGAGCTGCGAAAACGTCTGAATTAGAAGAAACTCGTCATGACTCTGACCATCGAGTTAAAAAATCATTGAATAAAGAAGAGCTGACTGAAACTTATAAAGAAAAAGTTAAAATTTCTCAAAAGTCTAATATCTATTCTGATGATAGTACAATGGATACATTCGAACAACAGTCCAGTCAAGCAAAAACTGGTAAAGGTTTGGCAATGTTAGAAGAAACACTTAAAAAGGAATCCAAACAAAAGAAGATAGCTCTTAAGAACATTCTAAATCCTCAAGCTCCGCAAAAAGAAAGTGAACAAGAAGAATCGGAACTTTCTTCTGATGAAGATGAAGGAGGATTAATAGACAGAAAATCTACAACAAAAGCTAGAATAACTGTTTCTGTAGAAAAGTTACGTCATTATGATGAAGTAATTGAAGCTGTTGTTAAGAACCTACAAAATTCACGACAGGAGCCAGAGTCAGAAATTGAAATGAGTAAATCGTCTACCTTATCAGTCAACAAAACTTATACTGACTCGCAGTTAGGAGATGTTCCTGGTACTAGTGGTGAATTAAACTCTATAAATGATCAAAATGATATTGACGAATCTGAAGAGGTACCTGATAAAAATATAAAAGCTCAGAACAATGAAAAAATCTACCTAGATATAGAAACTGAAACTGTTATCAAGGATAATATTGTTGAGCAGGGGTCGTCCCATGTAATTGTAGATCATATTGGCGAACATATTGAAGTTGATCAGCCCGTAGAAGATGAGGGGAGTAAAGTTGATAGTATGACTCCGTTCACTTTTGAAGGTATGCCGCTACCAAAAGAAGTTGTAGATAACTGTAGTTCTGTAGGCAGTGGCTCTAACTACCCTTCACCGAGGCCATATGAGTTGCTCGTGGAGACCAATATAGAGCTCCAATCAAAGAAGTCTGATATTGATAATAACAGACTAGACCTGAGCAATGACAGGAGAGGTAGGGATCAAACTCGAATGAAATTGAAGAACATAGACAATGTAGAAGAAAACGATTTAGGTAGTGCCATACAAAATGATGTACATAAAGAACTCAAAGCAATATCTGAAGAGTCAAATAAACAAAATGACCAAGATTTTGATCAAAAGAAATTAGTCAAGCAATCTATTAAAAAATCTAAAGTTATCCGTAAAGAATCTTCTAAAAAATCGAAAGGTGTTATTATTGATGACAGCGATTCTGAAAAATCTGGAACAGAAAAACATAGCGAATCTGAAGAAATAAAATCTCAAAAATCTGTCAAAGCAAGAGGCAGGAAACGTAAAAATATTAGTGAAGAAAAGCCAACTACATCTCGTCGACGAAGGAATTCGAAATCATTAGAAGATAACGCCAAAGAATCAGCACGTAAAAGAGGTAAGGTTCGCTTGCCGAAAATTGAAGAAGAGCTTTCTGATAGTGAAGTTCCTTTGAAAAAGAATCGAGGAAAACATCTTGTCTTTAGAGGTCGTGAAACGCAGAGAAAGCGTAATCCTAAACGGAAGTTACCCTTGAGTGAAGAAGAAATGAAATCGTGCAAAGTTTGTATCCTTGATTGTAAATTCACTTTACTTCAAGAAAATGTACATCCCAGTCTATTACGGAAAGAGGGTATATCTAGGATCAGAAATTTGAAAGTGATATTTTCCAGTTCTTCAAGCCAAAATGAGAAAGAAACTGATGTAGATTTTGATCGGAAAAAAAATGATAATGGTTCTGATAAGAAAGAAAATCATTCCAGCAGAAAGAAACAGGGTAGGAGAAAGAAAGAAAGATCTGAACCAAACACGAGAGAAACTGAGCTCGAATTGAAACAGGCCACTCAAAAATCTGATTCTGAAGAAGGCAAAATTATAACACATATTGAGAGTACTATGTCGCTGAAAGACTCATGTGAAAACATGCCTCCCGAGATACAAATTTTCGATGAAGTCGAAGAGTCAGCAGTTACGGTTGACATTGAAGAACCTACTGAAGAAGATAAAGATACGAGAGAAGTTATTCTTCTTGCTACATCAATTGATGAAATAGAAGAATTTGAACCAGAAATTGTGGAAGATGAACCACTCGAAACCAATATCTCAGAAAGTGTTGAATACACAACAGTAGATGATAACCCAGAAAAGTACTTTCCTAAAGATTCAACTTTAGAAGAGTCGATTCTAGGAAAGTCTGCTCCTGAAGAGTCATCTCTGAAAGAGTCGACTCTTGAAGAAATAACTTCAAAAGAAACACCTCAAGAGAAGAAAAACCAAATGCGACGAATAATTGACAGGAACATGTCAGAAGCTCAAGTGATAGTCGAAAAAATGATCCTGCCAATAAAAACATCTCGTGGTGAAATTGAAAAACCCAGTTCGAGTGTTAAGGAAGAGGAACAATCCAAGCGAAATTCGTATACTGATCACAAGGGTCCGATTTTTCACCTAAAGGTAAAGAAGATATCTGACAAGAACCAAATGTAATATATTAAATTAAATTCGACTGTAAGAGTCATATATAGATTTTATATTAAGGACTTAATATGCTCTACTAACAGTGAAAAAGATGATGTAATTAAATTTAACAGTCGCAAATATCTATGATAGCGATTGAAGTTTGAACTGGATGTGATATTTCCAAAACGTTATTATATGATATATAAAAACCTAGAATAGGTTTGTAAACTTGAGTAGATATGTAAAATAATGTTGTTTCATACTAAGTAAGAATTTTGCAAGCAACTAAAATTTTTATTCAACGTACTTAAAGAAGCATCAAAAACATTATATTTTTTTGTTTTCATTTTCGTGAAAATCTTTTTAAGTTTATTTGAACTATTTGTAGATTGTTTTTTTTTACTTACGGTATGTTCGTAGTATACATGAATTTTAATAAAAGTTCAAGATTTTGTAGAATTTCCTGCTTCAAGTCATTACACATTTTCCTATCCTAGTCCTCTTCAAGTTCTCAACCAAAGCTGTCGACAAGAATATGTAATACATAGGGATTATTTTAAAGGCAGTGAATTCTCGCATTGATAAGAACTGAAGAAAAAAAATTAAAAGAATAAAAAATTTCATAACGGATTTTAGGTTTTTGAAGGTACGTTTTTGGCAGCAAGTGAAGATGGAACTGTTTATCAGTATGATATTGAATCCAACAAATTGTTGAATACATTCAAAGGGAAAGGAATTTTGACGTGTCTTTGTATTGCACGTTTTGATACTGGTGAAAATAAGAAAGAAATCTTATACTCTGGATCTTTGGATGGAAATCTCCGTTGCTACAATATAAGGGTGAGAATTTTCTACATAAACTATGTAAACGTGGTCGATACTTGAATAAGGTGGCGGTGGTTACATAAACAAAAGCGATAATGATGAGTAATTTTATATTTTTAGTATGTTGTCAAATTTAAAGTGATAACAAATCATTGCTTGAGATTAAATATAAGTAATAATTTAGTTTTAGTTCATACGACTTTATCGTACGTATTCATAAATTTATTCGAAGAAATGATCAATTTTCAGAAAAAAAAATAAAAACATAATTCTTACAGACTGGCTTAGAGATTCAAGTTAGCGATGTAGGAAGCGCAATTCAATGTATGGACCAATGTTGGGGTACAATCTTTATTGGTACCAAATCTGGAAGTATATTCCGTTTTATTATAAAGGTATGAGACATTTATGGTACAAGAAAATTTTTAAATTTCTATATCAATCACATCGTGTGCACAAATTTTAGAAAAAATGGTAATATTGCAAGAATAAAAATTTGAGTAAAATTTTTTCCAACTTGTCAATGGATATCTTTTTCATAATAATGTATGTCTGTGGAAATGTATACTGAATAAGGATATATTTATATTCACCACATTCTTTCATACTGATCTATTGGATAAATCCAATGGTTCAATAGAATAATTATTTTAGTAAGTTGATCGAAACAATTTGTTTGCAGACTGGTATCTTGAAACAAGATGCAGTTCAATCATCAGAAAAACCTATAATGGCGTTGAAAGCTACTAATGAAGGAGCTCGGCATGTGCTTATAGTGGCATCTCGACACCAGAAACTTATTATTCGAGATGCTGTGACCGGACTTGTACTACGCACAATCAGTGGTCAAAAGAACATCACCATCTACAGTCTTCTAAGATCTGGGAGTTTGATTTATTGCGGAACAAGTGGTACATCACTTCCAGTTTTCGATTTCATTGTAAGTTATTTTCTCGTATGTTTGTATTCCTTTTTCTAAACCCACAATGATGAAATAGATACAGTTTATGCATGTAAGATCATTGAACAAATTTTCAATACGTTATAGTTTTAACCATCATACAATATACTATTGAATTTGAATCTCTCATGCATCTCAGATTGTCCATAAGATGTGTAGAGTAAAATCATAAGTGATTTTTCAATGTGATGGTGCATGTACACAATGAGATTTTTTTGTATTTCAGAGTGGAGAACAAATAGTGCAGTACAATGCCAGTACTGGTATTGTTTGCTTGTGCTTAGTTAAAAAACTCCTATTTGCTGGTTGTTATGATGGCAACATATATGTTTTCGATACAAAAGTAAGAAATAAACATTAAATTCATAATTAACATCCATTATCTTTTAATAAAATTGTACATCAATTTTAGAACCACAGTCTAGTATGCTGTATACAAGGACCTGGAAATATGTTACTAAGCCTGGAAATTACAAATAAAAAGGTAAGGAAAATGATCCCTCAAATAAACATGCAAGCTACTTTTTTTTTAATGAAAATTAATAAATTACCAACTCATCAAAATTTCTGCAGATAATCGCTGGTAGTAAGGATAAAAAGTTACACTTATGGGATGTGCCCACTCAAATACAAGAGATACTGGATGAAGACGAATAATACGTATTACATAAAAGGTGAATCTAGTCATCTATAAAACTCTTTATATTGCAAAATTGAGAGAAAAGAAACGTCAATCCATCATTACCGGCAAAAACTAAACCTTCTGCCGTGACTCGTAAGGCTCGCGACGTAGCATTATAGAGGTGAAATACCTGAAAGTGAAGTGTAAAAATTATGAAAAATTATTCTACATAACAAAACACAAGAATTCATAAACTGATTCTCGAAACTTATAAAAATGTATATAACGATGCGCAAGGTAGAAGACTAAGAAAATGTGTACAGAGCCAAGTGTACAGGTAGGAATCATGAGAACGAATTATACTTTAGTGTAACAGCTCAAAGTATCAGTACGTATCTCGAGATATCCTTAATTCTAGCCAATATAACTTTATCAGCGATATATTGTAATCATATAATGAGTTTAGAAATGTTTTTTTCTATTTTCAAATCTTAAAATTAAATGAGAGCCCACCATGTGATCATAAATCTGGCTTAATTCGTTCGAAATCACGAGCAAACGAAACAATGAAATCCAGCCAATTCGTGAAGATGATCTTAACTGGCGGAACTCAACATAGCAATTAGTTGATGGAACGAATGATGTTGATAGATCGTAAAATATCGACGTTTTTGAAGATGTCACATTATTATTAAAAAGCTTTATGTAAGTTCTTTGTTATCTCGATTAGTGTAATAAAAATATCCAAGTAAAGGGTTTGGCAGACGGAATGTCAAATTGAACATAGTTAGTTGGTAAGTTTGAAATGCGTCATTTCCATTTACATTGTTTGATAATAATAATAATAGTAATTATAATAATAGTAATGTCATTCGTCTCGAAGTTGCGAATAACTTCAACGATGATGCAAATTGCTACTCGTAAAATAAAATGTAGCAAAGTACGAATTTTGTAATTTGTACACAATAAAAGTAATTATCGTCGAAATGAAAAGACGGGATGATAAACGTATTCGAATTTTATACAGTTTGAAAGAATATAATATATTAAAAAGCACATTGTGGATGTGAAATGACTACTTTTACTATTGCTCGTGCATTGTTTTGTTGTATTCTACGTAATGTAGTTCGTCCAACTACATTATTTCAGATTTGTTTTCTTTTTTATACATGACTACTTTTGCTTGCTAGTAAGTAGATATATTATATACACAAAAACCAAGCAAATATTTCTTGATTTTATAAGAAATGACGATTTGTTATGTAACGTACAAAGTTTGTGTTTTAGAAGTCATAATTAGGTTTTTAAATTAATTTAATAAAAAATTGTAAAAATTTTGTTGTTATAAAATATATGTAAGGTCAAATTTCATTGGTCATGTCATTTCTTATAATGATTCCATTTATTGGTAAGCTAATGATTGAAGGAAATTTTTATTCATTTCAGAATTATTTTTTAATAAACTATATGATAAATGTGGATCAAATGAATAAAAATTGTAACGATTTCAAAATTGAACAATATTTTAAATAAAAACATGTTCATTTCTAATCTTTAACTACAGTTAATTCTTTTCTCACTACCTTTTTACCACTTACTATTTATATATTGCTTTTTATATGTATCTACATATACATACATTAACGCTGGAATTGAACAGTATGTTGAAATATACAAAATTTCCAAATTAGAATCAAACATTGGAAGTTCATTGATAAAATTGATTGATTCGATTCTTCTTCTCATATAGAAATAAAAATGCTCAATGTGACTAGCATCAGGGAAAACACCAGAGAATACTCGTACATAAATCGTGCGGAGCGAGTATTTTTGTAACGAATGCAAAATCAGTAAAAAAAATGTACTAGTCATCGCGTTGAATAAACATAATTGCCCATATACTTAGTATACCTCATAACAAAACGACTCAAAAGTATATGCGTGGAGTGCGTATAATTCGCCCGAGGAGTATTGTTTATATACATGCCCGGGGTATATAATAATGTGTAATGTCGCGCGTGTATTGGAAAAACGTGAGTTGCGCGAGCATCTCATGCGGCATATATGTTGGACGGGTGTGCGCCGCGCGGATACATTGAACAGTGCGTGCAAGGCAGAAGTGGGCAGAAGCGGACGACACACCTCGCAGACGCAGTCGGGCTGTTATATGTACATAATATTAGTCGGATCGGGTGTGTGCTCAACTATACCTATTATATACCATGCATGCGGCGAGAACCGGTTTCCGCGATAAGTAAACATTAAACAATCAAGTCACTCTGAGTCTATTGAGTAACTTGTACTGACCGACCCGGGTGTCCGGGTGAAGACATTTGATTCTGTCTAGATTTTAGGCACTTGAAGAGTACGCCTGTGGATACACGCGCAAGCGGAGTCGACTTATCTCTCATATCATCGTTAACAGTTTTTGTTTATCAGCCAGTGCTTGAAAGTAGTTGTGGCGCGACGACTTCCATCGATCGGCTTGCTATACGAAACTCAATTACTCGCCCTTCTTAACCTACTTGGGTGGCGCTGGTTTTTCCAAAGGGTCTTTCAGTATATCGAAAAATAAGGAGCAACATGAAGGGCAAGTCGTACATACTCAAGGGACCAGATTTCAACTTTGTGTTCCCCGAGGGAACGACAGTGGCTCAGCTGTTGTTCAATCAACTGGCGGTGCATGAAGACCGAGTTGCACAAGTAAGATAACAACAGAAAAGAAGTTTTGATATAAGTATATATATATATGATCTATGTATAAGCACGCGTTTATTCGAAAAACTTTGAGCTATCATCGACATTGAAAGGATGCGATTAAAAACCCATTCAATATAATTGACAGTAATTATATTGATCGATTTGTTTTTAATTTTTCACATTTTTGCTTTTGACGAATTTTTAATGGCGTTGTTGACCAGTGATTTTTGATAAAAAAAAATGTAACAATTTCTCTAATAACATTATAATTGAGATTAATTTTTTCAAGTAAATCTTCGTGAAAAATTATTTATGCTCAAGAGTATAATGAAAATTTATATTTACTTCTCTACTTTTCAGATCCAACAAGAAACAGGATTGCAAATGAGTTATGAGCAAATTTTCGATAGAAGTCGTAAATTAGCTATCTATTTAAAAAATGATGGTGTGAAAGTTAACGATAGAATAGCGATTTACAGTGAGAACAATCTTGGTTGGGCAATCCCTCTGTGTGCAACTCTATTTGCTGGTGCTACTGTATGTCCATTGAACCCAATGTATTCAAAGAGGGAGTTTCTACATACAACAAACATCTCTAAACCACAATACATATTTGTTTCACCTTTGACACTCAAGTCTGCTATCAGTTTTGTAAAGGAACTTTCTTGGTCACCAAAAATAATATTAATGTATGAACTTCCAAATACAGATATTCCTACTATAGATAAGTTAACTGCTAGTATACCATTAAAAAGTGTGGAGGAATTTCAAGTTACCAATGTTGATGTCACTGAGCATATTGTGTCTATATTATGTTCAAGTGGAACAACTGGATTACCAAAGGGAGTCATGCTGACTGACAAAAATTATTTAACTACAATGCAAACTATGTTAGAAAATTCTGTAGGGATGGCAACACAAGGACAGGTTTTGATATGCTTGTTACCATTCTTTCATTCATATTGTTTCACTGTTCTCTTATTGGGTCTTGTAGCTGGTAGTAAAGCTGTTGTTTTCTCTAATTTTAAAGAAGAGGCATTTTTAGAAACAATAGAAAAGTACAAAATTGAAGTTTTGACTTTGGTTCCACCACTCATGGTTTTTCTAGCAAAGCATCCAATTGTGGACAGATATGATTTATCATCTATTAAAATCATTTGGTGCGGAGCAGCACCTCTTTCACGGGAAGTAGAAGTAGCTGTCAAGAAACGGCTAAATAATCCAGAGATTAGACAGGGGTACGGAATGACAGAATTGACTTTGAGCGTGTTAAAGATACCAGAAAACTGTGACAAGTCTGGAAGTGCTGGAATATTGATGCCTGGTATTCTAGGTATGTTGTTTCATTGACTTCTATTCTCTTCATAAAAAAACCAGTATATTATTACATAATTCAGAAAGCGATAAAATTAAATTAATATTTTTGGATTGACAGTTTTCTCTTATAAATAATTTTTTATTCTTCAGCTAAAGTGGTTCCTGTTAATGATAGTGGGAAATGGTCAGATGAAACACTAGGTCCTTATCAAGAAGGTGAATTATGCTTTAAGGGGGATACTGTGATGAAAGGATACTGTGGTGATGTACAGTCAACATCTGCAACAGTAGACAAAGATGGATGGCTGCATACTGGGGATATTGGATACTATGATCAAGATGGTTATTTTTATATTGTTGATAGATTAAAAGAACTTATAAAGTATAAGGGTTTCCAAGTACCACCAGCAGAATTAGAAGCTATCTTATTAACACATCCAGAAATCAAGGATGCTGCTGTAGTAGGTTTACCAAATGAAGAAGCTGGTGAATTGCCAATTGCATTTGTTGTCAAACAACCTAATGCGAAAATAACTGCAAATGATGTCATAAAATTCGTTAATGGTGAGAATTGATAATATTCTGCTTATACCAAATTCATGTTTTGCAACTAACTCTATTCTTAATTAAACTCTAAGAATCGCTTTTAATTTTAAATCAAATTTTGAATACTCGCATTTTCAACTATGTAGCAAAGAAATCATTCTTATTAATTTTATTTTTCCAGAACGAGTATCCAATCAAAAAAGGCTCCGAGGCGGAGTTCGATTTCTAGATGACATTCCAAAAAATCCGTCTGGTAAAATACTCCGCCGGGAGTTAAGAAATATATTGAAATCAAAGTTGTAAATAATTATTTTTAAGAAAGATTCCAAAGTTAGTCAAACCCTTTCTGGGAACTGAAAGTGATTTTTATTATTTGGACGGTATATGTATCTGCTGTTCTAAGCAGGACAAAAATATTGGAAAAGGCTTTAATATTGTTTCAAGGTGAAACGTTGTGTTCTTTATATCAATGTATAATATATACACCCATTTTTACTGTAATAATAAAGTTTGTTGTGGAAAAGTGAAATCATTGTAGTCTCTGCTTAATTTCACTAGGAATGCGAGTAAGGTACCATTGATGTTGTTGTCCTGGAGCTGTAGCTAAAACTCCTCCTTTATTTGGGTAACTCGTTTTACAGTTGTATGCATATCTTTCACCATGGAGATCAGTCAAAGTGCCACCCACAGCATATAAAACAGCTTCTGGTGCACAAGTGTCCCATCGTTTGCAGCCTTTGCTAGCAAAAACATATGCATGTGCTCTACCTTCTAACAATAGCATGACCTAAGATGATTCAAGGATTTGTAATTATTCTTTTAGTTGAATGTTTTTAATTGATTGAAAATTATTGCTATACCTTGTGACCTGCACCACCAACTTTGATAATTTCATCGGGTTCTAATGCATCCAAGGCAGCTTGTACAGTACTATCACAGTGGGACCTAAATATAAAAATATTATGAAAATTTAACAAATATAGTATCAAATTTTGCTCCAAAGTGTAGAAATTGGTTTAGCACTGTTCACTAACTGGATTTGTCATTTTTTATTTTTCTTTATTGAGAAATCCAGATGATAAGCAGTAGTTAATAATCCATTCATAAATCATGAATATTGATATTCTAAATGACAAACGATTCAATTGAATTGTTCATACTAATATTATACTTTCCTAAACCCTACAATTATTACCTTGATGTAGTTATGATTCGCTTTCCTTTAGGAGGGGGTATTGGTTTGAACCCACCAACTCCAACTCCATCAATTCCCCATATCGTTCTTCCTAAAGCACCACTTTCATTGTTTTTAAAATATGGTTGATGTATAACACCTCCAATTGCTTTATCTCCAACAGCAACACCAACTAAAACTGTTACATGCTCTAGAAGACCTTGGGTATACTCTGAGGTACCTGAGGATCAAAAGTTAAAAAATTATAATATTTATGAATTGTAAATTTGAAATCAGAAATGAATGATACTTACCATCCAGAGGATCAACCCACACACACAGATCTTCAGGTTGAAGATTTTCTAAATGTGCAGGAAGATTAACTTTCAAAACATCCTGATCCATATCAGTGACAACCCAATCAGATGGTACTTCACAATTAGAAGATTCTTCTTCTCCAATAATGGTCACGCCAGGAAATTGCTTACTCAGAGAAGTTACAATACATCTCTGTGCAGACCTATCTGCTTCAGTTTGCAGATCATTCTTCCCTTTCTCAACAATATTTAAATCTCCTCCACTCATAACATCTCGTACAATTTTACCAGCTCTTGCAGCAGCTGTGACAGAAGAAGCTACTAGACGAGTTATTAAGGCAGCACTCTGAGCCATCTTTTATCGCTAAATGGAATAAACTGTATACACTGTGAAAAATGAAACATTGTAATTTTCAATTACTTAAATCTTGTATGAGGAATCAAAGTGAGGTCAATGACAATGTGATTGAGAAAGCTTGGAAAAATGTATTTATTCCAACTGTATCATACTATGCAATGGATCAGCAAAAAACCTAGACAATTTATAACACAGTAGAAGCTATCTTATAAGAAGATGGCAATATTTCCAGGCATATTATGATCGAAAACTCTTTAAAATTGATAAAAAAAATCGAAATAATATTTTTTAATGAAAGATAAAGAAATATGCAGTTTTAAATCTTACTTCAGAAATATCATATCATTATTATGAAATACTAGAAATTAGAATCGAATAAAAATGTCAGATATTATTTTTCCCACCTGTCAAAACTTAAAGATGATACTATCAGATCACGTGAATAAGACTTGACATTAAAAAATATTTTGATAAAAAAATATATTTTAAGTATCTTCGGTGCTCACTGCTCACGTCAAAAGATTAAGTGATCCATGTAAGTAGCATATATACATATTACATATGGAGGCACCCGCTGACACCTGTATTCCATATATACCTATATATGCATCATGAAATCTTATAAGCAATATACATCAGGCACATACCCCGGAGGTGATAGCCTTAGGAAGAAAAAAAAAAAGCAATATACATAAGCGATCCATAGAGCGAGAGTGAGAAAGAGGTTAGACCGTGCAAGGCACTTGACACTAAACCTCTGTTTCACTCTCTCATATGGGCTTATGCGTGCCGTAGATTACTTTTATAAATGATTAATTAAGAATGTTCAATAATAACTGATAACAATTTAATCTTTTATAAATGCAACTTGTGTATAACAATACTGATAACAAGATTATACCTATATATATATAATATGTCAATATATGTAGGCGGGAGTTTCAAAGCTCTGGTTAATTAAATTTATGTTTTATTCAACTTTCATAATACTTATTTACCTTGCGCCAAAATCATCTATCCAATTAATTTTGACCAAATTTTGTATCCCTTTAACAAACAAATACTCTAAACTATTGAAATTAAGAATACCTATTAATATTATTGAATTTAATGATATATTGAAAGCTTTCATTTCATTAAGATTGTTGATTTTTACAAGATTTCTGGATGTCCTAAAGAAGGCATGCATTAGACGAATATTTCATACAACACCTGAACCTGATCCAAAAACCCTAATTACATATAGTTCCGCAGATTATATATACATGTACATACATCACCCAAAAGTAAACATGTGCGTTTTTCAGGTTATGTAATTTAGTGCGCGTGTATGCTGTTTGCAGTGAATTAATCGTGAATGAAATTATTATTATATTGTAAAACGAAAAAAAAGTGAATGAAATCTATCGATTGTTAAAGGTTGTTCTACTCCATAATTTATGCCTATCAAAATTGTTGTTATTCTTTTTCCATAACAGAGTTTAATTTTGAATTATACATCCAACAGTTACGTATTTGATATAGTTGTCTAGAATTTTCCATAAAAAAAGAGGTTTTCGTGCTGAAATTGTAATCTTGGCATTCAAAATAGTCTCTCTTTACATATTATTTGTAATGTAATATATTATATTTACATTTGTGAAATATTTATTGGATGCAAAAAGTCAATTGCTTATCATATTATCAAAAGGTCAACAAGTTTTGAATTCCAAAGTACTCTTCATACAATTAATTTATATTTTCTAGTTTCTGCTCTCACTTTTTTGAAAAACGGAACTATTCAACGTTTTTTTTCTTTCTAAAAACTACTTGAACTTTTTAAGTTATAATCTCTATAGAACAAACAAAAAAATATACATATTTTTTCAAAGGTCTGTTCTGGCTTTCAAGTACCTTCGAAAGAACAATGATTAAGAAACATAAAAGAAACAAAATTAGACTAGAAATAAATAAAAATCTATCTTCTTTTTCAACAGTGATTACTTCAATATCAAAGCAGTCATGTAAATATTTTCAAATAAGACATTAGGATAAAATGTTTTACAATGTTATATCAAAAACTCATATTGAACTATCGCCATCGTGGTCACCTGTGGAAGCTATTATCAACAATTAAGAATGGAGCAGTTTCAGAGAATGAAGAGATTGTACAGACAAATGCAAAGAAAACAAAGTCTGTTCATATTACTAAAGACTTACGTAATTATTTAAAAGAGAATGGTGTAGAAAATTTGCTGAATACTATTCCAAAACTATGTTTACGGAAGAACGCCTCAATCAAATCTAGACTATATCTGATCAATCCAAAATGTGCTAAGGAATTGGCTTCTCTCATTTCTAAAGATTTATTAAAGAATACATGTCATGTAATTGAATGTAATCCAGGCCTAGGATTTCTAACAGAGGAATTGTTGAAAATTGGAGTCCCTTCCATAAACTTATTTGAGAGAAGTGAAGAGTTTATAAACAGTAAGAGTCAACTACACTCTTTAATTCAAAGGCATCAAAATAGATTGCATTTGAATCAATTGAATTTCTTTTCCATTTGGAAGGTTGCTTATGATAATCAATTTCATGAACAAAATTTTGTTGATGCTTATTTAAAAAATGCTCCATACCATTTGTGGAGGGCGAAAACTTTTGCACAAATAATAGTTCTATGTCCAAATAAATCTTTCTTATCACAAATGGTACATAGTTTCTTCAACCAAACAAAAGTTTTTGATCATGGACGACCAGTTTTTTATATGGTCTTACCTTCCGATACGTGGGCAGTATGTATAATCATTTGTAATAAAATTCTGATTTACAATATACATGAATATGAAGATGTAATCACAGTATCATATTGTTTGCAGAGATCTATTACTATTTCAGGGAGCGAAAGGCCGTTGAAATTATCAGAGTTGCGATTCTACTCACCTTATTCTGTGATGATACACTTATTTTTTGATTTTGTGTGCCTTGGTGAAGTATCCCGAAAAAATTTTATACCCTGGCCAAATAAAAGGGGTAATCACAATCCTATTGATATTCCAATGTCAGTAGTTAAATTAGAGCCTAGGCTTAACGCATTTTATTCTATAAAAAGAGATGACGTGAGAGTATTTTGGTTTTTCTTGAAACACTGTATGAGAAGTCGAAAACTCAAAGTCATAGAAGAGTTCGAGTGAGTTTCTTTCAACATATAAATAAAAATACTGATATCTAATATTCCAATAATTTTTTTATTATTTTATAGAAAAATCGTTCCTGGTTGTGGACCAAAATTAATTGAGTTAGATTTTGATATTTGTTCAAAGTTCAAGGATATACCACCAAAGAAGTTTTTAGAACTGTTTAAAGCTTTCAAATCATGGCCAGAATATGATGAGAATTTATTTATTCCACCTGATCATGTTAAGGTAGTATTTTATATTAAAAAAATATTTAGATATATCTTACAGTAACAATCATATTATTAAATTATTTAGAAGGAAGAAGAGAGAATTGAAGTCGAAGAAGAACATTTGAATGAAGATCAATCAAAGGAATCAACTCAATTTTGATATGATTTCTGAAAAAGCAGAAAACTGGAAGAAACAGAAAAACAAAGAACATGTTAGTCAATGATAATGTTCTTGGGAAATTGAGTTTCCGATGCCTTTCTAGTAATACATTCTCAATAATTGTTGTACAGTATTTTACTCCATTTTTTTACGAACTATTACTAATAAAAAAAATGTCAAGCTATACAATTGTTCTACATTTTTTATCCATGTATTGTGTATTAAGGGGTAATATACCTTTGTAACCACCGAATCCAAGGTCAATTTGAATTTTTTTTCTTCACGAAAAAAATTTTCTAAAATTGACCATAAAATCGGAAAAATTCAATGTATCTTAACGAATTTAACTAAGGAGACTAAAAGGTATTTTCAAAATGCATTCGATCGACCGCGGATATAGTGGTGAATCGCTCGGATATATATTTTTTCGATTACACTACTTTAATATATACTATGTATAAAATGTGATCCTAAAACACTCTTTTCGTTTGCTCATAGAACGTAACACGCACGTGAACGAGCCAACAGTTGCAGAAATTATTTTCGCAACTGCGTCAAGATCAGCGTGAGAAGAAAAAACGTGTCTGCGCATCTGAGCTGAGCGGGCGCGCCGCGAAATCAATCAGTGAAAACCAATCGTTGTTTAATAATCAAAGAAAAGAGCGTCTGTCGACGGACATTGTTGAAGACACATACGCATAATTTGCCACGCAAGTGTATACAAAGTATTCATCCGGATCGAATCGTCGAGCTTGGCTTGAGCGAGGGTGTGAAGGTCGATATATAGGCATCGGTGCGGAAAGAGCAGCTGTGCGACGCGCGCGTATACTTATCTGTTAATTCTCTCTTCCCGAGATTGCAGTCGACGTCAGAAAATGATACGGGCAAGAGGAGGCCGCATTAGTTGGCGCGATTTCATCCAAGCCGGATCGCAGCATCTGTACTAGAAGATGGAAACGATGATGGCGAGGCTGGTGCTCCTGGTGGTGGCCGGCGCGTTTGCCGTCATTCACGCCCAGGACTTCGTCTTCCCCGCCTACGATGAATCGCACAAGCACGTCAGCGGCTCGAAACCGGCGAGTATATTTGCGGCATTTATATTTTTCTTTCATCCTCCAACCTCTGCTCCGGGATAAAATTATCCGTTCGGCCTGCGTAAATATACGCACGGATATGTGTGTCCTGTGCGCGCGAGGAATACCGATCGGCAGTGATTTCAGACAAGTGTATATAGAGGTCCCATACAAATGTTTTCAGTGTATTTTCCCCTTCTCGAGTGGCTTTGTCGATCTTTCGAATCGAAGATGGGGAGACAGTGAGGAATAACATTCACTATGAGTCTTCTTTCTCAGTTGGGTCGTTGAGCAATCGAAATATTTGTGATCTGTGTGAGCTTTGAGAAGAAATTCTAGTAGACACGACGAAGAGCGATATAAAATTCGAAAATAACGCTTGAGCAAGATATGTATGCTTCAGAAATTATTTCCTAATAGTCCCGGTATTGCAAGCAGTGCGATTTAATAACTTTGCTGATTGATTCGTCGACTTTAGTCATTTTTATTTTTAAATCGTTCATATATTCTCATGTTATTGCTTGACATTTCCGCACGATTCACCCATTCATCTCGATGTGGATCGAACTAAAAATCCTCCGAAATTCATAATATCTATAAGATCTTGTATGTGACAAAATTTGCAAGATTTTTCAATACTGACACTGATCATTATTGTGCTATTGAAATAATTATAGACGAAGCACAACACTTTTTTTTATCACTTGTGAAGACGTGTTTCAAAGTTGCCTATGATCAATATTCATTCGTAGATTCAATTTGTCTATCATTTTTCAGTTAAAACTTCTTACTTAGCTCACAACAGGTTCAATACAATTATTGAAGCGCAATTTTTCTTGATACTTTTAAGGAACAAGCCAAAATATCTTCGAATAATGCGAAGTTTTGAAAGTTCATTTCTGATCGTTGAAAATAAAAATAACTATTGGGATTTCATGTGTATGGACGGTCCAAGATTAAATAAATACGTTGTCTGCATTTACCGACCTCGAAAAATTACTGATATTGGAAAATTTATGGAAACGGATACTATAATGCTGAATGTTTTGTCCATGACTAATAGTATTAAAATAGACAACATACTTCTTTTATGTTGACTTCATATAAAAAGCGGTTTTAAATAGATTTCCTGCTTTACGATGTGTATTCAAAGATAATTATAATAACGGCTTATCACGCAAACCAGCAACTGTTACGAGTTTGAGCCTTTTTTCCTCATATTTGGTACTCCCTAATACTATATAAACATCAAGTAAAAGAGTGAAGGAAACTAGAATTGAATAAAAAAAATGTAATTTAAAAATCAATCATTATAATCTGTATTTTTTCCATGTGGGCAAAATAAGTTAACAACCCTGATATAATCATAAATCCGAAATGCAAACATATCATGCAATCATACGCGAATAATAAACAAGCGGGTGATCTGACCTAATTACTAAGAATAAAATACAATAAAAATATCGAGTGTAACGCTAGTGAAGTCAATCTAACATTGATTTCATTAACATACGTTTTTTCCCTGTTTTGAGGACCAGAATTTCCTCATTTTGAGTACACATTAAATATATCATGTTTATGGAGGAGTTTTTTTGTGAAAATAAATCATAAAGATTCATTATTTTTATCGTTTTACTTTTCTCATATTCGTCAGGTTTTCCCGTTTATTTTTCTCGTCATTGTTTTTATTATACTCGGCGTGCGGTTAGCAAAATATTTTCAGAGGAAAAAATTTCTAGATCAATAATCAAAGGACAAATTTCTTTGTTGACAAATTGAAGTCTTATACTTACTATTCTAAGAACATTATTCAACGTATGAGTTATGCTTACTCGTTTGAAGAAAAAAGCGTCTTTAAGAAATTGTCGAGTTCACTAACATCACGCTCAGATGAAAGATTCAAGTCGAAGCTCCTCATTACCATTCAATATTCTCTGGTAAACTGCGTGTGAAATTTGTAATGAGTATAAGTTGTATTGTTTCAGGTGACGCAGCGCTTGCCGCTAAAGAGCCCCGAATGCAAAGAAAACATGCTACTGTACCCGGACGACGGGCCGAAAAGCGCATGGGTGTGCGACTGCATCCAGGGCTACGTTTACTTCCCGAAGAACGACACGTGCCACAAGCCGTTCTACCGAGGCCCTTGCCCCGAGCATCAGTACGTTTACCTTCCGCTGAACGAGTCGGTCCCCAGTTGCGTGGACAATCCTTGCAAAATCAATGGAATAGTGCCGTACAACGGGGGCTGTTTCAAAGTTAATGCGAGAGCCGGGCCGTGTAAGGGCAACGAGGCTCTCCAGGTCAACGAGACCACGTACCAGCTGGAGTGCGTCAACCAGTTTATCGTGCCGGAGATCATAATTGACCCGCCCCCGAGGTCATGTCCCAAGGGCAGTCGTAGGAACAATTCGGGCAATTGCAAGACCGTACTGTAGTATAGTTGTGTATTAGACAAGGCTCTTTCTCTTATTTTCTTTCGATTATTTATTCACTGTATAAATAAGCAACATTCGACATTGTAAATTAACAGGTAGACATATATATCTTTTGTATATTATACAATTTTTGAATATAAGTGAGTATATATTCGTGTTCTCGTGTATGCATTATAGATCGATCGTATTTTCGATTGTGATTCTAGACAATTATTTTAGAAAATTAATTTCCAAAGCTTTGCGCTTTCTTATGTACAAAAGTTAATTTAAAAAACTTTATCAAAATAAACAAACGGTATACTCATTGATCTTGAAGATCTCATTGTTTGAATCGATCTTCATCTTACCACTACAAGTCTTACATGCTAATCTCCTACCTAGATGATAATTTGTACATTGATGTTATAATCACTGTAAAACGCGATATGTTTATTGTTGACAATGATGAATGATTGAAAATCGACTAAAAATTATTATGGTTAGATTATGAAATTCTCATAAATAACATTAAAAATGTATGGTAAGAGTAATATCACTTCATTGGTATCAAAATCATTGGCGAGACTTGAGGTATTTAACTGATCTCAGGATGCTGAGCTCCATTGCTGGCTGATTCAATTAATCTTTGCCTCTCTCTATACATCGAAACTTTCATATTCTCGAGTTGATGATACCGGAGTAATTTCAAAGTAGCAAACACGGAAAGACCTACCCAGACTGAAAGGCTGCTCCAAGTTCCAAATTGAGCTGCTCCAAGCTCAATGTGAAAGCCAGACGTATCAATATTGTCTGCCTTATCAATGTCATTCCCTGCAGCTAGTTCACACGAAGGCCACATTCTTGTCATAGCTTTGCACCACGTCATGAATCCTAAAGTAACAAGCACTGCGGCAATCAAGGTAATGCTTGTCAGAAAAATTGATGCAATGACATCCACAAAAGCTGACAAGAATGAGCTATCTTCTCCTTTGTACAGCAGCATTGACAGACGATAAATCTGTACAGCTGAAGTTAGAAATAGCACCAATCCAACAATAATCGTGTAGTTGCAATAAACTTTTGAAGCCCATTCAGGTACAAATTGTCCATCGCTTTCTCGCCATGTGCCTGTAGAGAACAAGAGACAATGGCCCCTGCAAAAAAACATTGTTGAAATTAATACTAAATATAATAATTTTGTATAACTTTTGCTGTCAACTCTATTCAGATAACTCATTCCACCATTGCAGAAGAAGATATTCTCATTGGGGTATACATTCTGGATTTTATATTAGAACTTGAAGGTTGCAAAACAAATTCGAAAAGGTATAGTTTTGAAATGCACTCATTGTTACCTGAATTCATCTTCATGTAATGCCATTGGCACAATTATGCATAACGACAAAATGAGGGCGACGATGTAGCCCGCTATTTGACTTAGCAGCAAAATATTTGTCAACGCCATGTTACGCCCCGATTTCTTCGCAAAGTGCAGCAAAGTGTCTGCCTCTGACAACAGCAGACCCAGTGTTATGCCCAGAGTTTGAGGTTATATACTACTCCTCCGCTGGCTTTTCTATTTAAAATCGGACTCTATCGTTATTCCACGCTCCACCTATTCGTTTTTCCTCTGGCTGATGTGCCTCACACACACGGATTATACTTTCACACGAAACCAAACGAACCTGTGATGTCAAATCATCGATAATGGTAAGTTAAACGTCACCTGCGTTGTTTTTTTTTGCTCAAGCACGAATACTTACTCATATATACGTGCTCTGATACGTAATTCGGAGCAGAGATATTGGAAGCTCTACAGGTGAGCTAAGCTACATACTTCCATGGAAAATTTGGATGGATAACCACAAACACTCGTCCTCTTCTCGATAAATATGTGCTTTGGATTGTTGAAATAAAAGAACAAAGTTACACCCACAACTCCAGTGCAGCGCACGTCTGAACACACGTCAAAACATAAGTATGCGCAATTGGCCGCGCGGTGCGCGCACGCGACTCACACACATTCATGCACACAACACTGATGTCGAGCGAGAGAATCGCAGTTCCCTTTAACTCGTCGCGTGCATCTTACAGTGTTGCCAAAAAACCATTTAAATTCAAAACACGTGGTCTAAATGATTTTACCACCATTTTTTGTTTTCTCGATTTTTATAGAGTTACGAGTTTAATTTGTTTGAGTATCACACTTGTAATGTTCGAAATTACATATGATATAGCTATTCGCTAATTAGAAATAATTTAACGCGGAGTATAAGCGCACGATGGCTGCAGTTGAAACATGTTAATTTATCGGTACTACATTCGGATACATACATGCATACCTTATCGTTAAACGATTCTATTACATAGTAACAGTGTTGGAAACGTGTAGGATGGTGATAATGCGGAGAAGCTTGATTGTTATGAAATATCAGCATTATTTTTTATAATCCTGAATGCAATATGTATATACACGCGTCAAATTATCACTTCTATTAAAAACGTCATTGCACGAATTTACACCAGAATATATTTTGTTTATCCAGAACTACGTGAGAGCGTTGAAATGAAAAGTGAAATAAATTCTCTTCATATACGTTAAAGTACGTAAATACAAAGTAGTCAGTTTCAGTATACAAAGATGTATTGAAATGGGAAAGGAAAAGTCGAAACGGATAGAGACATGGGATTATCAATTATACAAATTTGATTAATATTTCATTTCAAAATAAAAAAAAAACTCGTTGGAGATAGATTAATAATCAATTGATGAGGTGAATTATTTAGATGTAGCATATCCCTGAAACTAAGAATATGAATTGTTCATCCATTAATTTTTCTTTTGGCGTCGTGCATTAATTCGGCCGCCGTTCCGTGTCTATATATATGCAACGCTGATGCGTATTATATCGATTGTGATCGTCAAACAGCTCCAAGGCATTCCACGCGACATAAAAGACGATCATCACTGAACTTCGTTCGAAGTCAAATATTTCATTCATATTCTATTTTGATATTGACTCATTTATATTTGGATCTCGGAGGTGAAAGAAGGTCGAGTGGTAAGTAGTTTTCAATCGGACTTATCCTCGATACGAAGTTTCACACGAGTGCAATATGTGCGAGCTTATAATCGGCGATCAAACTACAGCGTATAGATTTAACTGGAATATATTTCACAAAAATTGAAACGCGATAATCACCCCCACACGCGTGGCCAAAGCGAATTAATACAAATGTAACGTGTATGTAGGTACTTATACACACACACATACATATACCTATACATCAAGGCACACACTCGGATCATTAACGCGTTATCTTGCGAATTCCGCGACGCAGAGAGAAAAATTAGCTTGGCACGGAAACTCAAATTGCCACGATGTAATTTATATTATATATATTAGCTATAGCAGCACGTCGCGCAGCAACAAAGTATATAAATATGCACACGCGTTTTATAGTCGACCTGCTCGCGTCGCGCGCGACGAGACAGCTGGAGATGAAACAAAGTATATAGTTGAAGAAGTCGCGCGCGCGAAAGCGAGTGTGAGAATATAAGTATACTACGCAGACATATGTGTATTGAAGAGGAGGAAAAATAAATCAGGTGGAGCAGTAGCGGAGGAGGAAGAGGAAAAGAAGGAAAAGTGCGCGTCTCGTGGAGCTGACCCGCGCAGTTGGGAGTTCGGAGTTAACAACGCGGTGTGGCAACGCTGGTGCGCGCGCACAGCCAGACCTGCAGCATATATACACACATATATATATATTTATACACATGCGTGCGCGTGTGTATATACATATATATTGGAGGAGGGAAACACGCTCCGCGCAGCTGGATGGGCTGCACGCGCGACCCAACTGCAGACACAACGAACAACAACGAACGCGCACGCTTTGACAGCGCGCTGCTGCCTACACTGGCCATAAGAGCTGACGGAGCGCGTAATCGCGTAATCGCGTCGCGCGCGCAGTAAGTGTGAAAGTATATATACATAGCAGGGCCGAGGGGCTCTCGGTCGCCAGGCCCTGCTGCAGTGCAGTGTTGTTCAGGTTCAGCCCCCCCGAGAGAGAGCCCCGAACGACGAGATCTCGTCGAGCGCGCGCGCACGCAGTCGCGCAAGATGTAGCAGGCCCGTCGCTGCAGCAGCGTGCGCCATCAGCTGATCTCCATCGCGCAGAGCAAAACACAAAGAGCAGAGGAGAGAGAGAGAGAGAGAGAGAGAGCGAGAGAAAGAGAGACGGGCAGACAGAGGGAAACACAAGCAGAGGCCAGCTGCTCTCGCGCTGTGCGGTGCACTTCCGATGTCATCGCATGCGAGCGACACGTGCTGACTCCACAGCCATTGTCTCCTCCGAACTTTCGTGCGCGTCAGCTCGACCAGGCTGGGACGACGACGAACGAGGCCCGGATGCTGCGCCAGCACTAGCAGAGGGCCCCAAGGCCCCCCCGACCCAGCCTCCACCATGTCTTGGCTAGGATGCTTCCCAGAGACTATAAAGAACTCGGCCATCAGGTACCTGCTGCAGAGGTACCTTGGCCAATTCCTCGAGGAGAAGCTCACCCTCGACCAGCTCACCATCGATCTTTACAATGGCACTGGTCGAGTCACCAACTTCAGCCTCGATGTACAGGTACGTTGATCCCTTTGTCATTCATCGCCATCACCTCACAGCGCTATGAGGTGAGACTGCACTTACCAAGCTACTAATCACATGTTAATTCATACAAAAATATTCCCCAATGCAGCGTGTGACATGATCAAGTGATTTCTTTTCTTCAAACTCACGCATGGCGCCTGTTCATTACTTTATTGGCAGTGGATTTTGACATTGTTTTTGCTTCGATTATATCTTCTTATTATATCCTTTTATAGCTCGTTTGGCCCCCTGCTCAAATGAAAAATGTTTTATGCTTTGAATCGATAAGAAATTTGAGTAGATTTCAGGATTTTTTTAATGAGATTCATCCTTTTATTGGATAACTATTTGTTTTAATAAGGATCAATTTCAATTTTTTATTACTCTCAATAACTCTGATATGAACAATTTGATGTGAAAGAAAATTTATAATTATTAACAAAATACTCCAACTATAAAATGAGTGGTAGAAAATAATTCAATAACATACTAAATTCTCAGTCTTTCTTTGTTCTCTAACAAGCACTTATCTTTTATTACCTTTAGTTTCAGTATTGACTTTCTGCTTTCTCTCTCTCTTCCTCTTCTATTACACTTGAACCCTTTGTTATCTCTCATCCTCATCAACCAGAACCTACTATTTATTTAATATTCTTATTTTGTTATTCACACAAGAACAATACCTCATTGAATTAATTGAATACAGGAGAGGGAAAATCTGAAATTGAATTTAACTAGCATTAGTTAATTTCCATAGAGTTGAATTGTTGAATATCAAGTGTTAGATAAAAAAATATCTGATTTTTCAAAATTTATATTGGAATCCATTATTGCAGGGTCTCAACGAATGGGCAGAGAAAGAAAATTTGCCTCTGGAATTTGTCGATGGCTTTGTGGAAGAGATGTCAGTAAGCATCCCATGGTCGGCATTACTTAGCGAATCAAGTTACGTGGAAGTGAGAGGTTTCCGATTGACAGTACAACCAAGACAAAGAGCAGAAACAGGCACTTCCATGATAGAGTCCATGTGGAATTCTTCTATGACATCTTCGATGCAAATGGCCCAAGAATGCTTGCAACAGGAATCCAGTAACACCGGCACTTCTCAGTCACTAGAAGGAATTGAACTATTTGCTCAAACTATAGATTCAAGTAATAATAAAAATATCTAGAATTTCTTATATAAACTCACAAAACATTGTGATTTATATAGTATACCCTTTGACTTTCATAAATAGATAATTTTCATATTGTTTTTCAGTATTGAGTAGAGTGAAAATCCGATTTCTGAACACAGTGATTCGATTGGAGCATGTGCCACTATTTTCCAACACTGGTGTAGCCATAGAAATACATATTCAAAATTTAGAGTACTCAGATGAAGCTGGATCAGATCCCTCTCTAGCTACTTTGGATCCTAATCAATCAACCAAAGGATATGTAGTTTCTGCTTTCTCAACTAAACGTTTCTACTTAGAAGGTGTTTCATTTCATTTAGATGAGTTCCCATCACGAGCAAGGACATTTTCTAAAAGTGTAATGAGCATGAGTAGAGGATCAACCCCAGACTCGAAAGTATGATACCATAATTGAAATATATTTATTCATATGTGTACTTGTGACTAACTTTTCATATCTTACAGAATTCAGATAATCAATTTTCTTCTGCACAAATATCTCCAATGCAAAATATGCAAACTCCACCAGATAGAAATATGATCAATAATATAATTGAATCGAATCCTATCATTTTTGCTAAATTATCAGGACGTCAAGAATTTTGTTTGAAATTAAAACAGGGCGAAGGCGTTGTGGGACCCAAAGTGAGTCAAAAAAAGTGAACATCAATGATGGTTAATCCTCTCTTATAAACAAATTTATTGAAATTTTTCAGGTAGAAATTATAGTGACATTTGGCTCTCTTATATCTTTTCTAAGCCCAAGACAAGTGCACGTTTTAATAGAGCTGATGAATGGCCTTGCTTCGCCAGATATGGAAGATGTGAGTAATGTAGCTCCTCGACCCACGTGCACCGAAAAACCCATGGCGAATAGTGATTTTAAACAAGTAGAGCGTGAATTGTTGAATCAAATTAATCCTACACAAGGGTTAAGAACAATGGTAATTAAAAGACATATTTCACATAACAAAGAAAAATTTCGATAGTACTTTCAATCTAGTAAAACATTTAAATTATTTCAAACGTACGTAAAAATGAACTTTATCAATCATCCTAATTTGACATGAAAACTTCTTTCTTCGAAGGATTTGCGTCACACTCAAGGCTGGTCAACTGCGTCGTTAGATGATTCGGACAACGAAGAGGAATTTTTGCCAATGCGTGCACCCGGAGTTACGTCAATGAATAACTCAATAATGAGCAATAATACAAGTATAGACGGTAGCTTGACTGGTAGTAGTGTAAGTATGAAAATGTCGGTAACAAACGCCTCAAAACAGCACAAATACAGCAGGCACAGCGTTGACTCCGATCCATCGGCCGAAAATATGCAATTCCATGTTCGCATATCATCAGTGGCTTTGGTTTTGCTGCACGAAGACATATTAACTACCGGAATCGGATTAACGAAAGCTAGTACTAAAATGATGAAAGCGACGGCTGAGGAGTTTTTCAAAAAATTGGGCATATTTGCAGCAAATAGCTACGGAAACAAAGACTTTGATAAAGCTTCCAAATACCTTGCAGATGCTTGTCAACTTAGTCATTTGAGGTAACTAACGTGTTTGATTTATTCGTAGTTCCTACAAATTTTGATAAATGTATTAAAACAAGAAATATCAATGGCTATCAAAATAATTTAATTTACTTCTACAGAATTTTGGCAGCTCCATTAGTAGTTGAAGGTAGCGAAAAAAAAACTACCAAGTACTCTGCAATATCAGGAAGCCTAACTTTAGCTAGTTTAGAAGTTGTTGAGTGTTTAATTGATAATGGTACTCCTAGTAATCCAAGTTCAGTTAGCACTACTGTCATAGAATTGCTGTCTTTTTATAAAGATAATTCAAATACAACTTTTTCGAATAAAGCCGATTTTGAAATGAGGTTTAACTATACCGAAAAAGCTGTGAGGCATGGACAGTTGATGAAGTACACTCATCCTCGCACGGAACTAGAGTAAGTATGCCAAATTTTATTCATTGTGTCTAATACGTTAAAATTAAAGTTTTTCATTTGCTGTTTTTTGTGTATTAATTATACATTTAATCTAAATTGTTCTTCTAGTATAAAGTTAAAGCCATGTCGAGGTGAATTGGATATAACAATAATAGATAGAATATCTACCTTATTGAATCCCCAACCCATATGTGTGTCTAGTCCAGCTACAGCAACAGCTAGAGAAAATATCGTAAGTTTTCATCAATTATTCTTCAAACATAAGCTAGTATCATTCATATATTCATTAGCATCTGATATGTATAATTTTTTATTTCAGAATCAACAGTCGGTATTTTATCAAGCTGTTGAAAGCCCATCACTGCCAGATTCCCGTGTAGATATTAAAGTTTCAGCATACAAATGTGATATAAATCTCAGGTGATTAACAACAAGTATTAATTATAAATTTGCTAATATTTTAATTGAATCCCAAATATAAATCAGTGGTTTTGTATAGGTTCCCCATACCAGATTTACGACCTCTACACGATATGAACCGTACGCCGTGGTGGAAGCGTTCGCTACGTCCTGACTACGTAACGTTGCACTTGACAGACGCAAAGGTGCACACATCGTTTGAGAGTCGCGTTCCTCACCTTGCGCGCCATGAGATCCAGTGCCGACACTTGCTTGTCACCTACACCGAGGCCGACTCGGATTTACCTCTTGAGATCGGCAAGGCGCATTCAGACGAGTGTCGCATTGATAGCTCGTTGCAAAACGAAGCTGAAGATTTTAACTGGCCTCGAATAGTAATTACAATTTTTCCACAACACTTGGGAGCTCCACTAGATGACAGTTCTGAAGGCGAACCTGATACTAGCTTGGACGATCCGATAGAGAACCAACCAAAGCATCAGCCATCTCCGTTCAGTTCGAAAAGAATTATCCATGAATCGGACACTCCGCATTCAAAGCCAAATAATCTTAATGACAACAAGGAAAGGAGTGAACATCAAGAAGGCGAAGAATTGGTTATTCCAGGTAACAGGGCGGAGATGACGGAATTTATCGAAGAGGGAACAAGGCATTCTAGGATTCAGGTTGAGATTGGTTTACCTTGCGCTTCCATCCAAATACCCTCAAAGCACCTTTACGAGTTGATATACAACAGATTCAACACCGATCTATCACTGTGGGAGTCTTCTGCACCAAGGCCCAAATATATGTCTCACAACGAACCGAACATTGGTCTTGACATAGCATCGGCTCTCCTCCAAGAATCAGCGTATCCGAAGTGAGTGATATTCTGAAATTGAGACCATAAGTTGAAACACAGAGAATATTAAGAATAATTAACTATTATATTCATTTATTCATTTCAGATTCAGCATGTGCAAAAGTGGGATACAATACGACTCAGACTCGGATTCTGATGAAGAAGGGATATTCCATTCAATAACTGACAAACCAGCCTTTAAAAGTAAACAAAATTGTGTACTTAAGAACGGTCAAAGTAAGGTTGCTCTAACGTTAACGATAAACCAAGGACTTTTGACCATGTACACACCAGTCAGAGATTCTTTGCGGAATGTAATTCCCGGACAACAGGGTGAAATTGTTTTGAAGATAGAGGATGCTCTTTTCTTCTCAGTGTCAAAATACAAAGGAGACGAAAATCTAGGCTACGTTTGTGTGATGATCAAAGAAATCGCACTTCACCATTACGGCCTATCAAGTATGCCTTCCCAGGCCCCACCTTTGAGATCAATAAATAGCATAATACCAAAGCAATGTCAACGTTTGATATATAAAACTGAATCAGGTGCTAAAATTTCAACGAATTTGACGGAGAAAGATATGTTAACTGTAGCCGTTAGGACACAGGCTGCTCATGAAACTCATCGTATAAAGGTGTTAATTATTTTTATTCATTATTTTTATTCATTTGATAACTATTCGAACAAAGATGAATAATTAATTTTACTTTTGAAAAATACAGACTTTCAGAGTGGCAGTAGGAATAAGTAATGCAACTTTAAAGCATAGAGTATCTACCTCGCAAAATTCATGGTTCACGCAATTGACCGATTGTTTGGATGTTATTGACCACCCTGTGGCGGGGTATATACCACCAGGTGTTTTAACCGAGCTACATATTCATCTTTGGGATTGTGCTATAGATTATTGGTAAGTATCGGTTTTGAGCTTTCACAATTATTATTTTCCTAAAGGAGTATAAAATTGATAATCTAAAATTCATATTTCAGCCCACTTTATTTACCATTGAGATCGATGATTACTCTAGGCAACTTCAGCATATCAAGTAATATCGCCGCCCAGACTAATACATCTACCTTGCGATTTATCGCAGAGGACATTTCTCTCTTCATATCTGAGAAAATCGGCAAGATCGTTGATTTGAGGCAAGACTATGTGTGTGTAATGGATCTTGGATTATTCGAACTGTCGCTCAGATTGAATGAAAAGATGTGCGGTGGTGCTCCTAGAGTCGATTTGCGAGCCAGTAACAATGTGCTTCACGTGCGCACATGTGCTGACTCTTGCCGAGCGCTGATGCAGTTGATCACATATTTTGCGAATGATGGTGATTTGACAGCAAATACTGGCAGTACTGAAAGTATAACAGTGCCAAGCTCAGAAGACGGGGAAAGTTTGTTGGGGGATGAAAGTATCAATTTGCTCAGCAAAAGTCAAATCGAACGCGTTAACAGTTTGATGGAGGATGCTATGGAAGATGCTGTTAAAGGTATACACAATTTAAAAAGTATCACTACTTTCATTGATATTTTAATTTCCTTGAAACTTGAAAAATTTATTTAAACTCAATTCTTCCATTTTTAATTAGAAACAGCAGAAGATACCAAAAGAAAAACGCCGGAAAGGGAGAATCAAGTCGAAGTATTCTTCTTTCCCGACGAATCGAATCCAGCTATGGCAAACGATTTACTGAAGAGTGCCGAAACAACAGGAACCGCGACCAACACCATGAGCGATCGAAATATGGATTACGACGATATTGATGAAGATTTTTGTATTCTGGGTGAGGAAGCTGGAGTCGGAATAATGCCGCGACATGGTGTTCCCGAAGTCCGTTGGCTGTGTCAAGAGTCCGTAAGAGTAGTTGACCATCATTTTGCTATACCTCTGGGAAAAACTGACTTATTGAAGGCACCCAAGAATTTTCCACCGCCTACATTGAAATACACTGTGTGCGAAATGACGTTTGTTTGGCACATGTATGGTGGTAAAGATTTTGGTGACCCACAGCCTGTGGCAAAAAAACACATCACTATTAATGAAAACACAACATATTACGAGCAAGCAAGGTGAGTTTTACAGTTCTGCATTACCTTCAGTCTCATATAAACAGACCGGAAAAATACGAATAATAGATGCCATGATAAACCGACAACATATCTGCAGTCCTTACGGAAAGTAACACTATACAGACCACAAAGAATAGCACTATTCAACTTTTTTTTTCTGTAAAAAGTAACATTGTTTAGCTTTTTTTTTCGAAAATCAGCACTACTCACGAGATTGAACTCTTTACAATGAGCGTTGATAGTATGTTGTCACATGGATATATTTTATCACGATAACGCCTATTGGACAGTTAATGCGGAAATCTTTAGTTTATTAAGAAATGATCAATTCGGATTTCGAAATATTGAGCTTGTTCAATGCGAATTTCAGTGGCATTTATTATCACAATATCTATCAAGACACCACTTTCCTAGATATTTCACTCGATCCCACTGTATGAAGATATTGATCAAACTTTTCATGATGTATTAATCAAAATTGATCTGTGACAGAAGTCGCTCGGCGATCGAGAACATCGGCTACAGCAAGGCGTCTCCGAACAAGGTGTCATTCGGCAGCGTACCTAACTCGCCGCGAGGCCGCAACAAAGAGCACAGCACTGTCGGATCGTGGCAGGAGCTCGGAGGTCCAGGCCGTAAGCACGACGTTCTAATGGAGCTGCAGCTGAACAAGGTGCGATTCCAGCACGAGGTGTACCCGGAGAACACGCCCGAGGCCTCGCGCCAGATCTTGCTAGTTAACGAGTTTGAGGTGCGCGACCGGCTGGCCAGCTCGCACATCAACAAATTCCTGTACCAGTACAGCAGCGAGGCCAAGCCTCGGCAGTCGCACGCGAACATGTTCGCGATGAAGGCCGTACACAAGCGGCCAGACCCTAAACTCGCTGCCCAGGAGTGCTGCCTCAAGATAAGCATGCTGCCCCTCAGGCTCAACATCGACCAGGACAGTCTCCTCTTTTTGATCACGTTCTTCACCGAGCTCAGCGCCAATGTAAAACCGAGCAACGACAACTCGAACATGACAAGCAGCACGCAGTCCAGCCCCGGCTCAAAGCAGGGCACCCCTACGCACCACCCGCCTGTCATGAGTGTGAACGATGACCAAGACGAGGCCAACTCGAAAAATATGAACGATTCACAGAACGCCAACATCGATCAGAACCTCATGATTCTAATTGAAGACGAGCTCACGATAAAGGAGAACAAGTCTAACGCCAAAACCGTCAGCGGGGTGCCGGATAACAGCCATCCTGTTTATTTTAGGTAAGACGAACCCGCCAAATCGTTTGGCGTTTACACTGAGAGAAAAAAAATAGTAATCCATAGATAGAAAAACATAGTAATCATTGCTGGAAACAGTAATATAAATTATTTTATTTATAGGATCTTTTCTTACATAGTAAAGTAAAATAATATGATTAACGACTACTATTTTTTTCTCTACTATGTTGAAACAGTAACCTCTCTTAATCGGATTTTTCTCAATGTACTCTCCAACCTAGCTAACAAATGTTTCTATCTTAGGAGCGTTGTATTTTCACCGGAAGTCCTGGTCAGACTAGACTATCACGGCAAACGCGTTGATCTTACCCATGGACCCTTGGCAGGTCTATTGATGGGATTGGCGCAACTGAATTGTTCCGAGCTGAGACTGAAGAGGCTAACGCATCGCAATGGCTTACTTGGCTTTGACAAACTTATCTCGTTTCTTTTGGCAGAATGGATTCAAGATATAAAGAAAAATCAACTTCCAAGCTTGTTAGGTGGAGTTGGTCCTATGTATTCTCTTGTGCAATTGTGTAAGTTTTCATTATTTTTTTCATAGCTTCAAACGCGCGATTTTTCACAAACATTAAAAAATAATTTAGATTTGATTAGTTACTAATAAAGATTTACAAAAACTGCATTATCTTATGACCCGCGATGTCTTTCATTAGTTCAAGGTATACGAGACTTGTTCTGGATGCCGATTGAACAGTATCAAAAGGATGGTAGAATTGTACGTGGGCTCCAGCGAGGTGCCAACAGTTTTACCACTTCAACGGCGACGGCAGCTCTGGAATTGACTTCACGTTTGGTTCATGTGATACAGAGCACGGCTGAGACGGCTTATGATATGGTTAGTCCAGGACCAAGTGTGAGACGTAAGCCAAAAGGCCAGAAAGGGCGTAGAAAACGCTACAGCCAGCCTCTAGACATCAGAGAAGGAATGGCTAATGCTTATTCACTTGTCAAAGAGGTACATTATATATACCATGACATATTTATTTGAGGATAATTATTATTTTTCAATGGGATGAAACCACATTGATTGTAGTATCGAGTAATTATTAACTGCTTACATGAATTTTATTTCAAAATAAATTAAACTCAATCAGTAGAAAGTTTTTTAAAAAAACACTGTATCTTTAATTCAACGTCCTAGGATTATAGTAAATTTCATATTTAAATTTCAAGTTTCATCTCCATTCATTGGTTTAAAAATATTTCTCTCAAGTTTTCAATTGAACTTTTTTTTTAATTAGGGTCTTGGAGAGACTGCGACTCAACTAGTTCGTGTAGCTAGCGAAGAACACGAGCAAAAAGGCGTTTCTGGTGCAGTTGGGGGTGTATTGCGTCAAATACCACCGACAGTCGTGAAGCCTATAATTCTAGCAACAGAAGCAACCAACAACGTTTTGGGTGGCATGAGATCTCAACTGGTGCCCGACGCAAGGCACGAGGCTGCACAGAAATGGAGACAAGATGATTCCAACGATGATCACTAACTAACTATATGCCATAAATTTACAGTGTTGATAGGTGCGGAACGAAATTTATTAAATGATTTTTATTATTCCTAAAGTTAGACTTAACGGAAAAATCGTGTAAAGAGAAACCTGCTATCGCGCAAATAAAGTTGTCGAATGAAGGGGTCGAGATAATTCTAGTAATTGTCCCAGGCCTATCATTCGACTTTGATTTTTCTTCGATATAATTCAAAATAAGTAACTTTACTTCGCAATAAAAAAAAATTTTTAAGCAATTTATAAGACATTTTTTAAAGAGACGCGAAAACACATTCGATATGCGGCTTTGATCTAGTTTGTCGGAATACAATACGAATCCGTTTTTATCGCAATGGGTTTGAAGAAAATTACGAAGTGTAACTTATTTTATTTTGCATGACGAATCTTTTTTAGTGAGAGAGATGCAATAGGGCAGCAGTCGGAGAGCTCGATGAGACTCGCAAGTTACGTGATAAACAAGAGGATAATTGAGTAGAACGTTGAGCATCGTACGAACGTTTCTATGTCAATTGATTTGTTGAACGTTATGTGAAAAAAATAAAAATAAAAATAAAATATTTGTTATATTTAGATTACGAATGAATGTTGGATTTTACGGATGAGCGGTACATATAAATATATTCATACACTCAATATGCAAAATAACATCCGCTTGTGCGTATTTTCTTCTAATGACAATGTAAGTTTTATACGAGTTATACGAAAACATGTAATTAAATGATTTTTCATAATAAAATATACAGCACGTGCTGATCTTAAGTTTATAAATGAACTTCATTCCCCCCCCCCCCCCCCCCCCCCCCTCAAGCCTAATTTTTTAATGACTTTAGTTTAAAGAAAGAAGGAGTTTTCACTAATATAAATAAGATGATGAAAAAGCAGGATAATTTATAATCCTTGGCTTATACTACGATCAAGCTAAAATGTTGATAATACTTGGATTATCCAATAAATTCAAGTTTCAGTGTTCCTAACATCTGAAAAAATAGGCAGCACGGATAATCCAAAATCCGAATAATGTGCGAAGCACTAAAAACGTAAAAGTTTTTTTTTCCATTTTAAGAAATCAAGTTATTTCCGATGAAGTATATAACTTTGTTAGTTAGGCGAGTTTAGCAGCTTTACCAGAATGGCCCTTGCTTATAATAGCTGCTCGTGCACTGATAACCGCGGGATCCTGAAGTGTATGTAACATAAAATTTTTGCTGCACTGTCCCATACAACTTCATCCACGGGAAAAAACGGGAGATCGAACGAAATGAGCAAGAAGAGACGGAAGCATACCAGTATGCTTTGAAGTTTTATTCAACATTGTGATTATTTATGCTCATGGGAGATGAGTATCATTCGATAATAAAATGTCCAGTATAGTTGCGAGAGGCTCCTGATTATACTTAATTATAACTCCATCATCCACATCGACTAGGAATTCGTTATATCTAGAAATTTAATATTCTCTGTTGAAAAACGCCTTCACTAAGCCATAATTTGTAGTCGGGGAATTATTATCATCTATTCTTGACGATACGAGTTGGATGCTAGCGGAATTGAATTAGATTGAAAGAAAGTTTGACACAGATTTCTCGAGCCAACAGAGTGAGGACATTTTTGCTCTCTTTAGCTAATACACTATTTTTCTATAGAAGCCAATTACAAACGTGCTGCTATTAAGCGCCAATTATTTTTTTTTCTCCCAAACACTGTCAGCCAACAGCAGGCCACAGTGTAAGTATGCTTCTTAGCGAATTGGAGTGCGTGATGGCTGTGACTGGTTGGTTGGATTGTCGGTCCCTTTGGTGCGCCATTGGATTGGCCAATACGTGGATGGTACACTCACAACTCCATACCTTATCTCCATACAATCGCTCCGCCTCTTTTACTCTTTAGCTCGTGCGGCTCCCTGTCGGTGCTGCCACCCTGCGCTACTCATCCGAGCTGCATCGATGCGCCTTTGTAAAGTACAATTTTATATGCGCCATACATACGGTATCCTCGAAAGGATAAAATGTAAAACAGTAGCTATATACAGCTTGGTAATATCGAACAAATATATTTTGCTCGTTTTTTTTTCAATTCGTAAAATTGGAGCTTGCCTCTCGTTCTCCACTTATGCAATGGCTGCAGGCAGTTTTATTCTCATTATTCAATGCACATACAACTTCTTGTACATATAACATAGAAGTGATAGATCGTAACAAAATCCATATCAATTCATATATACTTGTCTCATGTTGTATAAAAAAAAATCACGGGCGCGAATTTTCATCGACGCACCATCTTGAAAGAATTGTGAAAGGATATACCATATACCCAACGTCATTCACACATCATTTACCAGAGAAATTTAAAATTGAATGAGAGAAAATCGACCTTGGCGCATTCAGTCGTTTCTCCTTGCATATACATTCGTAGAGCTAGAGAGATTCAAACGCAACAAGGCGATTTCAATGGTCGAGAATTGAGATATTCTACTGATTCTCTTTGACGTTATATGGAACACAATGGAGCTATTCAGGAGATTTCACTTCGAGAAACACATTTGTATCTTGGAGTGAAGAAGAGCACATTTCAATCTTGGGGCAAAAGAAAAGCACTATATTCGCGGTGAACAATCGTAATTCCATAATGTTTTAGAATTCATAACATTGAAAAAATTGAGAATTTAAAGACATTATATGAGTACTTTTTCCATCCAAAGTTATACAAATTTTCCGAAACAAATTATTTGAAGGTAAAAATTTGTTTTTGTTTTTCGTATTGAATATATATTCTTGTTGTATGTGTGATTGGTCAGGGAGAAATCGGCCGGAAGTTTATAACTTGAATTTCGAGCCCAAGAAAACCCTCGGAAAAAGTGCTTTTCTTCATCCCGAGATTCTGAAATGTACTGCTCTTCATCGGGAAATCGAGAATGTGTTTCTCTTATTCGGAAGATTCGAAATATGCTTTTCTTCGTCGACAGATTTTAATTGGTTCTTTTCTTCGTATATGTATGAGCCATCGACTTGGTTTGTAACTTAAGTTGCAAATTTGCATTTTCGCTATCAATTATTAGACATTTTCACGAGGTTCATTCAATCCACCCGCATTGTCAGTATTTTGATTCTAAATTTACAATCGTATATATGTGGTCATATTTTTTCACAATCACAACAGAATTATAAACACAACAGAAATGTAAAATTATTTATTATTCTATTTATCATTAATTCGATCACAAAAATATTAGACCAACGAATATAGATTAGACTTTGTTGATGGTATGCAAGTGTTTCTGCAAACTCAGCAGTCGGTAATATCGGTGCCCTGTGAAATATGCGCTTCCCGCACAAAATAACCGGTATGGTAACAACGAACGAGTAGAGATGGCGCGACGTGTCCCAACGTTGATAATTGTATATGTGTACGCGCGCCGGCATACGTAAGTTCGCGCGCTTCCATGGCGATAAGCGCTTTTTGTTTACAGACGCTCTCGGCACCATCGCCCGGCGACGCGAAGCGAGTGCACCAAGTGCCGGGCACCTGTCTCGTCGTCCGAGGAATAGGACAAAGTACCCGAGCCCATGGAGTACACCAGGTATGGCGATCTCGACGAGGAAGGAGCGGAGGGGGAGGAGGAGGAGGAGTACCAGGAAATCGAGCAGTTCGAGGGATCGGAGGGACCGGCCCGCATACGACAGGTCGAAGTGGAGGAGGACGACGACGACGAGTACGAGGAGAAGGACGTCTCGGAGAAGTTGGAGCGGGTCCGGCGCAGGCTCGGTTTGATCAGGCTCAGCTGGCAAGAGCACGAACAGATCGGCGACCTCGAGAAGTCCCTGCTCTGGTACGCGGAAAACTTCCGCAAGCAGTTCTCCCTTCTGTACACGCAGCGCAAGCCTTTGCTGCTGACTTGCGCCGACGAATACGGGGTCCAGGTACACTTAACCTCTTCGTTTCACTCACCTTTTCCTCTTCCGCATTGTTTTCACGGGCTTGCACTCGGGTCGTCGCTGTCTGCGATGTTTTCAGTGTCAAGTGCAGTTTGCTCAATCGTGAAACTTTTTTTGCATAATCATCAATTGTCAGATACCAATGTTGTTCTTGTTTGTTTTTTCAACGTTCGAGGAATATGAGTTACTTATGTGATCAAGAGGAAGAAAGTCTTTGGCGAATTTTTTTCTAATATGAGAAGTGATTTTTGACACTTGAGTCTGATGATTTCAGTTGAATAGAATATCAAATTGAATCCATAAATAGAGTCATAAGTGTGACTAATATTAATGTCCAAACAGAAAGAGTCATAATCTATGCCATTCATGATAATAGGTGTCATAAATACATGTGGTTATGTAACGTAGATAAAAGGAAGATCATCAGGGAAAAGGATGTAAAAATGATGTAACAAAAATGCAGTGAATTTTTGATATCGCATTCTTTATTTTCGGTGTATTTCTCGGTAAATACTTTCGACTTTTACATCGTACAAAGGCGCATTTTATATATAAAAGAATCGGAACATAAATAATTCACTATCGACGTAATTATCATTAACATTTGCGCTTTCAATTTACTATCAAGTCATGAGAAGGTAACAACGGTAGGAATGCCGTTCAAAAAAGGTTTACACTCTTATCTATTCGAATCTTCTTTTTATTTTCAATAAACTCTTTTCCTCACATATACACACACAGACACTCATTCGTCATTCATTAGTTCATCAATATCCATTAACGCTCATTTCCGTGGCTCGTCCACTTGAATGAGAGATAAATACAGGACTCGGCTGAAAGTGAGAGAAGAAAAAGAGACGGAGAACGGGGAAACTGTGCTATCGGACTTTGACCCAATTTTAACCTCAACCTTTCCACTTAACTAAAATGTGAGAAAAACTTCTCTCGTCACTTTTGCTTTCCGTCGTATCTTTCTCCGGGTTCAATTATCGAATTTTGCACATTTCTCGTCGTCTCGTCTCTCTCCTCCCCTCTCATGAGCTTAAATAATAAAAATAAACTTCGCTATACACTTTTCATCCACATTTATCTTTTTTTTTGTTTTGCTTTCTCAATTCACAGACGCAAATCTACAATACTAAAGTTTCGTTTTTACAGTCTTATTTACAAAAAAAGAAAAGTTTTAAGATGAAGATCTTACGGAGGAAACACTTTGGTTTTTTTTTTCATCTTGTTCATTACTCGTTCTCTCTTTTTCAAACTTTCTCCGTGCGTGTGTCGAGATACACACGATTAAATTCGAAATCTGCGCGCAAAAGCACCTCTTCAATAATATAAACCTCTGAACGGCACACATCGATCGAGATCATTTTATCTGTGATAATCAGCCACTTTTGCACCCTCCCGCTAAATTTTTTCCTTAATCCATTAAATCTTATTCATTCGCCGTTTTGATCCGGCACTACATATTTATCTCTCATATTCTCGCAAGAAACGAATACGTATAACTTATATTTATCTCTCTTACAATTTCCCCCCCCCCCCCTCAATTACGTCATTCAATATAGTAATATATACAAGTTACATAAATTTTCTTAATATTTCAACAATTTACAAGTCACGTGATTCAATATTTCAATCACTTAAGTAGCGAGTGCCGGAGAGCTTTTATTCATCTTCACTTTTCACCACAAATACGTCAATATGCATATATATATGTATGTATATATATGAATATATTTTGTATGAACCCGCGAAGCAAGGTGCGTTTGGGCGCGTCATCGTTACAGCTTTTCCATTGTCCAAAATTTGCCGAGACAAAATTTCCGATTGATAATTTTCCCGTGTCGTTTTTTTTGTCACGAACGGAGGAAGAAAAACGAGTAATGGAATAGTAATAGTTATCTCGAGCAAGAATAACAACGTACCGTTGGCAATAGAAAGAGAAAAAGAATAGTACGTACAAAAATAAGACGAAATAAATGAAACTAGACGAAAAGAGGCGGTGAGAAAAAGAAAAAGAAAATAAATAAAGTTCGTCTCGCCTGTTGCAGAAGTTTGTGTCGACGATGATAAGGCGCACGCTGCTCCCGTACGCAGAGCTCAGCACGTGGCAGGCCTGCGCGGGCTTCGTGAGTGACTTCCTGAGCTATGAGCCGCCCAAGGAAATTCTTCTTATGGTGAGCGAGAGTTTGTCCGTTTATGCGCAATTGTACTTTCAGGTAGTGAACTTAAGCGGCTCGTTAATCGCAAATTTTGATCGTTACATTGAAGTAAACCTATGTATAATTGGTATAAGCGAAATATAATCGTCACATGTATATATATATGTATGTATCCACTTGGTCTCGTGCGCGCGCTCGCCAAGGGAAGTGCGCACCTTTAATCATCATCGCACGTACCGTTTCTCCGCCCGACCCTCTTCCCCCTTGCCGCACGCACGTGCTCGAGTTGGTGCGCGCGCGCGCGCGAGCAAGCGAGTAGGTGGGACGGGAAGAACCGGTTCTAAAGGTTCAGCAGCTGCAGTTAAAACGACAATATATTTTCGCCAAGACGGAAGGACGGGAGTAAGCAAAAATTCGGAAACGGTACGCTCGCTCGCTAGGAATGTTTTTTTTTCTTCTTCGTCTCTTTCTCTCTCTCACTCATTCTTTCTCCGTTCTGTTGCAGCCATAACTCTTTTTTTTCCCTCTCGTTTTTTCGTGCACTTGGCCTGGTAATCGTACTTTCGATTAGAATGATTCGTATGTTCGATCGAAGGAATATTGCCGTGGCTTACGGGAACGAAGCGACAATTTTTGAATCGCCTAAAAACACGGGTCAACAATCACTGTAGTGGTTGAAATATTTGCAACGCAAAAAAAGCTTGAAAGTTTGACGCATCCTCGGATGCATTGAAAGCTTGTGAAAAATGCAATTTTAGTTTTCATTGGTTACTCTCTGAATTTCTCGTAGCGAATAACAATTCGCTGATAATACAGTGGATTCCCATCGCGAGGCATTTAGAGAGTGTAAATAAAACAAAAAAGAAGAAAAGTAAAAAAGATTGTGTGTTGTGGAAACGCACCGTTGACCGATATAATGTCACTAGGTTAAACCTGGCGACTATAAAGAAACGAAGGAAGACAAGGGGGTAAAGAGCCGTGGGTAAAAACATGTAGAAACTAAAATCTCGAATAGCCTCCGTCAAGGTCGGCCGTATATTTCTCTGACAGCACACACAGGCGCACGCGCGCACGGATGTCTCCCCCTTATACACGGTTACTCCGAGAGAACGAGTGCACTATGCTCTTTTTTTTCCTTTTTCTTTACCTCTCTTTCTCTCTACACAGTTATTCTTGTAGTTTCACACGCGCACATACGCACTCGGCCCGTTCGGATCTTTAGCTGTTTCGCTTTAAATCGTCCGTTCTCTCTTTCTCTCACTCACTCACTCTCAATTTCTCTTGACTTTTAGTGAATATCATCCCCCGCAACGCTTTAACAATAAATCTTTTCTGCGATGACTCGAGACTAATCGCGCAGTCCTTAAAATTATTACAAATTTGGTATAATCTCATATGTACAACGTGCCGGGCGGGCTGGGGATTTGGGGGGTGGGGAGGG
>CM037084.1:58108284-58142996 GCA_020882725.1 Aphelinus certus
GAGGGGACGGACGAGACGTGGGGGCGGGCGGGGGCGGCCGAGAGAGAAAGCAAAAGTAGCGAGCGACCCACATTTCGACTGGCGCATGCTCCATTTCTTTCGCTCCCTTTCCTCAGCCGCCCACCCCCAGCCTCCCCTCGCGCCCTATCTCGCCGTTGACTTGTTTCACCTTCCTCCCTCGCGTACAACTTTGAGGAAGGCAAATAACGCACGGGATTTATCACTGGGTGGCACTCTCACTTACGTGGCACGCGCCGCGCTTTTCCTACGCGGTTTTTGTGGGGGTGGGGGAGCTCTGCCGCAGCGCGGGCCAATCGGAAAAACACGCGGGAAACGATTTTCTCCCCAGTTACAGTTGGCAACGCAATTATCTTGAGACGGAACGTGAACGATCGCTTGGTCAATGGACAATTTTACACGCGCGTTTGGTGAATGGGCATGTGATGAGAGCTGACGACGCGGACAAGTGATCTGGTCAATGTACAGCATATATAGGATTGATCGCCGCGTCGGTGCGTTATTTGATTTGGCAGCGGTATATATAATTACAATGTGTTCGTTCGACGGCATCGTCAAAAGGGAACATTACGTCCGCTGGGGCTGGGGCGCGTGCCACGTTACAAACATTTATTTACTTACGCCTAAAGTCTATCTTACTTCCTACTGTGTTTTGAAGCAGGCGCTTTGTTTGTCCCTTTGAGGTTGTCGAGTAGAAACCTGAACTGCATAATCTGCACTTGGGTGACGGAGGGGTCGCTGTACGTGTCGAGGTACTTGATGAGCTCCTCGCCGTGCTGGATGGCGGCCCGGTGTGCGCTGCCGTTGCCGCTGGTCGACATGTCGAGGAGGTTCTCGTCGGGCTCGGTCGCGTAGCGGCTCGCCGACGTCGAGCTGTTGAGGCTGGTGCGGCCGTTGTCGTTGTTGTTGTTGTTGTTGTTGCTGCTGAGCACGTTGTCGAGGACGGCGCGGACTTTGGTGGGCGAGCTCCTGCTGGCCGAGTGGTGGGACGAGAGGTGCGAGAGGTGGCCCTGGCTGGCCGGCGAGGACAGCGGCAGCGAGGCGGCGGCGGCCGACTGTTGCGAGACGGGCGGCACGCTGTTCTGCTTGTACCACTGCCAGAACCACGAGCCGTCGACCGCGCCGTTGTAGCCGTGGCCCTGGTTGAGCTGCTGCTGCATGAACCACATGTACAGGGCCTCGCTGTGCTTGCGCGAGGCCGAGGACGAAGTGGAGGTCGCGGAGGAGGAGAGAGGCTGGCCGCCGCTGAGGGACGAGTCGGCGCTGCGCCGGGGGGTGACCGGCAGCGGGGTGCTGGGCGCCTCGGCCGCCGGGGGCAGGCTCTTGCGCGAGCCCGACTTGCCGGCGACGTCGAGGGGCGCCGGCGCCTGGGCCGAGACGTGGTGCGACGCGAGCCCCTGCGACGAGCTGCGGCTCTTCGAGCTCAGCTTGTACTGCAGCCCGTTCTCCACCAGCCCGACGCTCTGCGGCTGCGAGCTCAGCCCGATGAGCTGTTTGGTCAGGGCCTGGCTCGCCTGCGCCGACGACAGCATGCCCAGCTGCTGCAGCAGGTACGAGCTGTCGGAGCGGCTGCTGCCGACTCCGCCGACGCCGTTGCTGCTGCTGCCGCTCGTCGACATCAGGCTGTTGATGAGGCTGCTCATGTAGTCGACGCTGGCGCTCGACTGGGCCGGCGAGCTGCTCTGGCGCGTGCCGAGCGCGGGCCCGTCGCTACCGGCGTCCCCGAGGCGCAGCCGCTTGCTCGGTCCGGGCCCCACGGCCTCGTCCTCGCTGGAGAGGTTGGACGGACCGGCCATGCAGTCGCCGAGCGACGAGGCCGGCGACAGGGCCTCGCTGCTGCTGGGCGGTGTCGCCGAGCCGTTGGACCTCGCGAGCAGCGCCCGGATCTTGGCCTCGGCCTTGCACCAGCCGCGCAGCGTCGACTCGGGGACGCCGATGTCCCTGGCGACGCTGGCCTTGCTCTCGCCGGCCTTAACCCGGTCGATCGCGTCGATCTTCTCTTGGGTTGTGAGGGACCTCATTGGTCGTTTTCCGGGCCGATTGTTGTTGTTCTCGCCCCTCATAGCTGCGATCAGCTGCTGCTGGACTTGGTCCAAGTCCGCGTCTTCCCGCTCCCCCACGGTGGGATCGGTCGCGGCTAACGCCAACTTGATGATATTAGCCGGCCACTGGGTGAAGAGACGAGCAGACTCGCTTCTCCCCACGGCTGCTGCACTGACACTGGCCGCGCGGCGCCGCACTGTTACGTATTATACGGAGACCGGTACTACGGACTACGGGCACCAACACTGCCTTTGGCTCCACTCGTCGAACGAATTATATTAACCGCAAGCAGAGAACACGGCCGCCGGCTGGACTGTATATCATCAGCAGCAGGACATGGCACACGCGCTTCACCAGCGATTACACTTTGGCGAGTCGAGCAGGCCGACTGCGACTCTGCGACTAGTATAGTTGTGGGTAAGTGGGTCAGTGCGAGCGCGCACGACTGTCTCGTGCGACTGCCGGCTGACTACTGAGTGTGTGCAGTTGTCTGGCGCGCGCGCTGGCGAAAACGTTGGTGTCGGCTCGCTCCGCCCCCTCGGCCGAGCTGCTCCCTGCCGGTGCTGCCGCCTGGCGTCGTTCGCGACTCGCGGCTGCTGCTGGCCGTGTCTAGTGCGCGGCACATGCGCTAGCGCTGCAGCGCAGAGCGAGACGGAGCCATAAAGCGAACTTTTTTATGAATGAAACGCGCAGAACTGTGCGGTCGGTCGGTGTGCGGCGCCTGCCCCCACCACCACTGCCACTGCTCTCGGATTTTCCTCGGCGCGCGCGCGCCACCGAGCAAAGGCCAATCGGAGCGGCGCGCGGGAAACAATATCACTCGGCGCGCACCACGAGGTTCTCGGCTGGTCGGGCCGCTGCACTTGCCGCCGCCGCAGCCGCACTGCAGCAGTCACCTTGATCTTGACTGTCTCGCTCGCGCGGCTCGCTCGGCCCAGCGGGTATATCGAGTGCGCGCTCGAAAATTTATCACACACCACAGCTGCAGCGCGATGCTCCCGCGACGAGTCGCAACGCCAAACTGCGTGAGCTGGACGGACTGCCGCCGCCGCTGCCGCCGGCTGGCTCGCTCATTCCGCGGGCCGCGCGCGCGACGCGCCCGCAGTTGCCCCCTCCCTCCCTTCCTCGCGCGCTCGCGCTCTCTGTCTCTCTCGCTCGCGTAGCGCGCCACGGCTCCCCTCGCGCTCTCGCGCGACCGACCGGCTTGGCCCGCCAAACTGCGCAGCCCGTGTGTGTGTGTGCGCGCGCGTATACGTGTGCCCCCGCGAGACTGCCGGCCTCGCCGCGCGGGGAAGGGGGGCGGACGGTAATCAGCCCGGCCGGAACCCACGCTCGGCTCCGATCCTCTATCCGGCGAGTCCCTCGTAGAACTCGCCGCCACTTTTCCACCCTTGCAGCAACTGTATACATATATGTATACATACGAATATTGAAGTTTTCGCGATTCGCAATCGTTGCTCCGCGGAATATGCGGAATCGAGCTCTCGTTGTCGTCGGGCCCGCGCCGCTTTCGGAATTGGGCTGACTTCCGAGTACCCGTCGTAAAGTGTAATTATAAGTCGGGCGCGTCCAGGTAGCAAACCCCGTGAACCGGCATATACTTGCTGGGGCTGTCGTTCTCTGTTTGCCTCGCTAATAGCCGGCAGTAAAACGATGATTAGTGTCGAATTCGAATTCGGTCTCGAATCTAACGCTCGCTTCGTGAACACATGTATATACGTATATATACATATACACGAGCAGGGGAGATGAGTTTGGCATTGTCCGGCATCATGCAAGCGATAACTCGTCGCCCCGGCTTCGCCCTCGCGCGCGCGCGAGGATCAAAGGAGGAGCCGAGCCGCGTGACGCGAGCGCTAGATTCGTTGGGTCCCCCGCCCGCCCCCCCCCCCTATTTATAGCCCCGCTCTCGTCGCGCGTATAACCCCCCCGCACAGCTGCGACGCGGTCTCGCCGCGGCGTATTTTTTTCCGCGCGCGGAAAGTAATCCCGTGCCCGACAGAGACAGACTCTCCGCTCTGCGTTTTTTTTTCTATCAGAGCTTTTTTATTTTGGCACGGCTCCCTCGCTTGAATTAAAGAGGACGTGCCGGATAGATGCGGATAGAGCGCTCGGCGCTTCGCTGTTGGTCTGTATACGCGTATATAGAGAAGCGGCTCGCACGAAAAGGAAAGAGGGAAAAGAGTTGCGCGTGGTGTATTAGCCGAAAGAGTAGAGGTATAGATACGGAGGTAGTGTGTGTACTCAGTCACCCTCATTGTCGTACGAACTACGCTTTTTTCGTGTGTGTTTGGTGTGTATGTAGAGCGAGAGACAGACGGAGTTCGGCTGCTTCCCCGCCCCCCGGCTCGTCTACGTATCGGCTGACGGGCGCGCATTGTTCCCGCGAGGGCTTGGCTCGCCAGTGTTCATCCGCGCGCATCCACGGACGCTCGAATAAACCATATACTTCCATACGTATGCCGCCGCGAGCGCGCCAAATTGAAGTGGCCGCGGCGCTGATCTCGGGCTAATCGTCAAATCGACGGTCGTCGGTCGGTCCGCGGGGGGAAAAAAGAGACCCCATCTTGGAAAATGCTGCACGAGGCCATACCCGCGGCCACGAAATAATTCCCGACAGCGCTTTCACCCAACGATCGTTTCCGTTCGGCCGTGTAGTTTTCTTTTTCTTCTCTCGTGGCGATCCGCACGCGGGGCCAACGAGCTGTACACGTCGTCGTTTTACACACGGGCTCGCGAGCTCTCGGGAATGGCAAGTGTCTTCGGGGCTATTGTCGTAACGCTCGGGCCGCATGCTCGACGAGCCTAATTTAGAACGGGGACTATGCGTCTCTGGCGCCCGCCGCCGGCTCATTTCTTGCGAGCGCGCGCGCGCGCGCGCGTGTATAATGACGCGCTCGGCTGCCGCGCGGCACTTTTGCCCGTTGCGAAACCGATCCGTCCGTCCGTCCGTCCGTCCGTGTGTTTGTACGCGTGTATACATACACGCTCCCAAGGTGTGCAAGCGCTTACGATTTTTATTTGCCAACTCGCGAGCCGCCTCCGATTCTCGTGTGTGTAGCATATATATACGCACGCGCGCGCGGGCTCGCGAGTCCGAAATTTTTATCCCGATCGTCGACTTTCTCTTGGCTTCTCGTGTCTCCTTTTTTTTTCTCGCTCGATCGAATTGCCACAGTCGTTCGCGGTCGCGAGTATATATACGTCTACTCCACGGCGGCGGGAATCCCACAGCGATCGTTTCGCGACGATTATCCCACGTTCGAACGCGCGGCCTTTGTAGTCTCTGTGTTGATCAGCTGAAAATTCGTATAGGTATATCGGCAGTCGAGGATCAAACTTCGCGTTCGAAGGAAATACTTGTGTATATATATATACACAAGTATTACGCGTATACGCGCGAGGATGCCCGAATTCCTGTCTAAACTTCAACGTCGCGCAACGCTCGAGTAAATGAACGACGATAAACTGCACGAGAGAGAGAGAGAGAGAGAGAGAGAGAGAGAGAGAGAGAGAGAGAGAGAGAGAGAGAGAGAGAGAGAGAGAGAGAGAGAGAGAGAGAAGACGATAGCGTGTCTCGTATAAAAGTAGCCAGCTCATTGCACGCGTATATATATATACAAGGGCTTATCATTGGACGGCAGAACAGCAGCAGCAGCAGCTGCAGCTCGCGCTGCATCTGAATAATAAATCACGAAGCATCGACTGCGGCTCGGCTCGGGAGAGAGAGTCGGACCCGCGAGCGAAAAATGACGATAGGATATTTTTCGTTGGTGCGTGAGTCACTGCACGGCTCCAAGGATACACGTATACGTATATATACCCATACGCGTATACCTTTTGCGCTTCCCTCCCTCGTGTGTGCGTGTGCGTGCGTGTGTGTATACATCCGCGCGGGGAAAAGCGTCGCTCTGCCCCTCCCTTCGTTATACACGCCACCGGGGAAAGTAATCCCGTGCCGGCACGGCGGCGGAGCGCACCAAAGTTGCCCCGGAGAAAAGAAAGGAGATAAGTATGCGTATATATAGGTATACACCTATAAACACACGTACATATACGTATAGACGGCGAGGAGGAGGAGGAGGAGGACGCGAGAGCGGGAAAATTAGGGAAAAGCCTGACCGTGCGAAACTTGCGCAGTGGCGGCGGCGGCAGCGACGGCGGCGGCGGTCGCTCAATAATTTACGACGGAGGGCCGGGCTTCTCTCTCTCCTTCTCTCTCTTCCTCGCGTGTTGATTGCCGCGCGCAGATGTTGCTCGCGCTGCGATATTTGCATTTTTCACGCGCGCGCGCTCGCGGAGAGCTTTCTTCTCGTGCTCGTGTATATACGCGCGTGTGTATGTGTGTGGCTCTGTGTGTGTGTGAGTGGGTATATATATATATTGAGGCCGAGTGTCGCGTTTACGACGACTGCGTGCCGGCGATATTAGAGGGGCCGCGCGCGGCGGCCGGGGCTTGATTGCGCGACGCCGCGCGCACGAGGCTTTCGCTCGCTTCTCTCTCCTCCTCCTGCTCCTCCCTCCCTTTCCGCGCCTAATGGCTTTTTCATTCTGGCCTTTGTCTTATTCGCTACGGGGCGAAGAGTCGCGCTCTAATTTCTCCGGGTTTCTTCCTCGTTACGATGCCCCAGGTGTATATGGCCGACTAGCCGGGCTCGGATGGGATCCACTTGGATGTGTCACGCGTCGTCCAATTGATTCGAGCCGTAACGCGGAACAGCGTTCCTTCGCGTGACGAAATGAACAACAACAAATTTTTGTTTAACTTTGATATAATCGGGTCTTCTCGTTTTTTCCTTTACTCGGATATTAAAGGGGCACTTATTTCGCAATGCCAAACGAGTCACGCGCGTTCCATTCACGAAAGGAAAAACAATAGGAATGCTGTCGTTGCTTCGTACGAATTAGAAAGTCTAACGAATTTCGTTTGGGACGTATCACTTTTTTTCACATTCAACGATGAATACGTCAAGATCGGACGAAATACGCGGTGTTCTAATGATTTTTCTTGATCGAACATTTTATTGATGCATTTTTCAAAACGAGGGTCACCCAGTGCTTGGAATTTCGGCAGTAGATCATAAATCAGGCATCCCCGAATCGAGCGCGGAATAGACACATCGATGGGAAGCATAGTTTTCATTGTGCTCGTGCATGAGTATACGAATAAACGTACTACTGTATCAGAGTCTACCGACTCTAATTGATGAAACAGAAAGTGTCCGCCGTCGATTTAAATTCGTACCATAAAGTGGAAGAAGAAAAGAATATACCACGAGCGGGTGCGTGCTCCATTCTTTATTCATCGCAACGAAATCGATCGGGTGAATCGCTCACCACATAGTATTAAAAACTACATCCAAAGTTGTGGAGAAAAAAGCGATGTAATAAGCGTGAATGAATTCACAAGCTTCGCGTGGCTAAATCGAAAATCAATCGATCACGAGGTGATAAAAATGCGCCGTTACGAGCGCAAGTTGCTCCCCTCAAGGGCGCTATATGTATATACGATTATCGATCGGAGATATACCGTTTTCATATATATATACGCGTGTATGAAAGTAACTGGTGGGATTTCTTATGACGAATTGGTCTCGATTTTCGCGAGAAGAGTCGAGATTTATTTTTCAATCCCGACTCGGCCGGGTGTATTACAACTGGAAACTTGATATGGCTTTTGAGGCGATAAAAGAAAACAAACGAGGGCGGGAAAAGAATGAGAGTCAGGCGCTCGGCTGGGAGAGGAAGGAAAAGATAAAAAAGAGATGGCCGATTGGCCAAAGTACGTGATGATTCCTGAAGGGTTGCCGTTATACACAAAAGCCCGGCAGAGAGAGTGAGAGAGTGAAAAGAACAAGAACGGAGAGAAGAGCCGTTTATCCTCTTTTATTCCGATTCTCTCGCGGTGCTGAGTATTTTTCCCCTCTCTCTCCCGCTCTACCCCCCCGAGTTCCGAGTGTATTTAATTGCATTCATATGCCTCGCGTTGACGAGCGATTATTTTTCCAACAGAGTATATGTATATACAGTAAGCATCATTTCTTCCTCGTTACGCGGTGGCGAAGAAAAAAAACTGCACACGGGAAACGAGCCGATATCCCCCCCCGCGCGCGGAGAATACCGAGGAAGATAAACTTTTCAAAGTCGGACGTATCGAGATTCTGGCGCTGCCGTGACTCATCCCCCGAGAGCGGGATGAATTAAATCACGGGCCGTGCCCGGCGCGAGGGGCAGCGATATCGGCCGAGAGCCGGATCCCCGAGAGCCGAGAAATTCCAATTAAGTTTGTTCTTACGTATATATACGCGCGGGGTCCGCTCGTTGAAACGCGATATACAGCAGAGAGGGCCGACGGGGCGGTATATATCGGCTCTCGAACCCTCGCCCAACCAAATTATATAAGAGCAAAGAAGCCCGCGAAGGGCCTTTCGCAGCGCGGAATGCGTCCCTCGCCTTCTTCTTGCCCTCCCCCTCATCGGGATACCCCGATTTTATATAGATACACACGAGCCCTTTCCCGCGAGATTTTCAAACCGCCCGCGAATTCGTCGCGGCATTCGAATAGTTTCGCGGTCCCGGAGAAAATTTGCGCGTCCTTAATCCGTCCGCCCCCGTCCCGTTGGAAGTTCCGGAAAGCCGAATAATGGAGAGCGATCGTGTGTCTTCTCCCTCCCGCCTTGTTTTGCTTCGCGTAGAGGAACGATGCGTTTGTTTGTCCGTGTGTGTATATATATGTGTATCTACGGTGAGCGGATGTATCGATTGTCCCGGGAGGGATGAGGTTTTAGAGGGCGCGCGCAATCGCACCTGCGCCGGTGTATATACAAAATCACCTGTTACTCGAGTTGCCCCGATGATGATGATATATACATACGGGGAAAACGTGGATAGAGTGTGTTTACTCGCCGCGGCGGATTTTACGAGTGCGAGACCCCCCTCAGACAAGTGTGCAGGGACGAAAGAGAGCTCGAGTTTAAAGAGAGCCCACCGTGTGCATGTATGTGTGTGTATATTCACGGGGCCATTAAAGAGTTGTTTAAACGCGGACGGGGGCCGTTTCGCTAACTTTGTTTTAATTTCCGCTTGCGGCGAGCAAGTGGCCGTTATACACTCCCACCGCCGCCGCCGCCGCCGCCGAGCGTTTAATTCGCGTCTCTCTTGCGAGTGCAAGCATCGTTTTCCACGCTGATTTATCAATCGGCGCGTTTTATTACGAGCCCCGGTTTTATCCGTCTACAAGTGTCCTGCGACTCCTGTCTTTATATACATCGACGACGTTTCGCGTGGAGAAATACTGGGAGCTCTTTTTCCAATGGGAAATTAATATTCGATGGTTATTTCAATTTCCCAAATCGAGAATTTTAGATGGAAAATCGTTCGGATTTGTCGAATTGCAAGCGAGAGTCGTCGGTTGTTTGCTACTGTTGATTAGCCAGCAGTTTCAGCGTGAAATTCGAATCCTAACCCCGGGCCGAATACACTTTATCGACGACTCGCGCAGTTAAAAGTGAAAAGAGAGGAATTACAATGCTGTATCCCGCCGTGACTCTCCGCTCGGCGAGTATCTGATACACGGAATCGTTTGTTAATTGATATACGAGATAAAAATGAAAATAAAATCGACAACGCGAAGCCCCGAAAATACTTGTCGAATTCGCGGCGCGATGAAATTTCGATAGCTCAAACTCCCCTCCGCGCGCGATATACATCGGTGAAACATTGAAAATCACACAGCGGCTCGCGGATACGGTCAACAACGATCGAAGTCTGGCGATATCATCTCGAGTGCGGGGACGAAAGCCGAGAGAGCGGCGGAGCTTTAATCTCGAGTGTCCCAAGCGCGACGCGCGGCCTTGCCAATCCCGTTCGGCGTTTGAATTATAATCGCGGGCGACGCTCGTCGGTGGAAGAGAGGATGGAAAAAAAAAGAGAAAAAAATCCCCCGAAACCCCCCCGCCCAAGGAGAGTTTGTAGATCGCACGCGCGAAACGTCGCACGGCTCCGCAGCCTTCGTTCGATCGCCGGTTACGCAACGCCTATGTAGCAGAGAGAGAGAGAGAGAGAGAGAGGCGCGATTCGAAGCTCGGTCGCAAACAGAATACCACGTATATATAACGCGTCTGCGGGCTATCGGCGCGCGTTTCCTGCGCGAGCTCGCGTAAACAAAAAGTATTATCCACGTCGATATAATAAACGCGCCGCGGCATCAGCAGCTGATGCAGGCTCGCGGCCGTCAAAGGAAGCCTAATCGAGCTCGCGCTCGTATGTGTGTGTGGATAGTCATATATATATAGCGGATAGGAGAGGCGGAGAGAGAGACGGGCAAAAAGCGACGTCCCATTTGGCCGATCTGAGCTCGCGTTCCATCAGCTATTGCGTCACTATACCCGGCCAGCTCTCGCTGCTCCCCAGAGAGAGACAGAGAGAGAGAGGCGCACCGGGCGTATCTCGCGCCTCCGCTATATATTGCACTCGCGAGCTCGACAGCGCGCAGCTCTCTTTCCTTTTTATCTCGCTCGGGCCTGGGCGACGCGGGTCGCCCCACGTATATATATACATGTATATAAGCTTTTTTACCGGCTCCTCGCCCAGCGGACGAGCTTCTATCCTCTTTCCTTTTTTTTTCTTTTGCCCCTCTCTCTCCGGCTTTTTGAGCGAAGCGAAGGTTATCCTTAGGCGCGGCCTCGCACCCAACCAGCTCGTTCGTCTATACGTGCAGACACACACAGACGACGCGGGAGAGAGAAAGCGTTTGATACAGCCCGCGGACGCCCGAGGAATCCGGCCTGCGGGCATTTTTGACGCGGGAGACCCGCTCGCTTTTGCTCTTTGACCGGCGCGGCGCACCAGCCTTTTACCCGTTTCGCGCGCGCGCACGTGCCGTGTCAAAATTACACATTATCGGAATTTCTAGACGGACCGAGCCGTGCGCCTAGCCCGCCGTGAAGCATACGGGCGCAAAGCCTCGTCTCTGAACACACACACACTATTTCCAGATTAGTATATTAATCGATGGGTTATTAAGCCGGGAAGAAAATATGTCCGAAGCGTCTTGGCGCTCGAGTTTCGCATCGTACGAGACGTCCACTCGTGGCTGGCGTGGCAAATTTGTACTTTTTACGCGTCGTCGCGAATCTGCGACTCGATTGTCGCGCGGTTTACGATGTCGGACAACACCGTTGCCCGAAAGCGTCATCGAAGCGCGTCTCTCCGATCGAAAATACATCGCCCTCCCGCGTCGGTATAAAGTAAACAATCATATTATATAGTCTTCGTGTTCGTCGCTATACACCTGCGAGATCTCGCGGAAAACTGTATGAAAAAACTACTACTTTCAATGAAAATCTCGAGCGATTTTTCGTTCTTTGCGAATGAAATTATGACTGTTGATAAAGTAATTTCGGAAAACACTTTGCTTTATTCTCGCTATATTTTTCGGATCAGCCCAGCTCAACGTATAGCCGCGCGACCAATTCATTACGGAATAAACCCGCGGACGGACTAATGCTCGAACGCACGCGTGTATATATATATGTATAAGCGGGTATCGCGCGAGACCCATACCGCCAATACCCCCGGAATAAACAAGCGAGCTGCACAGGGCGAGCGGAGGGGTCTCAAAATGTTGGTTAAAAATCAAATTAAACGCGTTCCTGCTCGCCGTCCCAATTCCCGAGTCCACCGTATAATTGAGCGAAAGAGACGTTTCTCCTCACGGCAACTCGCTCGCTCGCTCGCGTGTGTGTATACACCTACATACACGTTCGCGAGCTGGCAATTTTGTCGGAGCCGGCATTTGGGCGAGCAAGCGAGAGAGAGCCCGAGTTGCCCCGGCAATTTTTCGGGCGCGGCGTCGGCCGAGCGCTCGCGCGGATCGAGGTCTTTCCTCTCCGCGTGGCAAACACACACACGCGCGAACGCGAATACGAACACGAACACAGAGTTGGCGGAGCGAGGCTCGCTCTTCCTTATCGGGCCGCGAGGCAGCTATATAGCTCCGTGGCGCCCGCGCTCTCGAGGAAAAAACAAAGGGGACGGGCAGGGCGGGGGAAATGGAGCTACGGAGGAGGCGGGGGGGGGGCAGCGGAGCAACACCAGCCGATAGAGATTTATATACGAGAGCACGCGCCGGTTATATATATAGGGAGCCAGGGAAACCCAACCACCCCCCCTCGTGTGTGTAGGTATATACAAACGCGTAACTAGTGCGCGGGAGGAATTTTATTAATTTGGATACGGTTATTGATTGGACCTATTTGTCCCTGGCGCTTCTACTTCGCCCCCGTGCGCTCGTTTGTGTGTAACGGTTTAATTAGCGCCGCCGGCGTGCACGTGTACGCCTCCGTGTGTGTAAGTATGCTCGCGCTTTCGCCGCTATCTTGCGCTCGCTCTCGAGTATATACCGCCGCGAGTCGCGTACATATACGGGTCGCGCTCCGCTAGTGTGCGATAGCTTCGCGCGCGCATACATTGTTACACTCGTGATTAGTCGATAGATTATGCACGACTACGTGTGTGTGTTTCGCCGAGCTCGTGCATCGTCGTCATACACCAAAGGAGAGTCTCCCGGTAGAATCCCGCAATGGACGACAAATTCGGCGGATCGAACGACTCGCGATCCGGCGCTGCGGGTGTGTGTATAAGCGGACGCGATCGGTCAAGCTTTTGAAAACGTATAGCTATTGGCATAATTGCATTCCGCAGCGGCGAGGGAGAAGGAACAGGTTCCCTAAAAACTTGAAAGCTATAAATCACTCGGGTTGGATTGAGACGCGAGCCGGGCGTCACTTGGTTATTCCATCGAGTTTCCTCTTTTTTTTCTCTCCTCTCCCCCAGCTTCGTCGTGATTTACTTCATTTTTTTCCATTCCTCCTCTCGCTCTTTGGATCTCTCGTGATTCCGGTGTGTGTACCGACGTTTCAATAACCGCGCGCGTGTCTCGTTAATTTGTCGCGACCGACCGATCGAACCGAATCGCCCGGACCGCGCCGAAAAACAAAAGGAAAAGCCGCGGTCGCGCGAATATTCAACCCCCTTTTCGGCTGGGATTTCGATGGCCTCGCGATTAATCCCCGCGAGCTCATACGCCTGTGTGTGTACAGACTTTGCGGTGCTACGGGAAGAAAAGTGAAATGGAAAAATCGAGCCGCCGATTGATGAAGGTGCGTCCGATGCGAAGGGGAAGAGATGCGCGAGGGTTAAGGGATCGCGGGAGCTGGTGCGCGGGGGTGGGAAGGGGCGGGAGTACATAAGACAGAAGGGCGGCGAGAGGAAGGCCTGTCCGGTGCAGGGATGCGGAGCAGCGGCCGAATCGATCGGCGTCGTCCCCGCTCCCATCAATTTCCAGCCCCCTATACTCGCGAGGAGCCTTCGCCCACACGCACACACAGGCGCGCGCGCGCACGCGTGTATACGTGTGGGTACTCGTGAGGGCGGCCGCGTGTGGGTAGGTAATGGACGAGGGTAGCGGGTCGCGATTAATTCCCACCTGGCCGCACGTGCGCTTATCTCCACGAGCCCGCTCGCGAATTTCGCAACGCGCGGCGGCGCCAGCGGCAGCTGATATCGCGCGCCCAGCCCTACCTACTACTGCTGCTGCACACTCGCTATCGGACTCGCTGCTTCTTCTTTTTTTTTGTGTTTTTTTTTTCGTCGTTTTTCCCCATCCACGAGCTCGGCTTTTCCCTCTCTCGCGCGAGCTCCATATACACGCGCGTCGCGTCGAGTGTCTATATATGTATAGATACAAAGTCTGTCGCTGTGCCTGGGCGCATCGCTGCAGCCGCTGGCCCCGTTCGTTTGGAATTTTTATCTATCCCAGAGCCGACGAGCCTCTTTTCATTTTGTGCGCGAATTTTCGCGAGACCCGCCGCGCCGTCGGATTTTCGGCTCCAGCGGGACGCGAACGATTTTTTCTCTTTTTTTTTATTCCTTTCCGACCTTTCCGACACTCGGATCTCGTCGCGGAAATTAGGGGGGAAAAAAACCCGAAGCGCGAGCACCGCTCGGCGGAGATTAGGATTCGCCGGCTCGGCTTTGGAAAGATTGCTCGGCAGTTTTGAAATTAGCAAAGCTGTATGGAGCGACTGGCGTGTGACGAAATTTGTTTTGGGCTTGGTTCGCGGTTGAACGCCGCAGAGCCGCCGCGCGACGAGCGTATATTAACCAACGCCGTCTCGGACTGCAGCTTCGTAAATTAAATATTTACGAGATGGATGATGAAACGACGAAAAATATTACGATGGACGTTACGGAAATACCAAAACGTATCGGCGTTGCGTTGATTATTCCTTGGATTCGGTGGACGTTCGACATTGGCAATACCGAGGATAGACCTGATATTGAGGTTTTTCTTCCTCTTGGCAACGGTCGCTCTTGAAATTGATTTTACATCCGTTTCTTCTCTTTATGTAACGAGGTTAACTAGGTCAGCGAACAATAGTTACTCAAAATGTGAGTAACCGTTGCTACTGAACCTTCTGAAGATGTCATGAAATTTGACGTTTAGTGTCAAAAATGGACGATTATTTATTTTTCCTCCTTTCAGTTAGCAGTCGCTAAAGAAATGAAAAAATAGCTAGTATTAAGAAGAATTGAACTCGGTTCACATATGACCACCCTTGACTCTCGTGCAAAACATGTATAGTTGATATAGTTGATATAGTTGACGTCGTATAGTTGATAAAACCTATTGCATCTACTCGGTTAAATCCTTGCAGTGAAAAGCCATTGTATGGAGGTGAAAAATCACTGTTCGAATATAAATTTTTGAGAGGAGCTGCAGTTGAATTTTCATGTAATAGAATGAATTTTCAATTTTCTTGCCCAGTGACAACATACATTCACTTTGCATTCAGAGAATATATGGACATTATATATTATCAATATATTGATTGCAAATACGCTAATTTAATGTAAAAATGTTCGCTACCTAAGCTCATGCAACTAAAATGCAAATTCACCCGATTTCCACATACAGTGATTTTTCTTTTCCGTTCACTGGTTTTTAACTGTAAGCTTTTAAGAGAATTCTCTCTGAAACTTTAATAATTGAAAACCACTAATTATTAGTGGAAATTACATGACTCATAAAGATAGTAAATATTCTATCGACGAATTGATAGAATTTGACTAAAATTAGTCAAACTTAACCGTCTTTTTCGATTAAATATCTGCAACTTTTCATCAGCCGTGCAATTTTCACCGTTTCAATCTTATAGAGTACACATGAACGTATACAGCAATCGACGTCTCGCGTGCGCCTGCAAGTGTTGCAAAATTAACGAATTGCCAAAATCGTCTCGCACGCGAGGGTATATATTATAAATCGTCGGAGTGTATATATAATTGGGGAACGAGTCGAGACGGCGAGCAGACGATCACTCGACATACATACGGGGGCAGGCGCAGGCTCGTTAAACGAAATAAATGATTTGGCGTAATCGATCGGGTCGTTGGAGCGTTATAGTTTTGGCACGCTCGGCAGGACACGACCTATCTGGTGTGCGGCGGTGGCGCATCAGGAGCTGCAGAGAACAGCTGAGGCCGAGACACGGCGCAGCCAAAAGCTCGCGGAATACTTAACAAAGCAATCAAGTAGTCCCCCTCCGATCGATTAATTATCGTCTGGAGTCGTGGCGCGCGCGCAGTCATTTCACGCTGCTCGAGCACTGCACTGCACCGGGGTCAGACGCGCGTATTCTCCCGCCGCGCCAAGATATACATGCGCACGCTGCAGCGAGAGAAGACGCGCGACAGAGAGTAAACGATAGTGTACAGCGTTTGCGAGGGGGGGAAAAACACCCGCGACAAAGGTGGTATTAAGTATTCGACGGCGCGATAAACGGGAGGAGAGCGTCGAACATGGGGCCTAATGCCGTGCGCGGCTGGCCCGTCACGGAGCGCTATTGTATGCGCGCGGCGCCGACGCGGCCTTAACGGGAAAAATTCTAATGCCACGGCTGCCAGGTTAATGCAAATATCGGCGGGCCGCTGGAGCATCGAGCGACGCGCCGCATGGGTTTTTCCCCCCCGTCCATCCGTCCCTCCTCCTCCCACCGACCGATTTTGCCTCGCACTGAACCACCAATTATTCGCTCCTCCTCCTCGCGCGGCAAATTACCCGCTTTCAGTGTATGGCTACACACAGTGTACCGCCGAGGGTAGATAGCCGATCGCCCGTTGACTTTCCATTCGTGTGTATACAATATAACACGAGCGTTCCAAGTGCATTCGCCGTGCACTCGACGATGAATTCCTTGCGGCGCGTCTCGTTAGACGACGAACAAAACCCGCGGGACGTCGTCATCCTTGTATGTTTACATACTCGAAATTTATCGGGACGGGGCGTATGGAACACATAGGACCGATTGCCGTGGCGATTGCGAGCTTTGATGTTTCGCTTTTCCACGAGCGAAAGTAAATAACGATCGGATCACTTGGCAGAGTGTGCGAAGATTGGCGCGCTTTGTTCCGCGGCGTATCGATAAATCAAGCGCGCGTAGCATGTATACGTATGAGCCAAAGTTGGTCATGCACGTGACATTGAACCCCCGAGACGGTCGAATCCGATTTGGAGACGGCTCGCCGGGCACACATAGCCAGAGGTCCGCGCCGAGCAAAAACTTGTTGCAAGCTCCCAAAACCAGCCTGACCCACTTTGCTCCGACCTAAACTCGCGCTCAACTCACTGTGTGTATATGCGCGTGCGCGTATCATATGGGATGTGTGTGTGTGTGTGTGTATGTGTATGCGACACTCGGATATTTGAGTAATCGTGTGCACGATTCGAGTGTCCGAAAGCTTGCTGGACTCTCTCGAAGATATTTCTTCGTCGTCGGGGACTTGAATTGCTACCCTACCGCGGATTACTTCATCCTTACTCTTGAGCGTTTCGAGCAATCCTCGCGTGTTACTCGTGTTTATGTAGTGTCAAATATACGTTTATACATTCATGAGCTAGCGGGGTGATTTTTTGACAGAATATTCCAACTCCATTTAAATTTTTCGAATTTAGCACTGATGCGTAACTCGCAAGACGAAATGGCATCCCCTTAGGGTGACCAAATGAACTGGGTTTGGAATATATGCTTCCTCGGTTTAAAAAAGATATACGTCTTTCTGCGTTTAAGATGCGTGAACATCGTTTGAGTAATTTCTAATGTGGCTGCAATTTTAACAGAGTGATTGTCAAAAATTATTCAATTAAGTTGTCTGTCTTCAGAATCCTCAATGCATATTTTCCTAATATACACCGTTTTTTAATGGTTAGTAACTCCCATCGATGAGCAGAAAAGAGTACAGATTTTCAATATTTTCCAATTTTTCTTAAACCTGTCTGATCGACGAATCTCCAGAACAACTTTTTATGTTATATATATTCAGAACGAATATTTTTTTTTCGTAATCTATTGACAAGGAGGAATCAATCGCGAACGAATGGAATTCGCAGCCGCGCGGAAGAATTTCGATTCGGAAAGTATTACTGGAATTTTAATTATCGCCAAGAAAAATCGAATGAAATGACCCTCGAGTTCTTTCACATAATCCCGCCGAAATTCACCCATCGTCGTATGGCCGATCGTTCTCGCAGCCAACAATCGTCCGAAATCCGCGCGAGAGAACAAATTCGTATCGTCCGCAAAATGTCTCGATCGTCGCTACGCCGCGCGCCGCTGTCTCGTCCGAGCGAGAGAAAAATTTTCCGCTGGATCGGTGCGCGGCTCTCCATATACGCGGCGGCGCGCGGGCTTAATCGTCGCGAGCCATACTATCGCGCATATTTCGAGCTCTCTCTCTCGCGTCCGACCTTTCCAGCACGAGCGGCGCGCGTTTCCCGCTGCCAATACACGCGCACACGCTGTTGTGCTGCCCCCGTCGTCGTCGTATCTCTCCGATGCGCGAAATCTCGCTGGAGAAAGAGAGAGAGAGAGAAGAAAAAAAAATTATAAATAAAGCTCGCGAGCCTTGGGAGTTTTCGACTTGGCCGCGTATCGCGCGACGAGATAAGCGCAGCCGCGCGCGCGGCCAGCGAAAAACAAGCTCGCGCGCGCGGCCAGAAGGAAAAAAAAGAAGAGCCGCGAGCGAACCAGCGCCTACGTCATCGTCGCGAGCTCCGCGCGATTTTAAACGCGCGTGTCCGAGTGTACGCGCGTGGCTCTGTATATATACACGTATCAACGATTCCATGGACTTTCAACGTTGGCTCGCGCTTTTTTACGCGTGTATTTTCTTTTCCCGAATTCGTCTCTCTCGCTCTTGGCTTCCCGAAAACGCGCGTTTACCATAAGCTTGAATTGCTTCTTCTTTTTTTTGCAACCGACAAATATGGCTATACCGGGTGTTGTTGCACAGAGATCAGTCGGCGTGGCGTTCTCCGAGATTGCGCAAAAATATGTATGTGACTCTCCAGTATGGGATTACAGCGAAAAACAAAACGACGGGGTAGATTCTATGGAAGGCTCGGAAAGTGCGCGCAAGTGATTGCGCGAAAATTAGAAGAAAAAAAAAAGTTGGCATTTCGGGGACGAAATAATTATCTCACAGCTGCTGCGGTTACGCTCGCGTACAATTAAAACAGTTGGAAATCGCTCGTTAGTATTCGTGAGTGCCCAGACGATTCGAACTACCGTTACAATGATTGTTTCGCGCCTGAAATATCGGCTCCGGTTTTTTTCGTATAAACGACTCCACTCGCTTTATACGTTTATACGAGAGTCGAACGATTTGGGCTATTTTCCTTGTTGTTTCTTTTTTTTTATTTCGCCAACACCCAATTGATAAGTGATTCCTACGCCACTTCCAGTAGTTTCATACTGATGGCGCGCGGTTTTATCTAATCTGTTGGAAACACGAGGAGCCGCTAATTGGATGGGAAATCCGAAAAACGGGATAGAAAGTCGGGCGCGTAGATATTTTCATGAAGTCAAATTGCCGAGGAGTCCGTGGACATTCTACACGTGGAGATTCCGTGGATTCGTGCATGTAGCTAAAACAAGTGCCGGGCTATATATCTTGCGACGAGCTGCGGAAACCGTGAGAGGACTTGTCAGGATTAAGCTAATATATTGGTTTGGGAAAACGGTATAATCCGTTATTATGGAGTCGTACCTGGGCATATTTGAACGACTATGAGCTTCGTCTGCGATGTCGATGCGAGTCTGCCACTTGAGAAGCGTACGAATTCGGAGCTCGCGATAAAAACGAGCCCACGGACTTCCAGCTCGTGTCAATGGAATAATCATGAGGACTTTAGTTGACCCTTGACGCCTTTTGACAAGTGGTTGTTTTTATTGCTCAAAACTAGCAAACGAATGCAAGTCAATATTCCTTTGTTGCACCTTTTGAAAATACGCAAATGCTTTTTGATTCATTCTCGAGAGGAATCGATGAAAGATGGGATTTGCAATTTTTAAATTAAACATTTCGGATGGATCCAATTTTTCACGCCCGAGGTGTCATATTTGTCTTGTTAGATACTTGAAATTGAGCGTTTCACCAAACACACTTAATCCGTTCCGAAACACTTGAGTATAAACCGACTCCCTTTCATCTTCCGACACCTTCAAAAGTGCTCCAACACTCGGCCGACTACAAAGCACTCGTCCATTCAAATATAATTTGTCCCTCACAGACCGAACTCTCGCTAAAGTGCCGTTGATAATAACTATATTGATAAGTATATGACTCTTCCGGCAATTACTTTTAATGTGATCATTCTGTATTATGTATACGCGATCATTATCTTCTCACACGAGTTTATGCTAATCGATGATTTATATAACGAAAAATAATTCGGATGGCAAGTATCATTATTAAGACCAATCAATTTACTATGGTTGTATATAAGTGTATCGATAAGTACCACGTCGTTGATGAATTTCTCCTGTTGAAAATCTTAATACTGATTTTACATCGAATAAATATTGAATCCTCATTGGATTCGTGTACAATCAGTCCCAAATCGTTACATTGATTCAATATCACAAAATTACGATGCAAAATTTCGTTTTGAAACAAAAACATTCTCACGTGAATTTGAATTTCACTTGAAAGATTACTGTACAGATTATAACAACGGAACAATACCCTTTGAAATTTGAGTAGTGGAAATTGCATAATGGATAGAAATAGTAAACATTGAACTGAAAATTAGTAAAATATTTACTACTTCCATTAATTACGCGTATATTTAGATTGTAAGATCAAAATTAGGTATTTCATTTTTTTGATGCATTCGGTAAACTCGCACATAAAACTTTTTTCTACATTGTTTCGAATATTGAATTAAGTTCATTCATTAATCCAAAGTGAAATCGACACGAAAATTTTATCAATTCGCAACGTCGACGAGGCGCATTAGCTCGAGAGCACGTAATAACCGCTGGCGAGTAACGACGTTGGCTTCCCCCCACGAAGTCAGTACATCAGCAGACCGGCTCTCGGACGCGGGTTGAATTCGCCGAGGCCCGCGAGGGAACAATTTGGCAAGAGTGTGCGGCCAGGCGTAAAAGTTCGAGGCGTCTCGCGACTTTGGAGAAGGTTGTGCGCCGCGGGGCCGCGGCGCGCGAAACGCGCGGCGAAGATATCGCGCGCACGCGCGCCTCGGAGCAGGAAGGTCGGTGTGTCGGGGGGGCCGCGCGCACACACACACTCGCTCGGGTATCTACATAATGAAAAAACCGGATCCGCCGGCTGCGCGCCGCGCGGCTGTTGGTGAATCGAAGCGGGACCGGTTAATTTCGCTCGCGCTCGCGCCCGCGCGCGCACGTGCGTATATATATATACATAATTTGTCCTTGTGCTGGCGGCGTGTCCCCCTCGGCTCGCGGGAGCTCGCGATATTGCTCGCTGCTTTTCTTCGCCTCGTTTTTTCCCTTCCCTTCGCTGTGTCCCCTCCTCTTCCCCGTCGCCGCTGCCTCTCGCCCCGCTTTGTGTGCCGCGCGCGACTTTTTAGACGTCGACCGCGGCAGCGGCCAGATAAAAAAAGAGCCGAGCGTTCGCCGAGGCTGATCGATAGAGCGAGCGAGAGAGAGAGGCGTGCGCGACCGCAAAATATAACGTGGAGCGGCGGCCGCGCGGCGCACGATAGCGCGACACCCAAGCCCCGCGAGCGAGCTCGCGCATATATGCCGGAGCTGAAATATTCAGCGAGCGCGGCCCGAGCGCGACGTTAAAAATGCGACGCGGCCGCGGGATTTCGCTCCTCCTCCTCCTCCTGCTTTTTCCTCTCGATTTTTTTTCCTCGCGTCCCCCTTCGGCCTTTTTCGACCCGCGTCGCCGCCGCCGCGAGTCGCGCTGAATGTTGATGCGCGCCCGCGTAGCGAGTATTTTAAATTTGCACAGCCGCGATTCCCGAGCCTCGGCGAATTTCCACCGTCGATATATATATATACGAAGGATGCAGCCAGTCGCGCCCTCCCGTATACGTATATATACGCTCGTTTAGCTCGCGGGAGCGTTGCACTCGCATATGTATATATCGCGCCGCGGTCGTTGCGCGTATTTCAATTGTCGCGAGCGTTCTTACGCCCGCCGGCGACGAGTTGACCAAGCAACAAGTTTCACCGTTGCGGGATATCTCCTCCCCCGACTCGTTAACCAACTGCTTTTTGAGAATGGATGTGGGAGGTAAAAAAAAAGAACCTCAAGCATTATCGATTCGTCGAGTATATATTAATTAGCGCGTGCAGCGAGACACGTTTTGATAAATCAACAATCAAAAGCAGCGAACGAATAAAACGGCTTGGTGCCTCCCCCCGTAATAAACGCTTATATATACGGGGCACGCGAGAGGAGGCGAACGGGATAGGATGGAAAAGGCGCGGGGGTAGGGGAAAAAAATGCACGAGCGAAAAGCTCGGACCCCGGAAATTAATAGTTTATTAAAAACGTCCGCTGGCGGGGTGGTGACTCGGTCTGGGCCCGGCGCTGCGCGGGGTTTTGATTAAAAGTAAACAAAATACTCTCTCGGGCGGGGCTATGGCGCAGCAGCCGAGTGCTCTCGCGTATATACACACGCATATATAAATGTATATATATATACGTGGACGCGAGCTCGCGCGCTCGCACACACATCGCTCGCGATTACCGGACGCGCGCATCCTCGAAAATTCAGCGGCGCTTTATTTTCACCGGGCGCGTATATAGCTCGCGCGCGCGCGCGCGTGTATAAAAAGGGGCGGAGGGCGAGGGGCGAGGGGGAGAGAAGAGAGGACGCGCGCGGCGAGCCGGTGCGGGATGTAGGTCGAGCGTGAAATTCCTCTATATATACACGCGCTCGGGAGGTGGGCTCTCGCGCGCGCGTTCGCTCGCTCGCTATCTCAATTCCGCGAGCTCGCGCGCTCGTGTGTGTTTGTCGGGAGGGAGAGAGCCGGACTATATAGGAGGAATTTTCGAGGCTCGCGGGAATTCGGCGTGTGTGCTGCTGCAGGCTGCTGGTGCGCGGCGACTCATGTCCAGGGCTGCAGCAGCAGCGCGCCGCGCTCGAGAACGAGATTGAGGATCGATATTCACCCTCGGGAGAAGCGGCCCCCCCCCTCCCCCTATATATATATATATACCCTTACGTGAGAGGAGAGACGTATATAGGTATATATATATATGTAGAGGGAGAGCGAGGCTGTGTGTAGCGTTGAGCGACGCCCCGGCGGGCGCGCGAGCGAGGAAACACGAGCTCGCGCCCGCCCGCTCGGCCAAATGAACGCGCGAGGGAGACGGAGCGAGAGATAAGAGCCGCGCGCGTAGTAGGCAGCCAGCACACACCGACGCACGAGCCTGCCCGCCCGCGCGCACACAAACGCGCACACGCTCTACGTAGCGAGCGACACACGGGATTTTCTCGGGGAAATTATTACGGGGCCGAGCGAGCGAGCGGGCCGGGATCGATATATACGCGCGCGAGAGCCGCGAGCTCTTTGCTTATATCGCAGAGAGGCTTCCACGAATTTTCCGCCCCCCGCTTGCCCGTCCACGGAGATGCGCGTGCGACGAACGTTGCACACACGCTTGTTTTCACTTGGCGCACGTATATAAGTGTGTATAAATCGAGCGATTATTTGTCGCGTCTCCGCGAGTGTATTGGCTCATCGAGTCGCGGAGCAATACAACTGCGACCCGTGCGCGCGGCCTCCTTGCCTCCGCGTAAATATGTGCCGATGCACTGCAACCGGTACCTATCGAAGTGGTACACTGTACAGAGCTACATAAGGGAAACCGTATATGCAGGAGGAGCTGGGAATCGCGGAGGAATATTGAAACGGCCATGAGAGCCGCGGTGTGTCGTCATCGCGCTCTTCTCTCCCAGCCTGACGAGCCAAATCGTCCGCGTGTGTTTATCGCTCCGCTGCGCGCAGCTCGCACGTGTGTGCGCGTGTGTGTATGCTCCTTCTCTCTTTATCTCTCGCGCGCTCACACTCTCGAGTACGAGCTCAACGCCGATAAACGAGCCGCGCGAGCTGCACACGCGTGCGTATCAAACTGTGCGTATATAGATACTCGCGCTCGAGTCGATAGTCGCGTCGACGTATAGTGAAAAATCGCCCGTCGACACTCTCGTTTCACCCAAATTCACCGATACGTGCTATGGTGTACATATATACACGTGAAATTAACAGTCGGTCGAGTAGCCCAAAAGCGCATCCCACAACAATTTGGCCACAGCAAAAATAATAACTCGAACTACGTCGCGTATGTTCACCGAGGATATATCATGTACGTTCCTCGCTGTGATATACATATATGGGAAGAAGTCTTGTATGAAAGTCCATACTCGCGGTAATACGAAGTATATTGCCGCGCGGCGATACATCGGAGCCGGCCCGACGCTCGCGAGTATATATACGTCGCGTAATCGCGAGCGAGCGAGCGAGCCTCATTTTTTCCCGTATCTCGCGAGCTCTCGCGCATTAACATGTGTGCGCGCGTGTGTGGGTTGGCGCGAGACGCGGGAGAGCGAGAGAGACGCTATTTCTGCCCGGCGTTCATTATTGAGCTCGCGGAGATGTATTTAACGCTGATCGAAGCCGCCGCCGCCGCCGCGTCGGGCGGAAAAATCGACGAGTACATCGAGCAGTATAGTGGCGGATTGTGTGCTCACGCGGATATATATGGCTATACCATGGAAAATACACGCCGCCGCGCTCGCGTTGAAAATTCAAAAGATTGATACGTTGAATTACGCCGTTACTCGCTCGCCCCCCCCCCCCCCCCCGATATATTCGACAATGCACGTTTACACGCTCGATTCGCACGGCTCGTATATATGTACACGCTCGCCCTGATATAGTTTTCAATACCAGTTCGGCGCTGCAGTTAATTATTGTAATGTATGCTTGATCACCCCACCCCCATCCCTCCAGCGTTGTATATACATTCAATCATGAATCTAACGGGTGCCGAGATATTTTAACGGGATACGCACAACGTGGGTACACGAACGCGTATGAGTGTATGTATATGGCCGTCCAATTTGATGAATGTTAATTTATTAGCGCGCGATAGCGAGCTACCGGTTTATGATCCGACAAATTGCCGACTAATTGAAGTATAAAAATCCGCGCACACACACTCGGCACTAATTAATACATACGAAAATTAAAGGTGAACTTGCGCGGCGGCTTTTCAGGCACAATTAACTGACGTCACGCACCTGCACCTACGTCGAACGCGCTCCGGATATATATATATACGTATATGCGCGTACGTACGCGATGTATATACCCTGTGACGTCACTCCCGGCGCAGTTGATTTGATGATTTTCATTTCAAACGTATAGTGGGCTCGAGACGATCGATGGAAGAAGAAAAAAAAAGTTATATTTAAATTCCACTTCATTTGTTCTCCGTCTCTCTTTTCTCTCCAACAGGCGTGTCGCTGAAAGATATGAATATTTATTGGCTGCAACACGTAGCAATCCGTATCGGGCGTGCACCGCTCTCCGCGTGCCATATCAATCAATATCATATCGATGAGTAGATTGTGAGAACCATGCACTCGTTTGATCGGACGCTCGTTCAAAAATCGTATTTTGCTTGTGGAAAAATCGGTTTGACCCTTTGTCGGGATTTGTCTAGGTTGCTGAACAGATGCTCCGCTATATAGGATCGATAAAAGGGTCTTGATTATACTGGGAATCGTTTTTTTCCTTCCAGAACTCGATTTGTTTCTAGTGTTGATACTGGAATATTTATATTAATGAAATTCTTACGATTTAAATCTATGGCAAAGAATAACTTTGAATAAATATCAGTAGTTAATATAGATTCATAGATAAAGATGTACTCGTATCCTTCAAGCACCCATTATTTATCGTATACCATACTAATGAAGATCAAATTTCGTGGATATGTTTCAACAAGCGAGAATTTCTTCTCTTCTGCTCCAGGATCGAGACAGGAGTCTCGATCACGGAGAAAATCTCCTCGTCCATACAGCATCCAACTGATTTTTTTCTTGCGCGAGAATTGACAAATTATCGAAACGCCCTTATTCCATTGGACGTACATATACAATCGCTGCTGTGCGCACAGGGGAGGAGGGGTAGGGAAGAGAGCGTTATCTCACTTTGCGAATCTCGCCCGATAGCGGGCATCGAACAATCCGCGGCTGTATTTTTCGAGCCGCGGCGTTCACATATATGACGTGCGCGCGCGTATATGCATACAGACGTGCATACAAACGCTCGAGCTGGTCGTAAGTGGCCGAAGGTGGGGAAAAAAAACGCGCGTATATATGCACACGCGCCGAGCGAAAACTGCGCGCGCGGACGTTAACACGACAAAGTCAAGTGATGCTCGCTCGGCTAAACTCGCGGAAACGTTTCGCCTCGTCCTCTTTGTCTCTCGCCTTTCGTCCCCCCCCCCCCCCCCCCCCCTCCTACGCCTCCTCCTCCTCCAACCATTTCTCCTCGGCTCGCGCTTTGTTATTGTTTATCCCGGCGGGCTTGCGCGCGAGTTTTCCCCGTTTCATTATATTATTTAGCGCGCCCGCGAATTCGTTGGCTCTTTGCTTTTCTTTTATGCACCGAGCGAGCAAGCGAACGAACGAATACACTTTCCGAGGTTTTTATGACGCAACGTGTTTTTTCTTTTTTTTTATTTTCTCTCTCCTCGCCCGCGCTGTATATACCGATGGAATAAAGAGTCGCGCGCGCGTTTGATGTTGCATATAGCGCGGGTTTATTTGGGTCGATGCGAGCCAGGCGCGCGTATCCCAGCCAGATTTTGGTCTCGCGCCCCTCCCGGAGTTAATAACACTCGCCGATAGTTATTCAGCAATACGCATCGAACATACGTATATAAAACCGACTCGGCATATACACGTATCAATCGAGCGGGGCAATCTAATTAAAATCTCCCGACCCACACGCGTCCCGTAATCTTATCGGTATACAGCAGAAACGAATTAATCTGGCGCGCTGCTCGGCTCGATACATACGCACCAAGTGGCGGAGCGTTTATCGAGTGACTTATACACACGCGCTGGCACCGAGAGTCAATACGTATGCTCGTCCGAGCTACTTTCCAACCGGTCGCGACTATTGAATTTTCTCCCTTCGGTTGACAATGAACGCCTCGGACGACGACGACTTTGGCACATTATTTAATCGCTCCGCGGACGTAGTATATGGACGCGTGCGTGCGCGCGTGCTTTTACAATACACGTCGCGCGCACAATCTCTCTCTGCCGACGCGACGCATACGCACACGTACGCGTGGATCGTAATAAAGGAGGAGGATTTTTTCCAAAGGGAATATAATGAAACGTATATAGTTAGGGTCGGGAATTCGGCCCGGGCGTAATCCCATATCTCCCCTTGGCGCGCTCGTGTCCCCGTTCTTGCGTGCCTCTCTCCCTCTATACATATATATATATATACGAATGCATTTTCACGCGCGAACTGAGCGGCGCGCACGTACGCTCTCGCCCTCGCAGACACGGGCGCGCGCGGGGCTGTATATACGTGTGTGGAGGGTTCGCGCAGAATGGCCGGCCGTGCATTACACAGGAGCGCGGGCACGTCCGAAAGGGACGCTGGATATTGGACGGACGTGGCCCGCGCGCGGCTCCAAATTGGAAAGCAATTTTTAATTCGCCCGGTCTCGCGTCCACGCGGATATATATATACGCGCGCGGGCGCTTGTACAGCTCGGGCTCCGGAATTAATTCGGCCCGCGGCTCTTTCCTCCGGCGAGCCCTGCACTCTATATATTATCCCTCTAATGCAGCGAGCGATTTTGTTTTAATCCCCGCGCATCAACGGACCGACAGCCCGACACACATATATAGATATAGACGCGATCCAATTCGCGGATCGAGCTTTGGAAAGAGCTGCGAGATCAAACTGCACATCGCGGATGCGTATAAATACACACGGGGGGGGGGGGGCGAGTATCTTCAGAGCGGCCGCCGCCGCGCTGCGACGCAGTTGTTTATTTGATTGTCGCTCGCGGCCACGTGGTGGCTCATGCTAATGCGTATATGCGCGCACTCGCGCGCACGCGTGGGGGGGTGGAAAAACAAAGGGCCGCGTCGGTCGCAGGGCCCGGGGGGGCGTGCAGCTGCAGCCGGAGGGAGGCGCGCAGGTGCCGGCGCTTGTATATGTACGTGTGTGTGTGTGTGTATACGCGGGCGCGCGCTTGGGAAAATTCTGGAGGCGATCGATCGTCGCGGGTCCGGCGGCGGGCGACGCGAGCGAACCGCGCCAGATCAGCCCAAGTGAGCAGCCAAGGGCTTTTGTGCCGCGCGTACGTGTATATAGCGAGGGCTGCTGCTGCTGCTGCGGGGCTTCGGGGTCGCGCGCGCGGGGGACGCGGCTGCCGTCGTCGTCGCTCACGCCACACGCGGCTCTCCCTCGCGCACGTGTGTACAACGCCCGATCGTATGCTGCGATTATCCTGCGGCCTCTATGTATAGACGTTATTTTCACTTTGCCGCTGGTTTTATACCGTTGTTACGCCAATCGAAGAGAATAGAAAAAAAATCACGTCTCATCTCTATAAATTTGATAAGCTAAAAACTACCATTTATCGGTGAAAATTGCACAACTCAATGTTTAGTCGGATAAGAGTGTCGCGTTGATTATATTTTTGTTCTACTGACAAATAGAGATGTCGAATTATCAACTCTTGGTAAAAAGAGTAAAAAAAAGACGTTATTCCACTGAGTGAATATTTACATCAGTTTTACGAACGAATAATCGACAATGCAGCGGTTAAAAGTAATTTCCGCAACTATCTACATCAAATGACGAAAGTACGTCGTTCGAATCGGCACTAGTAACGTGCGCTAATCGCTCGCGGCTCCGTATCCAACCTCACATCGCACTCGCGTCAGCTGTTTACTTCCCCGATATTCTCCGACTTGTCTTCGTTTCGTTACATTTCCGAGCGCGGGTACTGGTGCTTCGACCGATCGCGTCCGCGTACAAAGGGGCAAATTGAGAATTAAGTGCACATATATGTATACACACACAGCCGCACGCGGGATACGTCGAAGCGGGGAGGTATGAAAAAAGCTGCGCGTCGGAGGAGGAGGAGGCGGAGGAGGGATAAAAGGAACAAGTAGGCGGAGAGAAAAACAGCGGCTCGGGGTAAAACCGGATGAGCTCGGGAGGGAAGCCGGGGATAAAAGTGCAGCTCGCGGCCGGCGAGTTTTTTCGCGAGAGCCAGCGTTCATAATAGGCGAGGATTACGCGGGGCTAATGGAGGCTGCCGGGGCGGTTCTCTCTCTCTCGCTCGCTCGCTGGCTCTCTCTCTCCGCGCCAGCAGCCTGCAGCAGCAGCAGCTGCAGAGGTCCGCCGCCGCCGATCGAAGGCACCCCCTCGGTCGGTCGCTCGCTCGCGGCCCCTTTGCCCCGCGCTCACGAGATGCACGACACCCTGTCTCTCTCTCTCGCTGCCGCTCGCAGCCTCTGTCCCTGCGCCCGTGTGTGTGTGTATATAGCCGTGTATGTATGCGGGCCGCGTGCGCGCGCGAGCGAGCAACTTGCCGCCCGTAACTCGCGCGCGCCGCGCTCCGCTGAATTTCCGAGCCCCAGAGGTCGGACGCGCCCTCTATATAGCTACCCGAACGCTATGTGTATATGTGTGCGCGCCTGTGGCCCTGCGCGCGTCCCGCACTTTCTTTCGACAATATATATATGCAACAGACCCAACAGCTGTTGGCAGTGCGCTTTTTTCTTTATGCGAGATATGCGCAGTGTGCGCAATCAAGTTTCGCGCTCAACTTACTCTCGCCCCGGGCTGCTGGAACGAGGCTCCGCCCTCGAGATCGATCAAACCCAGCTCGACTCTATTCGATGCTCGATTTTGATTTTTTTACGACGGGAATCTGCGCGAAATTTACGGAAAGGTGGTCCTTTACGCGACGCGTCCGAATCTTCATTGGAAACTACGTATTTGCAAGCGTAGCTCCGTAGAGCAACTCATCTGCGACGGTTCGTCTATAGATGAAATACCGAATATAATTCGCTGGTGTATATACGCAAGAGCCAAGTTTTTTTATAGCGGGATTTTTCCGGAATGTTATTGACAAAGTTCGCTTATTTTTGAGGTGAAAACAATTATTCTGGCATATGAACGCGACATTTTCAGGAATATCCAAAAATCCGCGGAAAGAACGCTTGGCACGATTATTCAGGACGGCCACGTGAAATTTCAAGCGAACTACCTAGAACGGCCCCCGGCATATTTCGGTCGCCGCGCGAGTCTCGCTTTCCCGAAAAATTAGCGAATTCGAGGGAAACGCTTTTGAAGTTTGATGAAGCCCGATTCCTCCGATTCCCGCAACTCGTCACCCTATCATCGTGAATTCCCCGAGGTGTTGACCGAATATATTTGTGATATGTCCAAAACCCGAAAATCGAATAATTTCGGTTAGCTATCGACGGAAGATGAACTTACGGGACGACGATACAACAGCTTAGTAGGAACCGCAAAATGAACTCGAGACCACACTCGATTTAAGCTCATAAGGGGCGCAGGAACAAGTTGTTACGATCGAATAGAGCGTATAGGTCGTACCGCGATCGTTCCGAGAGATCCGCTCGTATGGCTAGTGTGCTCTCTCGTCTCGCGTAAAATCACACGGCTCCAATCGAATTTTCCGTGTGATTTCGCGGCGAAAGTGACGCGCGACAGTCAAAGTGTGTGTATGTGGAAAATCCAACAATCGCTAAAATCGCTCGCGTCAACGTTTCGGGGTATCCTCTCTCGAATCTCTATAAAAAATCCCCCGGGTTAAACCAACGCGAAACAATGTAATGACTCGGCAATCAATCTAATTTCGTTTTTTTTTTTCACTCGCGAAAAATTCATCGTCCGTCGCGGGTAACATCCCTCGATCTGCGTTGGTACGGGGGCAAACCGCGAAATCAGCCGTATATAACCGCGGGGTTATTCAAAAATCCGGCGGCGCGCAGTCGAGGGGCGTGGGCTCGTAACCACGGCGTGTCACCCCTCCGGTCGGCCGAGAAAAACGAGTACTGATCGTCGCGGAGCCCTCGGCATAAAACAAAACCGTATATGGACTCGGTCGCGACAATCGTACGGATCTCATCAGTCGCGCGCGCTTATATTGCAGCGCACGGCTCACGTTTCTCATCGTCCGGAGACCCCAAACTCTCACGAATTGCACTCGTCTCCGCTCCGATTCTTCTCGGGCCCCCTCGAGCCAAATATCCCAACCGTATGTACGTATACGGGGGTATATACGGAGAGGAGCGAGACGCGATTTTCGCGTGACTGCTCGCGGTTCGCATGCGGCAGTCTGTCGGCACAGATGCGCTCCCCGCGTTCATATGTATATATACGTGGGGCGTCGCGCGTGTTGTACACGAGGACGGAAGCTGCGCGCCGAGTAACCCCGACGAGCCGCAGATCTCGCGCGCGGGGTCTAATCAAAAATTCAATTAGGCCCGCCGCGCCGACGCTAATGCTCGGCTCTCGCGCCAGCCGCTAATTTCGCGTGAAGCTCTCGCTTGCCCCCTTCCCCCATCCAACGTCAGCTAATGACTCGCTTTTCGCCCGCGCCAACACAGGCTTGGTAGATATATATACGCTCGCGCGGGCGACCGAGGGTCTTTGCCTGCATGATGGATCGCGTGAATCATTCAGCGCAGCTCTCCTCCTCCTCCACCGGCTGCTTTTCACAAATGCCCCGGAGCACCGAGATTTTCGCCCGTTCCAAGCTTTCCAGCCGCTCTCCGTTCGTGTATGTATTGTTCGATTGATCCCCGCGAGACATTTGGGAATTAATTAATCAATGGCGGGGATGAACGTCAATAACTTTGACTTGGAGCGACAAGAGAGCGCGGCTCTGAAAAGTGTCGAAATACCCGAGCGCAATCCGTCAGCTCGCGCGACGTGCTGCCCGCGGTACTATAAAAGCAACAATGAGCCGCTAATCAAGTGAGATCTCATCCCCGCGGAGCAAAACTGCGCGCAGCCGCGGATCAAATCTCGATCCGCCGACACAATACGCCGCGGATAATATACAAAGAAAGGTATAACGTACGAATCGCTAATGAAGATCGAGTTTCGCGTCGATCATCCGCGCGTATACGCGTAACCCTTGCACCACCGCGTGTATACATATATAGGTGGAACTTTTTTCCCCCCCCCCCCCCCCCCCTTCGTGCCCGAGCTCTCGCGCGAGCTCGCCTGATTGCACGGGCTGCCGGGGAGAGACGAAGGGCATATCCTCGGGCGATATTTTCGGGGGGTGGCTGGTGCCTGTATACATATATATACGTACACTTCAGGGTATAGGTGTGTGTGTGTGTGTGTGTGTGGGTATATATATAGCGGAGCAAAGAGAGGGACGCGGCAGCCCTCCGCAGAAACTCTCAAGATTAAACCGGCCAGCGATAGAACGCCCGCGGCCCACTCGCCTCCGGCCGCTCCTCCCCTATATATATATATATATATATATATATATACACACCTATATGCCCCCCAAGCCGTTTATTGCATTGGCTCGAACGAGACCCGTTTCCTTCGAGCACTATAGGATATATATGTAAGACGATTGTTTTTTCGACCGATCTTCAACTGACACACATATATATGTATTGGCTCGCGCCTCGACAAATTACCTTCTCGTCGGCACGCGGTTGTTTGGTCAATTTTGGAAATATCGATGACGATCCCGGGGAGGCTCGGCTCACTGACTCTCTTCAGCTACCGGGTACTTTCAACGCTCCGAAATTAAATTTTGGTACGAGGGGATGAGTGTGCTTGTCGTTGCAACGTGAAGAATCCACCCCCGCTTAAAGGGTCCCTCTACGATCAAGACTCCCTCTCTCATGATTCTAGAGGGCAAATAGTTCTTCTCCGACCGAGAGATTACGTTTTTGCAAGCGAAACCGCGGGTGATTTCGTCATCAGAATGCTCATCGCGAGTATTTCTTCCGACATGTTTCCGAAAGAAAATTTCATCTTCGATTCTTGTTAAAATAGCACCTCCGAAACAGCCTCCCCCGGACTTTCAATTTCGTGATGTACTAAATCGAAATACGTGACGCTATTTTTGGCACGCGATGACTCTCGGAGAAATTGCGCACCCAGGTAAGCCGTGTCAAGATGTAACTCAAATTCAATTCTCAACAAATTCGTTTTTTATTGACCTAGCGACCATTGCTAACGTGTTTCTCGGAAGTTCTCTATAAATTCTCGAAAATGCTCGATAGAGCTTGAAAACTCACGAGAATCGACGAGAATCGACGAGAATCGACGAGATATTTTCCGCAGCAACCGTTGTTTAAATTCCTAGCAGCCGTCGCTACGAGAAGGAGAAAATTAGTCCGTTTGTCGATGGCAAAAGACACAGAAACTTCAATTCTACATAGCCACCGTAATCTCTTGAGAACTTACAGTTATAAACTATTGTATGAAAGTAAAAAGTCACTGTATGAACAAGGAAGAATGATTAAGTAGGAGTAACTAAGGAAATATTCTCGCATTAAAAATTAAATTTTCACTTTCATACACTGGCAGTTTTTGCCCTAAAAACCGTTGCTGAAGGACTTACAATTCAAGTCCATTTTGAGGACACACGGCACAGTTCTTTGAATTTCCCGTAGCAACTGTTCTCAATGTCTCCAGCAACCGTTGTTTACTCCCCTAGCAATCGTCGCTAAGGGAAAATAGCATTTTACGCGAATGAAGAATCGATTAAAATCATCACACTCTTTTGAACAGCAATGTCTCATATAATATTCTTTTTCACACGAAGTCTCTTCGAAAAAGCTGCTCTGTTAATGCAGTAGGCCGTGTTTTTTTTTCATTCGAATCTTCCGACAAGCCGCCGATATGCTATTGGATAATCGAGCGAGCACATCGCTGCCGAATGTCGAGCCGCGAATTCTCCCGAACAGCATCGACGCGGAACTTCAATCGCGTTTTGTGCCATTCCAAAATCGCCTCCTCGAAATTCCCGTCGCGAATACTTAATTCAACTCGACGAGGGCAAAATCATACTCATCTTTAGGATAAACGACGACGCGAGTCACTCCATGCTTGTGTATACCCCGGCCGAGTAGGTGAATTAGGTAAGAAGGGGGTGAATGAAGAAAAGGAAAAAAGTGGCTTCCTGACCCACAAGCCGACAAACTGTCGAGGGCCGAGCTCTCCGTTGCGTCTGCCGAGCGCGAAAAGCTCCAGAATCTCATTGAATTTCGCCGCGCGGCCGGTGGGGGAGGGGGGATAAAGTCGGGGCGCCATTCATCAGAGGGAAACGCACGGGATTCAAACGCTCGTTTGCCCTTGGTTTTTTTCCCTCCCTCTCCCTCTAGCCCTTTTTCTTTGTTGTCACTTGGTTCTCGCCCCTATACACACAGACACACGTATATTCTCGTGCGTGCGCTCGCGCCAATAAACGAATTCAGATGCGCGAGCGCGCGCGCGCGCGCGTCTTGCACCATTATACTCGGACCGTGCGGGCCCCCTCCCGCCATTATTATAAAAGCCAAGAGTGCACAAGTGTCATTATGTCGGGGTGAGGGGTGCCAAGGCTCGAATTCATGAATATTAGGCCGAAGGGGTCGCGCGCCAGCCCTGTTTAGACCCCGACTCTCTCTCTCTCTCTCGCTCGCACTTGAACGTGAACGATGAGCCGTCCGGGCTGCTGCCGGCCCGGCGCGTGGGTGTCTCTTTTTAACTTTCGAATTAATTGCGGTCTGTGAATAATTGACCCGAGCCCCGGTCCAAATGGAGACGCCGAGAACGACCGACCGTCGGCCGTGTGTCGGTGGATGAAAAATACATTTTTCCAATCTGTCATTGGCTCCTGTATGTGAGCTGTATACGTCTTGGGGTGGGGCTTTGAGATACGCAGTGCGTGAAACATCACGCGTCGAAATAATTAAGATTTTCAGTAAGGTCTTTTTAAGAATGTCACAAAAATAACCAATTCTGAGATGCGATTGAGACATTTTTAAGAAATTATCGATCAACGATCAACTCAAAAGCCGTATCAATAGTTTTGAAATGTATATTGCTTTCTCAAAGAGAAAGCTTTGTAATGGAGCAAAAATCGACCCACCGAATCAGACCTCGGGACCTCGATTTTCGTGATCTACAGGTCGAAAAACATGGAAATCCAAAAGTGTCTGTATGTATGTATGTGTGTGTGTGTGTGTGTGTGTGTGTGTG
>CM037084.1:58149671-58178612 GCA_020882725.1 Aphelinus certus
CTCCCTTTTCACGAGTCGCATCGCGCGCCCCTGTACCAGCAGCCCCCCTGTAATCGGGATAATTCTCCGCCTCTGGCCTTTCTTTTTTGCCCCGCGCCCGCCCGCCCGCTATTATTAGAATCCGATCGTGCCCCCGGCCCGCCATTGTTTTGCGCGCACCCGCGCATTTTATTCGAAACTCAGGCTTTAGGAGGGGGGATGGGGGGGCCGGGCCCGCCGACGCCCTCCCAAACAAAGCTTAATCTCGTTTAATCTATGGACACCCCCGTGCCCCGAACTCGGCCAAGCACACACACTCTTTTTCACCCTTCCTCCCTCGGCCCCGGCCTGCGATTCAGATGCGTTCTAGCTCTGTCTCGCTCCGAATTGAGATGTAGATACAGCAGCAGCGCGTTGCGCATATGCCGCGCGCGGCCCGGCCTCGATCATCACTTCGCGAGTGTATGTGTACGCGTGTATGCGCGAGCGCGACATACGGCGCGTACATCGCCGGGGCGTCGCTCGACAGTCCGTGTGTGGCTGTCGTTTCGTCGGACGTGTCGGTTATTAATATATTTACGACTCGGTATCATCACTTGTATCGTGTGAGGGGTTCTAACAACCAAGTCGTTCAAGTGGGTGTACACGGGGAAAAGTACGCTAATACTGTTTTTTTTATCTGAGAAATCAACGGTACGTGCGCGAAAATAATTAGGTCGTAATTTCTTTCTTTTTTTTTCTCCTTCGATCCAATCAAAACTCGAATTGATGCGAGGGGCTGAAATCCGTGTGACGTCACATCGTTAGTACATCCGTATGTATCGAAATCCTTCGATGTTGATAAATATTTTGAAGAAGTTGATTGGATTAATAGTAAAAAAAAAAAAGACCTAATGACTTTTTTCATTCCATGTAACGCGCATGAAAATACTAGGTATTCTTTCACTCTACTCTGGGCATACGAATCCCAATCAAATTGTGACTTTCGAAAATCCTCAAAAACGTGGCTCGCAGCCACGTGAAATAATGATCTCGCGACGCTCGAACGCACACGCGACACAGACGAGCCGCGTATTACCGCTCGATAATATCCCGTCCTATACTAATCGATTCTGCCCCGAGATGTATATACACGCCGTGTGACGATCGAGAGCTGCCGTTTCCGCGAGGCAAGCTCGTGCGAACAGCACTTGGAATCTCCTAATTGAGCGGGACTCGCTATAGCATATTACACGTGGCGAGTAGAGTCGTTATCGGGCCAGGGAATCGTCGAATGGCAAATAAACAAATCGGATGCAGAGCGACGCTCGGCCGTATTGTGCGCGTCTACATACACACGTTAGTAGACAATCGCCGATCGGCATCAGAGATATACATACGCGGCCGAGCAATAAACTCGCGTGTGTGTGTATACGCGGGGCTCTTTCACGCACCCCCGCCAGCTCTCGTGCGCGCAGCCGCTCTCGAGCTCGGCGCGAAAGAGAAAGCGTGTACACACTCGCACACACGTACGCACGCGCCCCAGCAGCAGCGCAGAAAGAGCTTCCTCACTCGTAAATCACCCGGAGATAAACGTCCGGTACGCGCCAGACTCCCTCCCCGCCGTATATATACCGTATACTCACTAACCCAGTGACACGGAGGAGAGGAGTTTTGCTCTTGTGTGTGTGTGTGTACACACGCATACATCCGCAGCGACGACCATTGCGCGCTTCTTTTATTAAAGATCCCTCCGCGCTACTACCGAGTCGCGTGCAACTTTATGTACACACGCACGCGGACAAAACTCGTCGTATGCGAGAGCTACTGTTACCTTTGCGAATCGGTCGCGTGAAATAGACACACTCTCTCTCTCTCACGCATACATATTTGCCCCGTGAATGATGAACGCTAAATTTGCGGCTCGCTTTGTCTTCCGGGGGAGGCGATTTCGAAGCGACCGCGCGCACCGAATCGTCGGCTCTCCTCGCGGAAAGTGCAAATTTACCACGGGATTGTGCTAATGTGTGTGTGCTTCCGATAGAAGAAGAATACTTTCATTAAGGGGAGAGGCGCGTTTAGGAGGCCACGAGTGGTTGTTGTTACAACGCGGGCAATTCAGCAGGTCTATATGTCACAATAAATGTACTTGGAAGTGTGAGTGTGTGTATACGCTATATAGGAGCAGCTCTGTCGGCTTATGAAGTTGGTTCAAGTCCAACTGCTCGAGCCCTTGTCATAAATCTATTTGGGGGCCATCAATCTGCCGAGGCTTTCCCAAAATCTGCGGCCAACTGCTAACGACACACGCGATACAGATCTGTTATATGTAGCAGTGCTGACAAGTGTGTGTGTATATGTGTATACATACACGAACCGCTCGACTAGTACACTGCAGCGGGAGGAGTTCAAGTTGATGATTAGGGTGCGCTGATCAGCTCGGCTTTTTCACCGGGTATATATAGAGAGCTTCTTCACTTTTCAAGCTATTTATACGGGATGAAAGGATGCGCTGCATCGGCTTACCATGTTACAGCTCGACATGACTTGTCGTTCACGACTCTTAATAGTGGTTATTCGCTTTATCGATTCTCAACGACGAACCGTAATAATCCATCTCGAGTACTCTTGCTGTATTCAATCTGCTCCCTTCCATTGTATCTCTTCGCTCTGTGTGTATATACGTTTAATGAATATCTCATTCACATTTTAAAGACCCAACTGACCATTGATTCGAGTAAATTATACATGAATCGATACCGCCAGTCAATTCAAACGTGAATAACAATATTCAAAACTTGTTGATTCTATCCTGGGGTATGTTTAACAATTCATAAATTAATATTCGATCTATTAGCATTAATCCAGAGTATAGTATTTTTAATTGATTCTCAATTATCAATCTAATTTTCACCCAAGTGTCTCACTACATGAATTTGTAATCAAGACCATGTCAAGATTTTCAACAAAACTTTTTGCCCCCTTTAGTGTTATGCCATCCGAATGAAAGAACCCTTACTGATAAGTCGACTATCACGAAAGGGACTAGGACGAAACGTGTAGAGTTTTTTGTATTTACTGACATTTTTCTAAAATACTATGCCATATATATATGCTTATAAAGATACCGAAAACAATTTACCATATCATCAACGTGAACGGGGAGAAACGTGTACGGTGAAAATCTTGATACGGTTTCAATTCCTTTGGATTCTATAGATGTGCACCAGATGCTATCATAATAAAATCGCGAAACGTTAAAAACGGGTTACGTCGATCTCTAACACACTATTTACCTCGTAAAAAGTTACGTTTTTCGCACGCGACGTACACACGATAACCAATTTAAACGCCCTTCGGGGCGTACAGACAAAACGAAGTGAAAATCTGCACAACGGATAAAAAGGCGATATATAGACGCGACATCGGTGGTGGCATCGGTTCGCGGCTGGGCGAGGCGTGGCGAAAGGGGAGTGGGGGGGGGGCAAGGTGTAAAAATGCCACTTTTAGCAAAGGTCCGCTCTCACACTCGTCCCCTCCTGCGCGGCGGCGGCTAATAATAATTCTTATATATCCCGGCGCTTTCTCCCGAGCGAGCGCGAGCGCGCATATGTCGATCGCGTGAACGCAAACACGTGTGCGCGCGCGAGCGCAAGGGTGCGAGACACGCGGGCCGCACAATGGGGCCCCTCCGCGCGATTAACACTTCGCGCGCCTGCCAGCCGCCGAGCGACTCGCACACACACGCGGGTACGCACGCACATGTATGTATTTCGGGCGAGCGATCGACAGCCGATCCTTTGGCTCGTGGGTGGTACGACCCTCTCTTGTATGTACTATACGTATACCTATGTGCTTTTTCGTGTACTCGTCCGGTGAATAAACCCAGCTGAAATATGGGAGGTGCCGGGGCCATTCATCGGCTGTCCATTGTTCTATCCGATATAGGAAGGAACGTCGTTTATGATTCGTTGTTTCCCTCGGGACGCGAGGAGCGTTCGAATCGACCGAACGATTCTCCAGACGTTTTGCTCGGGTTATGTCCAGTTGCCCGAACACACACGGTAATATACGAGTGTGAATTCGTTGTTTGCTCGCGACGAGGATCGTGCGCAGCTTGTTGTTTACCGTCGTCGTGATAATCCGCGCGATGTGTGTATGTGTGCGATCGCCGAGAGAGCCAGTGGCAGAGGCAACGAATAAGCTCGATAAAAAAAAAAACCGAGTGATTTGCGACGCGATCGTGATGCAAGGCTTTGCCGAGTAATTAACCGAGTTGGACGGATCGCAAAAGTTGGCGAAAGTCAGTCAAGCGGATGTCGAAAATGATAAGGATCGATCCGGATGATGCGTATATAGAGGAACATGCATAATTCATCGGGAGAGAGATGCCGTTCTGGGGGCAATCTTCGTCACGTTGTTGTTTTTGGTTTCTTTCCGCCCAAGCGAGAGACCAATTGAGCGTCAAAGTCAACACTCGAGAGTTTTGCCGAACGCCCTTGGCTGCACGCACCCCGCCCTTAATTTGACGTCTATACGTACGCCAAGTGAAAATAAACGCCCGGCGATGATTCTATTATGATAATGCGAATGAATAGTTGGATTTTCATGCCACTTTTCGTCCTTTTTAAACACTCCGGGGGGTTGCTACGAGTGAATAGTCACGAGAGTCCCATGAGATTTGATGGTTCTTTAAACGTTTGCTATGTATCAAATCTCTCGATCGGGAACTAGATTGAATGTGTCACTGTAGTTACAGATGATAACTCATTCGTCTTGTGATGATTTTTCGCTTTCGCGCGGTGAATTTTCAGAAAGTAGATGGTTAGAAGTGGACCTTAAACTACGCTGAGAAAAATGTATTCGGGATGGACCCGATTGAAGCGAATCCGATTGCATTTAGTGCATTTCCACTATCCCAAAGTAGATGGAAATTGTTTCGACCCTATCGAGAATATCGTCCATAGGTAAATCCATTTCCAGTAATGCGAATTCCACCAGCTCCTATAGTAGAATGACGATTGAGAATATGTGTAAATTGTCGATCTTTGAGGGCCCTCAAAGATCGACAATTTACACACATTTGGAATAATGGAGGGTGCACAATATAATACGATTGAGAATAACAAAAATATTCTAAAATAATTATTAAAAATGCCTATAATTCATAATTATCACTCATTTTAGCCATAAATTCGGTGATATGGAATGGCTTATGTTCCGAATTTTACGTTATCACATGGATGTATCACATGAGTTTCGTACAAAGTTATCAAAATATGAGCAGTGACTAATTTTAGTTTGCAACGTAGAAAATTGAAAACCTGTGTGCAAATTAAAATGCGAGAATTCCCAGGATCAAAGCACCTCACTCTGCGTACCGTGGGAATTGACAATACTCTTTCTTTCTTCCTTATTAGGGCCGATCCCCACCAAACCGCCAAACCCTTTAGTCACGACTTGTTACGCACGAACAAGAGGAGGGGATTCAAAGTTCCATGGATTTTCCACTACTCGGGATAAGAAATCCGAAAGACACCAAATCAATCGTCAAATCCGATTGTAACAAGATTTTAAAGCCAGAGTATCGTATACAAGAATGATTTTTGACTGGTCAGAATTACTCAGTTCTGTAAAATCCTATTTGGATTGATGTCACAATGATATTTGCAAAGATACTATGTTTTTCGAACTCGGTACGCGAAGTACTGCATTCTCGCACTAATCCGTGAATTTAGGGAAAGAAGGTGGTTTTACGTGTACTCCGTGGAGCACGTAAAAAATTTAGATTATGTGCTGTAGCGCAACTTAATCTAGGATTTCACTCACGAAAATCGAATTTTGATTCATGAAGAAATTGACGCTAAAACATGAATATTTCTTCTCATGTGCTAAAGACTTTTCTAGGATGAAGAAAAAAGTTACAATACTAGAGTAAATCTTCTTTTAATAGCGTCGAACTAATTCGTCTTCTAGTTTCACGATTCGATATTTTTTATTGTAGGAAATCGAATCGTTTCCATCTTTTGTCAAAGAAACATTATCACAATCGTGGTTTTTGTCACTCGAGAAAATTGCGAAAAACTGCGAGAATCGGAAACTTTGCGCATTAGTAGTTTGAGATACTTTTTTTTTAGTAGTTTGAGATGCTTTTTTCAGTTTGTGTTACAGAATGTAAAAGTGAAGAGGTAAGCTAGTCAACAGTGTCTGCAACAGGTCTAGAGTGAGTTTGTTTTCAACTTACACACAACAAGTCTTTATGTTATCGCTCGATGCACACCTCTAAGAGGCTCAATTAGACCTTCATAAAATGCTTGTCTTTATTGAAATCTGTTATCAGCACAAGAGAGTATCATTAGCGCCGTTGAAACATTGATTTTCCGCAAGAAATTCCGTAGGTCAAAGTAATTTGTCATCCAAACACGATATGCTTGAACCAAGTGCTCCACTGTAGTGCTCAAACTTGTACGGGATGATAAAAGAGAAGTCGTTCCGGTATATAAGACGTTGAACTTGATTTCCGCTACAGGATCATTATGAAACAGAGTTCAATGTCACGGTGATCTCTGCGAACTCGCTGCAACAAATCCAGCCCGCAGGATCAATTGCTTGCGGAGCAAAAACAAAAAGTAAAGTACATCCTTTCTTTTCCACGTCGTGACAGTTGAGAGACGCGTAAACACGAGAATTGGCTCGATGACGCGCGAGAATAAGAGATATAGCCGCACGCGGGGAACACAAGCGTACACTGCCAAAACGATTCTTTGATTCGAGTATGAAATTTCACTCAATCTAATGTACAATGAATTCAAGTACGGCTGAAGTACTCGCCATTTTGTCGCATTAAATGAAGTGTTCATCGTACTGAATGTAAGAAGGAGACTGAAGAACTCAAATTAAGAATTGTCATTTTCTTATCAGATTATTTTTTATTTCTGTTGTTTTTTATAAATAGACGGTCGATAACCCTTTTGTAAAATGAATAAAAAGAGTAATTTTCTATATCTATTGATGCCCGATATGTGATTAACTTCATCTTAAATAATAATATCTATTATAATGAAGTGAGAATGTAATATAAGCTTCAAAATTCCTCCCTTGAAAATAATAGTAGCTACTAATGTATATGCATTTTTTGACAGCACGGGTCGAGAAAACAACATGTTGAAGATCGAGTATCTCGGGAATCTCAGGAAAATTAGAGTCATTGCTTCGAGTAGTTTTTACAAAAATTTAACCCAAAACTTGGCTTTTTTGTACTTCATTCAAGTATAAAAATATAAATTTCAAAAACTGCAATATTTTTAAGAAATCGATTTTAGCGTGTATCTTCCGCTCTTACGTAGACCCGCGTAGTGTAGTAAACAGGGGCGACTTTGCTTATGCTATTGCCGAAACTCATTAATCGATTTGCCCCTCAATCGCGCGCGCGCACCTCGTAATTGCCGGGGCATTTTGTATAAATGCGCGCCCGGTATTATTGACCTTGCCCGCACGGGAGCGAGCGTGTATAGCGCACACGCGACCTCCTTTTTCTCCCCCTCCTCGTCCTTTTTTTTCTGCTCTGCTCGGCGGGAATCTTGGGGGAGAAAAGGGTCGAGGAGGGACGGAGGGACGGAATTGCCAACTGCGCCCGCGGGTAGGTGTGGCCGTACCTACCAACTCACCCACGCTCCTCGCGCTTCCCAAATCCCCTCTGGAAGCTGCTCCGCGCTCGCCGTTTTTTTTTCATTTTATTTTTCCTATATATATGTATATATATATAGGTATATGCGTGCGTGAGCCGACTTTTTGCCGCTGAGGCCTTGGGCTCTCCCGAACGCGCTGAGAGAGAAAGGCGAGCGCGGGACCACATATATATATATATATATATATATATATATATATATATATGGCCAAAATTTTCGGAGATCTGATAAATACTCGCGCAAAATATTATAGATGATTTTGAATTTCGTCTCGCGCGAGTTGGTGATTTTCATTAATTTAAAAGTCGGGGGGGGGGGGATCTTCGAATTTTGACGTGAATTCGTCGGGTTAGATTTAAATTCGGCAAGGATGAAACCCGCTCATGTGCGCCTAATTGGGATTCGTCAGGCTTCGGAGCTACAATATAAACTGAGCGAGTGTATCCCGTTTCACTGGCTATTACCTCCGACTACATAGAGCGGCAAATATACCACATAAAACAGTTGTCTTCAGATTCAACAAGTGTTTTCAATCAAAACAGAGCAACTCCCTGCAAAGCCTGACATGATATATCGCAGTCAATTTAACGAGGAACTTTGAACCTCGTAAAAGTTTTAAAAGCTTTTTCTTTCTTCCTTTTCCTCCTATCCTCCCTTCGCTCATTATCCACCTATTATCATAGAATTACAAATGACCTACTCATTTTCATTTCTATTATTACATTGTTTTATTTATTATCTCCATCGTGCTCCTTCGTTTTTATTCTCCCTTTGTTCAAATAATCACTTTTCTTTGTTTCAAATTAATCAACTTAGCTTAAATGAACTAATAGAACAAATGCTATCAATGCAAATGTCTCGTCATTTTTGAAGATTCCAAAATTATTTAACGAATTAGATTGAAAGTCTTACGTCTATACTTGGATCGAATAATTACCATGGGCAGTACGTAAATCTTCAGTTTTATTACCGCAAATATCATTTACACCTTCAAACTACATTGATATCGCTATATTGAGTACGAAATCGCGCAACTATATATACAAATAAGAGTAGCCCGTTTTGAAACAGTTGAACAGTGGATTCCCCCTACTCGATAAATTACAACAGTATTGCCCGATTGTGACGCGCTCGAATTGACCACCTCCCGAATTTCGAGATTTTGATGCGATCAATGTAATCTAGATACATAGCACGACAGTTTATCCATCGGCGAACAATACTGTTGAGTTTTCAATCGATTTCGACGCTTGAAAGTGGACGTTCAACCGTTTTGTCCGTGCAGTTTATTGGGAATACGATTTCAATCGGAGCCTTTACAGAATAAAAACCCACAGGCAGATATTACGAATGACACGCGCGAAAAATAATGGACGATAATTGATGTAAACATCGGGCTATTCCGTCCCGAGGAATTTGATGAACACAAGGGAACGACTATGAAGTTCACAACCAGCCAGATGTTGGACCTCCAACTAACTTTTCGAACTCGGTAATTTCGAGACTGACCCACTTGGGTTATATGGCCGATCCGCATTCGGTCACCCTATCAAGTGTTCGCACGGCACATTCTATTACCGTGATAGAATGGCATTTGCGGGATCAGTCGACTTGTTGTAAGATTGAAATCAATTGAGAATCTTGAACGGGCAGGAGGCAATTTGTGTGGTGCAATTTTAACGCGTTTTTCAAGAAACGACGTTTTTTATTGCGGTAGCCACTTATGAATTAAATTTCGAACCTAATATTCTACACATGGAAAATCTATAGTATGACCTATGTTCATATTGAAATTTTAATTTGTACTATTCCAATGTGCATAAGTTATACCAAAGGCTTAGCTATATTGAATCTGAAACTCTTTAATTTATGTTGTTTCGGAAAAGTCGTTATCGAGCTATCATGTCAACCATCGTCTTACCTACTTCGGTAAGACGACTAACGAGGAGTTACGTTCAGCTGTGGCTTTCGTACACAAAAATTGCATGTAATAGATTGGAAAAAAATCTCTTCATGTATTTCAAGACTCCATTCATAGAGTTTCACATCAATTTTTTCCATAGGACGCTCAGAAAAAATGCCCCAAGAATCGCCGTTTTTTTTTCGAACCCGCAAGGTAGACCGATCCCTGGACAAGTCAAATCATACGTTATGATTTGTATTTTCAACCGACGGAACTGGCGCAGAGTCCATCCGGGCTGTAGCCGGAGAATAATTCATGGTCCGGCCGAGGTATACACACAGCTCGCTCGTAGTAGGGCTTTCTGGAAGGGCGAGCCGGAAGCTGCGGGGCGTTAGTGTTTTTCCCCGAGACTTGGCCGTGCTCCGGGGGCAGTTGGCTCTCTCGCTCTGTCTCTTTCTCTCGGCGAGTCTCACGGGGCCGCGCGTGTGCGCGCACGTGTAATCGCACGCGTGCGAGGGGTCGGGAGCTGGTCGCGCGGCCGTAAAGCCCGCTTTCCCGCAGCCGCCGTCGCTGCTGCTGCTTTTTGCGCGCTGGCTCCTCCGCTGTTTTCCATCGTGTTTTTTTTTTCTATTCCAACCCCCTTTGTCTCTGGCGCGTGCATCGTGACGCTCTTTATGAGATGGGCTTCTCTTTTTTAAGCCCTCGGTTTAGTCGCTTCTTTTTGGCTTCGTTCCTTTCGGGAAAAAAAAGAAGAAGAAGAAACCGAGCCGCGGCTCGCGGCGTTTTTCGAGCCAGAAGTTTCGAGTTTTCAACCACGGGCAAACATGGGCGCGCTTCCGAGGACGATTCGTCGTTTCGACGAGGGAATCCCGCACAGTAGCTTGGATCATATCGCGGAGCAGTACTTGTCACGGGACAACAGTTCTCGGAATATCTCGTCCAAGGAGTTTTGCGCTTGCGGAGCGAATCTTTGACGATCGAAAAATCCGCAGTGTCGCGGCTCCGTGCCGAGAGACAAAGAAGAGCTGGTCTCGAAGCTCGAGCTTGTCGTACAATATGATAGATCGAGCGGTCGCGTAGAAAAAAAGCGCAAAACGAGCCGGGAGAAAAGGAATCGAGCGGGCGCGCGCGGGCTGCGGAATGTGTTTACGTAATGAAGCTTAAATTCGGCATCTCCGCGGAGCAAACAGGAAAAACCACTTGACTCGGTGTGTCCCGTCGGTCCGCGCGCCGACTTTATCTCCCCGTCCCATAATTAACGTATTTCATTATACGCCGCTTCTCCTTCTCTCTTTGCGCCTCTCGGCCTTCGCGCGGCCGTACGTCCGAGCTGATTCGTAACTCACCGCGAGCCGAGACGCACGAGGGGTTATTCGTTATTCGGAAGTCGACGGCCAACCCCGTGGGAGGCGCGCGCGCGGCAACAGAAAGAGAAAAATAAACGAGAGGTCGAGAACGCGCCGTTGCGACACGTGTCTGCAGTACACGCACACGTCGACATCGAGACAAATGCCCCGTTGCTGATTGATCCAAATTTGATTCACGTATATTAGGATGTATCGAAATATCCACCGGTAGGCGTCGCTACTGTCAACAACTAAATGGCGCACTGTAACTATACATATACTTACGCATACTGATGCATTCTTACGTGCTATACCATTATACATATGGTCATAAACCGCTCGTTTAGTTCATTTGTTGACAGTGGCGATGCCTACCGGACAATATTTCCTTTTTATCATTTCTTTTTCAAACCATTTAATGTCATATATGATCAAACTTTCAAATAATCTGTAAATATACAAAAAATACTTTTCGAATGAATATAGATTTACATTACTGATCAACGGTCATATATTATGACGATCATGAAGCTCAAATACACACATAATTGAAGTTTAATTGTGTGAGTTGATTTGTTGACAGTGGCGACGCCTACCGGTCAATGTTTTGGTACATCCTAATCCAACAGTGGACGCATATGTGGGATAACAAGTCGTATCAACGAGTATTCAGATTGTGAGCTGGTCTATACTGCTGTTGGATAAAAGAGTTTTCACTTGAAGTGTCGTCATGCGCATAACTGATGCTATGGGGAAAGTTAGTTCAGAACTTTGAAAACTCGCCCACTTTTCGGATAGTGTGGATAACTAATGGGAAGTCAATAAAGTAATATCAAATCTGTATATCATTGTTACACGTGAAAAAAATAGTTTTTCAATAGTCTGACACGAGTCTCGCAGAAATCAACACTAGACTTTTTATTTTTTTCTTGAACATGTGTGGAAACACTTTGTGCCAGAATTGATGCCAGACCTGTTGACCCATGATCAGCCAGATTTTTATATAATTTCAACTAAATCAACCATAAAACGAGTATGCCAAATTGAATGATCATTATATTGAGGGGTACTTATCAGTGAATATTACACGAGTAATCAGCCAAACATTACAAAACACAACCCATTAACGGATTTACAAATCACCTTCCAATGAAAGTGTTGATTTTCCAAAGTCTCACAAGGAGAGTGGACCAGTTGCCTTTTGCTCTCTAGGATCTTGCTGAAATTTATGTCAAGAGTTGATTATTGGGCAGTCAATCGGGTGTACTACTGTGCAGGTAGCTAACATTTCGTTTTCCTGTCGCGGTTTTAAGCATGCGAGGTATGTCGATGGGTACTTTTGTAAATGCACAAAGCCAATAATAACTCACGAATATCACGAGAAGAAAACTAATGTTTCGTCTCGAAAACAATCTGACAAAGTTTGACGTGAGATCCGAGACAAGCGAGGGTCACTCTGGTTGTGAGTGAAACACGACGAGGCATTATAGCCCGTGTCGACGCGGCTAAAAGAAGAGAAATTTGACTAGGTGTGTGTGTGTGTGTGTGTGTGTGTGTGTGTGTGTGTGTGTGTGTGTGTGTGTGTGTGTGTGTGCGTGCGTGTGTGCGTGCGTGTGTGTAAGGTCCATAGGAGGGATCTCGCTGAAGAAACGTCGAAGCACACGGTGGACGCGTGGGTATTTGGGTATAAGGAGCTTCGAAAGCACTTTGCGCCGGACGTCCTTTGACACGTGGATTCGACGAAGGGAAAGCCCGAGCTCAGCAACAACGGAGCCGACCTCGTCTCGGAGACACCCTCGATCGAGCGCGCGCGCACGACCTTCGATCAAAGGACGCGCGCCAGCCGTCGGTGACGCGTCTCGCGAGCGTTTCATTAAAGTTAAGTGACGCGCGCGCGGGCGGGCGGGGGTTGGGGAGAGGGAGACTCGGCCGATTAATTAGTGCGCGAGGAGGAGCGAATGTCACACAGGGCCCGTATGGCGCTGGAAAACAAAGGAAAAAGTATGCGTGTGGGTACGAGATAAAGAGAGAGAGAGCGAGCATATGCGCGCGCGGCGGTCGGACGCTGCACCGGGGGCCTGCATAATTAAAGATGGCTCTCGCGGACGACATGATTGCCGGATGAGTGGGTGCACGCCCACCGAGAGAAAGCCGTTTTCGTGCGGTCTCCTTTTTTTCTCTCTCTTCTTTTTTTCCCTCCTTTTGCGGATTCCCTTCGGCGCGAAGGGTTAACGCGGCCCGGCGGATTTTCGTTGTTTGCGCGCGGGGCTGCGCCGCTGCTTTGTCTCGCCCCTCGCACAAAGAACCCCGACTCCCGACTTATTCGGGTGTCTTTTCATTTGACGCACACACCGATACTCCCTGGACGCGGATGCGCGACCGATTCGTCCGCAAGTTTCCAGCTCCGGAGTCGCCGAGTCAACTCTTAAGCCCCGCGCGACCTTCAAACCCGATCTATTGTTATTCGAATTTCAACTATTCACATTATTGGTTTGTAGTGAAATGACGCATCGCAGTCCCGCGAACGCGATGGGCAATTCTCACAGTTCGGTAATCCCATGGTACTCTCCATCAATTTCAAGTACTCCATGGTCGAGGGACTTCTCGCTCCGGTATTATTTCCCAATTCCAACGGTACTCCCGTCGTTTTTCCGTACTCTGTGATACTAAATTAGATGGCATTCAAGTTTTGATCTCTTTATTCATAAACTTATTGAGTTTTGATGCAGCTTGTCCTAATCTGAGTAATAGCTCTTGTTTGATATTGTCAAGAATTTATCCATAAACCCACTGTACTCCACAAGAACTCAATGGCACCAACTATGGGAGTACTGGAGTGAGGAGTCCCTCTTTCACGGTACTCAAGATAATGGCATTGATATTTTTGTCCCATCGGCATAAACATATTGAGTTTTGATGAAGCTTGTATTAATCCGAGGTGATTGATTTCTTCAAGAATAATTAATGAATAATTGGTCTAAGATTTGATTCTCTCCTCTCGCCTGATATTCAGTACTCCTGGTGCTGTCTGGGTATCAGTGGCAGTCGACTTATATTGGCAGTAAGTATCAAGAGAAAATCTTTTCTCGCTCCACTGGCCATTTTGCACTTGAAACCACTGTTTTACAACCGTTTAAAGTTTTACTGCCTATAACTTTTTTCATGTCTCAGTTACTTCACTGAGCTAACTAAATTACGATAAATAAGTGTAATCATTCTCATCTCTTTAAATGTGACTATTTCATTTTATGTAAAAACATTTCATCTTTCGATTGATCTTGTCAGTTTTGCTCAAACTATTTTCTATCTTACTAGAAATCATCTATTTTGCATGCGACTCAATGAGAGCCAACGTGCCTCGTACATATGGAAGTGCTCTGAAGAACCTTAAATATTCACAATTGCCATAGATAATTACTAGACATAGATGAAAATATAAATGAAAGTCGATGTTGCACACTTGTCAAATGGTGAAAATATATGAATTGATGAAAGTGAGCTTGGACTGGGACACGATGAAAGGGTTGAATTACATTAAGGGTGGCACATTAACTACCCTAATTTTACAGTGCCCGGTTTGAGTGACTTTGGCTAATTGACATTTTGAATGGGTTAAAATGGGTAATTGATGGTTATAGCGATGGTTTCTGATAGCTCTTAAACTAAATATTAACATCCTGTTCCTAAATGACGAATTTCTGATTATGTAACAACAAAATTTGAGAAAAACCGTTTGGGGGTAGTACATTGACTACACTTATATAATCGAACGCGGTGGTTATAAAATTTGAGTGAAAGGCTCGAGTACCGTGAGAAGCAAATCAGTTTCGAATCAATGAAAAGTTCGAACTTTCAAAACTGTCTCTAACCATTACTCCGCAGCCGATGAACGTGTGTATATATACATACTCGCGGTATACGAGAGTATTTGCCAGGAAATAGGAGCGTAGTGAACTCGAAGTGAATCGAGGACAGATCGAAGCGATTCGCTGGACGGCTCCTGCCCACCCCAGCCTCCCGAATTCGCCCCGATAGACGGGATTCGCGCCTCGAATCCTCGATTCCCACGAGATATATCTTCTCGCGAGCCGAAGATTCATTTGTCCGCTCGCTCGCTCGCTCGGTTCGATCCAACTCGGAGTGGCTCCGGTTTTTACCGGCCGCATGACCGACGACGACGACACGGAGCAATTTATTTTTCGAACCGCGGGCGTCACACGCGGCGTATAGGTCTCGTTGCGCCAGCAGCAGCGCCCCTACACTCCTCCCCCCCCCCTTCCGTCGCTCTTTAATACGCGCGTAAATACACGCGGCTATACACGCGCACACGTATGACGCATGTATACGTACACGCGCACACGCTCGAGCGCGACACGTGCGGTTCCGTTTGGACGCGCTAACGAGTCGCGGGGTCGCTCGAGCTCGTATACACACATATACATATCCTCTCTCCGGTTGCGTGCACACACACACACACACACACACACGTACACGCGGCAGCGGCGGCGGCCGATTCGCGCACCAACAAAAAGCTGTGTCGGGCCGTTTGCGTCAGAGACTCGCCGCGGCCCCCCCGGCCACGCGATCCTCCCCGTGTCCCGTCCCTCCCCCCTCGAGCCGGGCAGTACGTATCACTCGCGGAAGTCCGCAAGATCGGCCGCTTGATCGACGAGCCCGCACGGCCCGAGCGTGACCCCAATATACACGTACACCGCGCGAGCCGCTAATCAACACACACACACACACACACTCGCGCACACACTCGCACGAAGCTTCCTCCTCCTCGAACCCGTACATTTTTCTCCCCCGCACATCCGACTCTCGGGCGGATTCGCTGCAGCGGCCCGACACATTTACCCGGCGCGCCAACTTCGTATATAGGTACATATATATGTAACGAGCAAACACTCACACGCGCGGGCACACTCCGAGCTATTATGTAAGGAATATCGACGCGGCGTTTAATTACGTCGTTATAACGACGGGTGTATACACACCTCGGCTGATAATCCGGGGAAAACTCAAATCTCCATATATATATAGAGAGAGCCGCGTGTTTGCGCACCGACAGTTCATCAACTGGCGCTGCAGTTTCGACGGCGCGCGAGAGCTCGCGGAAGGAACGAAAATGAAAAAAAAAAGTCGAATTTGATCTTTGCCGTGCGTCAACAGCGAGTTGAGCTCCCTGGCGCGCGTGTAATAGATATATATATGTGTGTGGGTGGGTACCCAGTTTGAAAGGATGGGTCGATGGAGATTCGCGCGAGCGTATATACGGATACGCTCGAAAAACTCGATCCCGTAATGGCGAGCAGCCTATTAGCGCTATCCAAGATAGTGATCGCGTTATCGCGGAGGAGTCGAGTGGCCCCCGGGAGCGAACGACCAGCGCGGCAGCAGCGAAGCAGCACACAACCGGGCGGCCCTCGGAGAGCTCGCGTATTTTAATGAATTCCCGCGCACTGCAGGGCATTCGAAAAAAGTACGGCGCAGCGCCGTTCCGAAAAACCTATATCCGACCCTTTGATTGAGTGCCCGCATATACATATATATGGGTGTGTGTATATATACAATCGCTCAGGCCAGAGGGAAAACGAGAGGGAAAAATCGGGCGCGTCGTGCACGCGCGGATCTAATTAAAATTAGTAGGAAAAGCAAATATTATCGCTGCGTAATTAGTCGGTGCTCGCGCAACAAGGGGGATGGAGAGAGAGGGAGAGGAAAAAAAACGAGGATAGAACGGGAAAACTGCTAGATTAAAAAGAAAACGAGCGTCGGGTGGGGGGGTTGGGAGAGGCGCTCGCCCGCGCGGGCGCCCAGCCATTACGTTGAATTTCGCGACGCGCAGTTTTTTCGGGCGTACCTCACGGCTCGCGCTCGGGGGGCAAAGAAAAAAAGGAATAATCCGAGGGGGCGGAGGAGGAGGAGGAGGAAGCGAGCCGGCCGAGAGCGAAGGGGATTAAAAAAAAAGCCCGCCGAGGATAAAAAGAGACGGAGCGAGCGAGCGAGCGATCGGCGCGAGAGAGTATAGAGCGCAGGGCCGCGAGGAAGATTCTTTGTTCGCCGAGTAGAGCGAGAGAGGGATACAGCCAGCGAGCGAGCGAGAGAGAGAGAGAGAGAGAGAGTCTACTCTACGGCGCGCTCCTAATTGACGGCTCTTGCGCGCGCGAGCGCGCGGGCGTTTTTTTCTCGTCGCCGCTCGCTCGCGGACCAGATGCCTTGGCTGGCTCTCTCGCGAATCGCGAGTCTCCCTCTCTCTCTCTCTCGTCCGTCGCCCCCCGGCTCGACCCGGCTCTCTCGCTCCGTTCCACTAGCAGCGGCTCTCGCCTATATGCAAAAGAGAACGAGAGACGCCCCGGGCCGCATTAACGCCGCGCGCCACTCGTGCTATACGCTTTTTTGCCCGGCTCGCGACAGAGCGAGAGAGGCTTTATATTTAAAATTGATTCTCGCTCGCGCGTCCGTGTGCCTCCGCTGTGAGCTGCCGCTCTCTGTGTGTGAGCGCAAGCGAGTGGGTAGAGCGGCGAAGCGGACGCGGAGCGAGAGAATCGATAATTCGCGCGAGCGAGCGAGCGAGCGAGAGAGAGAGAAAGAGAGCGAACCCCGGCTAATGACGCAGCCGCCGCGTTCGCTCGCGGGCTCTAACGATCTCTCGTGACTCGAGGCGCGAGAGACGCGCTCGCCCGCTCTCTCTCTCTCTCGGGGGCTTTTTCTACCACGCGGCATTTAATACGCGCGAGCCCACAGATGGCTTCCTGGAAATTCTCAAATGCCCACAGTCCCCGCACACGTCCAATATACGTTCGCGTATGTGTGTCTGCCTGTGTGTGTGTGAGCGCGAGACCGGCCCGAGCGATTTGCTTGCACACGGCAAACACACGCGAGCCGCGATGCTCTCGGTGCGGAATTTCGTTTTTCGGACGCGAGCCCCGCGCGCTGTAACGGAGAGCTGAGCGCGGCCCGCCGTGTTAATTTTATGACGTTAACCCACCCACCCGCCGGGGCCGTGTACGTCTCTGGGTGTGTGTATATACACGTACTCGATTTTCCGACGAGAATTGAAGCATGCGGGACGCAGCCGGGCTCTCGCGCGTCCCGAAAAATTAAACTTTGAAAATGCTCGGCAGCTCGTCGGTACAATGTAACTATTTGAAAAGGACGAAATTCTTCGGACCCACCTACCACCCCTAGACTCCTCCGCACGCGCGCGGTAGCTCGGTCCGCCGAAAATTTTCTCAAATTTACATTACACCGGCAGGATCGGCCCCGTGTAATTTCAGCCCGGCGGGGCCCCGGCTATCCAATTATTTACATTACCTAATGTAAAATAAGCCGTTCTCCGGTCTCGCGAACATCCCCCCCCCCCACCTACCTTCATCTGCGATCCATAAATTATCCGCGTAATAGGTCACGAGGAGCCGCGTTAAATGTCCGGGGCCGGAGCGGCGAAAAAAAAGGGGGAAAAAACACCCCCAGCTCCGAAGCGTGTATGATTATACGCGCGGACGTAGGGAACGGGGAGAGAAAAAGAATACGAAAGCCGTTGTCGATCGGGAGGATCGGCAAAAGCCCGGAGAGGACGGGCGGCGCGGAAAAGAAGCTGCAGCGCGGGAGCCGGAGAGGCGAGCGCGCGGCCCCGGCCATGAATCCGTGAGTTGACGAGGCCCGGCCGCGCATAAATTCGCGAGACCGACCGACCGAGAGAGAATTTCGAGGGGAGAAAAACGAAGCCGAGAGGCACTCGGGCCATGCGATATGCATGCGCGCGAGCTCGCTCGCTCTCACCTGTCGAGCTTCCCTCGCGAATTGCCACCACCGGTGCGGGCTTCTCGGGATCGAGCCGCTGCACTGACCTGCTGCCGCGCGGTAATTTGATGAAAATTCGCCCACGAGACAAGCGAGTGTGTGGGTCGAGCCACAGCTGCCGCGTATATACCCCTGATTTTGATTTGTTTTTCAACTTTGTCGTTCACGCGCGTTGCACCGGGGAATTGCGCGAGTTCTTGTTGGCCGCGGGATTCGATCCGTCCCGCGAGCCGCGATGATTATTCAAGTTTGAGCGGCAAACGCGTAATGAGTATATCGCCCGGTGCGGGCCGGCCGCACAACTCGCCTCCTGATTATTCCGCGCTCCTCTCTCGTCCCGCGTCCTCGTTAAACATACGTTGTGACGTTTCGTGTGTGTCTATTTCGTACGTGCTTATGTAATATTCGACTGATGATTTTTTGATAACGCGTATCGTCGAGCTCAATTCGTTGTCAGGCTACCGAATTCGCTTTGTTTTTTCCTTCCATCGCGTGCCGTACGTCCGTAACGATTCGCGAAAGATACGAGAGGCAACTTGACACTTTCAATTTTTATACCGTGTACGCGGCCAAGTAGGACACTGGCATATTCAAGTTTGCACCAAACGAAGAAAGTTTCGCTTCTTCCCGGAGATCAAGAGACTTCCGGAGAGAGGAAAAAAATGTACAACGCGAGTTTTACAAACTTCCAAATGGAAATGTCCTTGGTAAATCCGTGATAATGCCGTGTTCGAACGTTTGGTATGGAGCATTTTTGAGAGTTAATCGATTGAATGAAAACAGTCACTCGTAGTGTGATCCCATTTGACTTGACGAGTGTTTACTATGCAATGAGTTACGTAGTTGTTGATTATCGCGTCATTCGCCAAGGAAATTGATGTAGAGGTGGAAGAAGCCGGATTGAAAGGGGGAAAAGAAGCAAATTGAAATGCACTTTATTGCTCGCCATTCATGTCTGGTCAGATTACGCAGTATACCTATAAATGTCGGATCGTTTTTCTAAACAAGAGATAAACATAAAGATCAGAGGAAGAGATAATGAAAAAATTGAAGGTTGTTTAGCAATTTCGTCGTATATATATTACAAGCGTACTCGGCATTAAGAGCACTCACACTTACGCGTGTACAAACGACTTCGAACACGTGTAAAAGATACTTGTACAATTTGTTGAGCGGATAAAAAATACGCCTCGAGAGTTAATCACTTACGTTCCCGCCTGTTAATCAGTGATTAGACAAAAAAATAATTCTTTACGCTTTATATTTGTTATAGTGATCTCGCTTTTTCGAAAAAAATTGTAAAGAGTCGAAGATCGGCCTCTGGAATTGGAGTACGGGACCCTCATATTCCCGATCTACGGGTCGAAGAATATCGAATTCCAGAACGTACGTGTGGATGTTTCTTCTGACACGATAACTCTCGATTTTCCTGAGATTTTCGCACACATATTAGTCGTAGCAAACTGTGGCCAAGTTAAATTTCAGCGCAATCCATTGTTTATTTCCCTAGCTACCGTTGCTAAGTTCTCTGTTCTTTGATAAATTCAATAATATCCTTCTTGGATATGGTTGAAACGAAGTTCAGAATAGAACATTCTACTGTTCTCTAAGAACCATCGAGTTACTTTTACATTGTATGGCTGGGCCAGTATTTGATGTGCGAGGGCATGAATGTCCGTTGTATTTTCAACAGTATTATCTAGCTTTCTTACTGCTGTAACGATTTGAGTGTCTCCCCGTTAAACTCGATCATCCAGTTATACATTGTCCGGTGATTAATCACACACGGGATCTGGATAATCGGCTCGATCAGTTTTTTCTTCCCTCCAACCGTTCTGAGACACTTTATAAACCGAAACCGACAACTGTCTCTTCGTGTCGCCGCTCGCAGGATATCGAGTGAGCTCGAGCTGTATATTACACGCGAAAGATGTACATCGAGGTTGAGTCGACGGTGCGGGGGGACAGGTGGTCGCGGGCAGGCGCTTTATTAGCGCCGAAAATGATACGCGCTCGGCTGAAAGCCGCGGCGGCGGCGGCGGCTCGATTAAGCCGGCATCTCCAATTAATTCCAGCTTGGTTGAGACCGGCTCGCTCGCCCGTTCGCTCGTTTTATCCGCCTTTGGCGAAAGAGAGGAAGCTAGAGGGAGGTGCAGCGCGAGGGAGCGAGAGGGAGAGAGAGAGAGCGTATTAACCCGAGTCAAACGTGTGTGCCACGAGCAGCAGAGCAGCAGCAGCGGCAGCAGCGTTTGGCCAATCTCAAAGGTTTCCGGGCGCGCTCCCTTGATTTTGAGCCGGATGGAGAGCTACCGGGTGGCGCGAGAGCCCCCACGGCTCTGCGCCGCCGCCGCCGCCGCTCCACCTCTATACCCCCGGCTCTGTCTTCGTTAGCCGGGCAGCGCAGCTCGTCTCCGGGCCACGCGCGCGAGCACCTTTGTGCACCGCTACACCCAACTCGACCTCCCCTACCCCCCAACGCCAAAAGAGTTATCGAATGTTGTTCGACCTTCCGCTACGCCTTTGTCGCGCTCAATTTACCTCCTCCACCCGCCCATCCCTCGCGACCCACCCGCTCGCGCGAGATATTCCGTTCCCGCTATAGCCTACAGCGTTGAACTTATATGTGTATACGTATTTCGAGCCCCGACTTCGGCTGAAAAAAGTCGTGGTAAGAGGCTATAGATTGTTTTAGAGGGCTCTAGGTATTACTATGAGAGTTTTGGTTCACTCGCTTTTGACGTAGATATACATGTGCATACATGCGTTGTCTATACAGATAATGGGGCAATGGTATTTCAAATGCCTCGTGGCTGAATATTTTTTGTAGAAAATCAGTTTTCCGAGTAAATATTTTTTCCCCGCGATCGATTTCAAGTTATTGCCTTGTTTCTATAAAAGTGAAAAATACCTTAAAAACGAGTTTTCCCGATATATGCAGGAAAAACGGCGATTCTGGGGAAATCTTATGGCTAACAGGGGACAAAGCGAGGATTGACACTGTGCTGGGATATTAAATTGAAGTGTTCGATGTGCTGTACAAGGACCCGATGAAATATTAGTCTCGACGTAATTTTTTATGCGTTAAAATCGCGTCGACCTTTTGCCTGGACTGTGATATGACAAAACGCCACGTTTGTGGATAATTGCATGGAGTAAAAGGATAGGATGTAGTTGTTTTAACTGGGTAGCTCGACGAACCATGTTAACAGTTGGTATTGACGCATGGAAAATTGTGCTGGGACAAAAATTCAAAAAGGTTCTTGTAGAGCTCGTCGGATGCTTTGATTTTGTACTCAAAACATTTTTCGTTGTAAATGAGTGGAAACACAAGGGGCTTTGAGAATGTGCCCAAAGAGTTATTTTGACTGTGAACAAAAAACCAATTGTTCTTTCGAAATAGAAATTTCATGGAAAGAATGTATGGTGATTTTAATTAAGCATCACGAGATCACGTTGAATTAACCTGAAAGATCGGTATATTTAAAAGAAAAAAAGTCTCCCAGATGGTTGCTCGAGGCTCCGAAGCGAAGAGTGATACGATAATTCGAGTAAATCTGGTTGAGGGGAATCACTCGATCGGACGGGAAACGGTATAACGAAGCGCGAACACTCGCGAAAATCTCCCCTGTGGCTTCCAGAGGAACTCGGATCTGTACAATTCCACTGCTTCCAAACGGAATAAATTCTCTGTTGGAGAAGAAAAATCCTCCGACAAGCAGTTTCCACTTGAAACCAACTCAAGGTGAGGCCTGTCCAGAACACAATTCCCCCGGAAGCAATCGGACGCGTTTTCATTGGTGTCTCGCGGTTTTTTCTTTCTCACCGGCTCGCACCGTCGAGCTCGATACATCCTCGCCCGGATGCATAGCCGCACGATGCGTTCGAAATGAGTATACCTATACACATCGATGCGACAGGGTACGCATATACATAGTCGATCCGTCATCGTATAACCCTCTTGCGCACGGGCTCTTGCGTCCATCCGACCGCGGCGTATATCTATAGCCGCGCGTAATAGATATTTGCCGCGCGCGCGGGTATATGCAAATGCGCGCGGCCCCATAATCCCCGTCTCGGGCTCCTTCCTTTCTCCTCCTCGCCATCCCCCGGTCCCGAGATAATGTCGTGGCGGCCCCATATATACGTATATACATACAGGCGCCCCGCGAGCAATTACTCCGGGTGCGCGGGGGCTTTTCGGCCGGGCCGATAGCCGCGGCAAACAGTGATTAGAGCTCTCGAAGAAAGCTCGAGCGCCGCCGGGGATATATCGGGCGGCTGGCGAACCAAGGACGCGGACGGCGAGATATAGAGGACGACGCGTAAAAGGGGTGAAGCGAATTTTTCCTAGCTCGTCTGGCCCGGAGTATATTGGAGGAGGGCGCGAGCGAGCGAGCGGCAAAAAAGGTACACTCCAGAAGGGAGGAGCCGTGCGCGCGAGCGGCGAAGGAGACGAAGAAGGCCGCGAGGGAGTAAACGTCGAGGGGTCGTTAATTTCTCGATCGCCTTTCTGCCTCCACCCACGCGCTCCTCGTTTTTTATCCCCCCCCCCTGCCCCCTCTGGCCCTCTCTGGAAGCGGGCGCGCGCGCGTATTTGGCCCGCGGTGTACGTGCTCGGGCCGCGCGTCCATATACAGCTATACGCCCGAGCCGCGAGCCCGCGCTATATGTATACCCGTTGGGTACGGGCGAAGGAGGCGAGAGCCGAGAAGAGGGAAAAAAAAAGGAAAAAAAGTTCGGGTCGCGTGCGCCGAAAGCCCTGCGCAGTAGCTGCTTTTACGCGAAAGCCTCGGCGCGTATACAGCCAGAGAGAGAGAGGATGGAAGCGTGATACCGGTATATAGAGTAAGGGAGAGAGAGAGGAGACAAAGGCGAAGAAAAATACACGGATCGCCGGTTTCGCGCCACGCCACGCGCTCTTATATGTGTGTATGCTTTTGTTTTGAGCCCGGCGAGCAGCATATATCCCCTTTGACGCGAGCCGCGCGCTCGAGACTCTCTGCTGCAGCCGCTACATATTCGATATATCGCCAGAGCGATGATTTGCATCATTGAGTCCCGGCCCTGTGTACCAGATATATATAGACGGGCGATTTCGGGCCGAGTCGATTTCTATATGGTTATATCGGTCCCGCGGATTGCAGCGCGAGAATAACCGCGAGCACCGCGTTCACCTTACACAGAGTCTAACCGAACGAAGATGGAAAGACCGAGCGAGCGAGAATAAGTAACGAATCTTGAATTGGCTCCGGCGGTACTTTAACAATAGCTCATCCGACCCTTCGATAAGAAATTGCGCGATCCGCGAAGTATGAGTCACATATAGTCATAGAAAAAACAGAAATACGCGATGAAAATAGTGCGCCGGATAACGAGGGGCTCTATATACGTATACGTCGCGTATTGTTCCGGGGATATATCGAGCCGAAACTCTGCGTTGGTATATAGGTATACACACTCGCGCGCACACACACAAAGGCCTATGTGTGTCCCGTCATCGGAGCGCGGCCCCGAGAGAGAGAGAGAGAGAGAGCGAGCTCGAGCACTGCAGCAGCCCCCGCTCGCGTGAATTACGCCGCTCATTACCGGCTCGCGCATAAAAACTCGCCGCGCGCGCGCGGCCTCGAACCAAACGTCGCGCACGTGCGCCTCGCGCTCGTATATACACGCGCACACACCTACAGAGTATATATATATACACGATACCCCCCTACCCACACCCACACGGACGCGAACGAGCGAGCGAACGCGCGAGGGCGAACGAAATCACGAGCCGGTCCGCCCATGGGAACGGAGGCGCGCAGGAAATCGCGATTTTCAAAGCGCGCACGGGCGGGGCCACGTGGAAATGCGTACATAAGCGCGAGCCGCGAGGGAGCGGCAGGTGCTGAATAATCCGCGGGCGGACGAGTCGGCGAATTCGTAGCTCGTGGCGTCGAATTTTTTTTAACCCTCTTTTTTTTTGGAGATCGCGAGAGAGGTTCCACGCGCGTATCGATTCGTTGATGATTGCCTCGGTGTTTTCACCGACGGTTGATTTTTGGTTCTGTTGCTCCTGGGCGAGCTTCTCGTTGGGGGCTTTTGAACAAGATTTTTGGGATTTCTGAAAAGAAATAACTTTTTCGACTTTCAGTGGAGGTGTGAAATGGTAAAAGTGAAGGATGCGGGTTCGTGAAAGAATACATGCAATTGTTGGTTGCGTGCGTGACGAATTTTCATCTATTGAAATTTCCGAAATTATGTTAGATTGGAATGATGAACGTTTCGTCCTAAAAACACCTGCCGACTGGGGGCAACAACTTTTGGATATTGTTATTCAAGTTTGATTAGACTGGCATTGACGATTGGGTATATGCATTCACTTGAATGAAGAATGTCGGATCTTCTAAGCATTGAATACAGTAGTGTCATCAAACCTATACAAAGAGGTTTCAGGAGTTTAAATACGGCAATTCTCTCTTGTCTCGACCCGATACGATGGAGATTCAATATATTGTATATGATCGATCGACTCAACCGACTTGTCACCTGACGTATAATATTTGCTGATATTTGCATCGTAGGATATCTCCTTTCGACTTTACGAACGAAGAGCAACCCAATCCAGCTTTTGCAACAAACATTTTACCGGGTAAATCATAGTTTGAATCCGTCTTGGGGAGGAAAATCGGCGTTGCTCTTCGTTTGGATCGTCGATCATTTCATTCACCCCCATCAGCTCACTCATCCTCACTAATTTTGTTTCTTCCCACAGGTTAGTGAATCGCTATAACATTACAATACTAGCTTCACGATGAACAGCATTATACGGTGAGTGTGTCATTGCCATACGATTTTTTGCCCCCCAAATATTCCCCTTTCGAAAAAATCCACCTGAACTCACGTACATACAAAACGCCACGGCTACGGCGGCGGCGGGATCGAATCCAATTAGAATACGAGTCGCGGGGGGTATCAAGTGTCGCGGCCGTCGTAATTTTCATACATCCCTACATATAATATACGCGCGGTCGCATTCGAACGTGGTGCACCCACGCGAATCTCGAGAGCGCGAAACTCGTTTTAATTACGCGCTCACGCGCGTACGTATAGGTATACACACACGCGCATCGCGCGGCTGTATTGGAGGGCCGAGTCGGAAAAGTGCCGGGGGCGCGTGCGGCAGTTTAGCTACTCGGTGACCTCGAAAACGAGCTCACTCGGGGAAAAACACATGAAAAACTCGGTCGTAAAACTTTTGCCGTTCGTCGTCGTCCTCGCTATAGGACGGAGGGGGTGGGAGGTTTGGCTAATAAGCCGGTGCGCGGGCGCGTGGAATCGCGAAACACACTGGCGAGCGCGCGAGAGAGAGAAGCTCGGAGAATATCGATCAGGGGGCTAGCGCGCTCGAGCTGTTGCGCGCGCGCGGCAAAATAAATAAAACAGGACGGCCGCGCGCGTTGTATATATAGAGAGAGAGGAGCGCGCGGCGAGTCGACTGCGCTTGGCAGGGCCGGCCCGTTAATTACCCGAGATTATGGGGCGAAATCCCGTGCAATATAAAGTTTTTGCCTCTCCCTTGCTCTCTCCTGCCTCCACCCCCTGGCAAGCCCGGAGACAGAAATCCGCGGAGCGCACCAGCGGGGCGCGCGCTCGCTCCACACCGGATCGATCGCGCGCGCGCGAGCGCGGACCAACGCGTGTATATATAGGTATACACGAGCGCGTGCACCGAGCGACGGAGCAACTTTGCCGAGGGCTGCTTCGCCTGTATGCATATACCTATAGGTATACGCGCTCTTCTATCGCTTCTCCCGCGCACCTTTAAATTAGACGCGCGAGGCGCAGCTGCATATGTGCGTTCCAACGAGTTTCCCGGGTCCTCGAGTTATATCGTTCAGAAATCGGTCGAATTGTTTTATTCTCAATCTTTTATCATCATCGTCATCGTCTGATAACATCCGTTGTTCCAAACACAGCCAAAATGTTTACTGGTGAAAATACAGTATTTCGAAAAGACGCGCTATATCCGCGATACACGGGAGGCGGCTTTTGTGTGTACAGCGACGAGCCGACGCTCGAGGCGGGGGCGCGGATCGAGCGAGAGAGCCGCGGAGAGAGGCGCGCCAGCAGCGAGGAAGCGTGAATTTTCGGCGAGGCTATATAGGGGCGACGGGGAGGAGGTGGCGGGGGGGGGGGGGGGGGGGGGGGGGGGGTCGCGCTTCTGGCCGATCGAGTATACGAGAGAGAGAGAGAGAGAGAGAGAGCCGGGCCAGACGCGAAGGGGAGAGAGAGAGCAGGGAAACGCGAACTACGCCGCCGCCGTCGTCGTCGTCGTATAGCCGCTGGCTGGCACACGATCCGCGCTCCGTACGTACACACACACACACACACACACACACACACACACACACCTATATATAGGTATACCCATATATACGCGCGCGCGGTATATATAAGTGTGCGGACGTCAGCGCGGCCGGCGCGCGGACGAGTTTTTTTTTCCCCTCCTTTTTCCTCTTCGTGCCTCGAATTACTCGGGCTCTGAATATTTCATTCGGGCTTTTCCTGCGCGCTCGCTCGAGCCGGCCTCGTTTGTCGATCGGAAATCGCTTTATTGCCAGAGCCGCGCGCGCGCGAGCGCATATTTTGATCTAGCGCACGGCCCGGCATATACACTCCGCCGTTCAACCGATATCACTAGCCCCGCGGCTAATTAAAGATACCCCGCACTCGTGAATTGTTACCGGCGTGTGTGTGTGTGTATACAGTCACGTTTCTTCTTTCGTTTCCACTGTTCCTCCGGCGCGAGTCCGCAAATCACTTTGTCGGCAAGCAGTGCAGTGTCTGACTCGATTCGTGCTCTAATCACTTCCTTATCTTCGAGCGTCACTCAGTCGAGTATACCTTCGTTCGACGGAGAGAAGAAGCGCGACTGAAGACGCTTAGATCAAAGTCTCTGTTACTAGATTATGGAATAAACAAATGATATAGCATTTTGTGCAGTTTTATGTCAGTAAGATAAATTAATCATATTTATACATCTTTCTATAACTTGTGTATAGAATATAATAGACGTTCATTGGGATTTTGGAGTATTACCTTAGTCGATCCTGCTTGGTTAGTATATAGTATTTACATCGTTTAGATTTTCGTTAGCTACACATTATTATTTACAGTGGGTGAAGGTCACAACGATAATAAGATAATAATAAACGCGTACATATGAGTACTCACCGAACTGAATTAAATTCGATACGTTAGGCGGACCGAATGATGAGCGAATGGATCCGTAATTTCAAAGCAGATATTATTCGTTTCAAAGTAGCTGCACTCGAAAATAATCGTATAACTTGGGTCGAAATGAAAAAAGGCAGTTTGACAAGATATACAAGATTCCCCGCTAAAATTAAAACATTTTTCCTGATTCTGTCTGGCAGACGGAGAAATCTTCGCCTGTCAAACTGACTTTTTACTCTTCACTAACATATCCCATTGAAAGCCAGTTCAGCGAGGCGAATTTGGGAAAACGTCCTGCAAATGAGTAGGCTGTTACCGAGCAACAAATTTGAAATCAAATTGATCGCAGGTGAAAGCAATATCTCACGACCTATATATATATATATATACCGAGCTTCTCGCGACACCCGTCTCGTAGGTGTGCTCCTCGAGAGATTCGGATTCGGATAAGTTTTATTTTTGTATGTATCGATGTAAACATGAAGCTAACTCAGATAAGTAATATGGGAATATAGCATTAAAAATGTATATCCTCCAACGTATGATATACAATGACAAACAAAAATATTCTTAGAATTGAATGAAGTGAATGAAAAAGTATCAAATGCAGTTGAGCGGTTGTCATAGGTAGGGAAAATGTCTCACACGGCTCATGAGGCATCACATCAGTCAAACAGTTAAATCAAGCAGGAGTTGACTCCTGAAAAGATCTCTTAGATGACTTAAATCAAGTCTCATGCTTCTATTTTGCTGCAGCTTTGCCTAACGCTTTAGAAAAATCTACACAATCGGACGACTCGTATTTGAAACGGAGAATTCGCGATAATTTGTACTTGCTAGAGGTATTGGAAGCTCGTATGGTGATCACCTCGTAAAACCAGGCGCATTAGGGTCGCGAGATTGATTGATTGGTTAATTGATTGTTTATTATGTCCGCGGGCACAGGGCCCTCCTTAAGGGGGAGTCATGTCTACTTTGACGTCAGATGACATTGGATGTATTTTGCATTATACAAAAAATG
>CM037084.1:58181947-58215415 GCA_020882725.1 Aphelinus certus
GCCAAACCTCGCACATTGTCAGGTGCAGTTTGTTTGTGCAGGGGCAGTGAACGCATTCTCGGGGCTTGTTAGCGTCACTCCGCGCATGCAGCGTCAACGGCGCGAGCGCTGCGATATTGCATTCGGGCTTGCCTTGGAGTGGTCTTTGTATTCGGGACCTCTTCGGACTGGACGCGGTTGCGGCCCGGATGTCAAGGTTCGTGGCCGGACGCGCGCGAGTTACGTTCAGCGGCTCGAAATCCAGCGTTCGTGTTCTTTTACATACTCAGAATCGTGCGGGAGTCTCGGACTCAGTTCAGCCCAAGTTTTTTCAGTCCAACTCCACTGCAACCACTGCGCATGTATCAGGGCATTTCAAATATTACCACTGTGAAAGCACTGTTATACTTTCATAACTAATTCGTCAGATATGCCAGTGGAAAATGCGGTTCTCGAAGTGAACACCTGGATCATGTAATCTGGCAATGCAAACTGTATGATATTCGAAGAATGAAGCCGCTAAATAGACTGCGCAGCCGCAAGTCCAACTTTCCTTGAGGGTCGAAATGTTAATTGCTAAATCTGACAACGAACAAAGTATGTTTGTTTTCTAAAAAAGATGTCCATGATAGTCCAACTGTACAATTGCAATAGACTCCTTAGTATACCGTGTGTTCTGTAAATTAGTTATACACCCTGTATAGATCTATGAAATTGTCAAGAGAAATCTTTCCATCTCGGAAATGAAGGTTTCTACTAGCGTACGCCTTCTTACATACGTTTATTGGTCTGCCCAGTTGGAAACGGCGTTTTCTTCCAATACATACGCGTATATACACCGCTGAAATCAAAAATACAAATGTTTGAAGTCTTACGTGTAGCCGATGGTTCCGATATTCTTAAGAAATTATCAAATTGTTATACGAGTATTTTATACCGATGATGTATTGTGCTTCGGTTGCATAAAGTACGATAAATGCATGAAATCAACAATGGCTCACGCGAATATCATACAAATTTTCAGCTAAATCGCGAACACCCACATTTTTAACCCTCGTGATTAGTCGAAGTGTGAAAATTTTTGTTAACGTAATTCACGACGAGACATTCGAGACTCGACAAAATTACTCGCAAGTTTTTTTTTCAATATCGCAAGATGCGAATCGTTGAATAATATTCAAATTAGTGTTAGAATGTAGGACAGTCGGTCGACGAATTGCGGACGGGAAATCTTAAATGGCAAACTCGTGAGAAAATTCCAACGTTGATCCCCCACCCCTGTCATCAGTCGCCCACCGCTCAATAAAGCCCGAGCAGTTGTAGATAGATTTGACGCATAAATTGCGAATGGAAGAGCGATATCGGCCCGCTACAGGTGGGTTCGCTCGAGTTCTGAGTGATGTCGGTTATCGCGAGACGCGATTCCACCAACTTTTCAAGATTCCGCTCCGGCATCAATCGACCTTATACTGCGTGTACATGCCTGCCCATTTATCATACGCGTCGCAATATTTTCTCAACGGTATATAATGTAACGGCGCGTGGCTTGCATTGAGCCATTTCCAAGATCATGCTTGCCCGAATCATTGTTAACATTCTTACTGCGTGAAAATTCCACTGCACGAGGGTTAAAAATTAACGTGACAAGCGATTGAATGGACCTACACTCAAATCTAACATAGTAAAAAATTACAATTCAATAGTACAAATTGTCGGTGAAATCTTCACTTCGCTACAAATGAATATGATTTACTCGAGTTCCACCAGATTTGATACAGGCTTAAAAAGCTCACGGAACTTAATTGGCATTATTCGCTTGAATGATATGGGGAACGTTACTCCAGTTCCATTTAATTACCCATCCAATATTTTTCGGTGATTTTTCACATTCATACTGTAAAGATTCACTCATCTTCGTGTATTGCTGCACGTTTTTGCCGATGACAACTCGCAGATTCGGGATAGTAACACTCGATCCGAGTGTATGTACACGTACAGGAGAGTTTGCGCAAACTCGCGCCCATATATATATCACGTGGATCGAGTATATGCAGTGTACAGACAGAGCGCTGGATCCAAGCCGTGTGTGTGTATACCCTCTTGGACTTTGGCATTGCGCGATCGGAACCGTTCATATGCACCTCTGTATATATACTCGTCATAAAATCGTCGCGCGTGACACGGTAAACATGTCGTGTACACACACATACAGACAAACGTGCATGGATTAGACAGGGTCGTTCTAATATATATATATATATATATATATATCGACGACTTTTTCGAAGAAAAGCACATTTCAGTTTTCGTCGCCTGAAAAACTAAGATGTGCTATTCTTCGTCCGAGATGGGGAGTGGATCATCGGGCGATTTCTTTAAGGATTATCACGCTGCACCAAAAAACAGCGGAAAAGTGAACAAGACCAATCGAAAGGTGCGAGATGTTTTTACGTGAAATAGAGTAGTCGTACACGTGAAGAGAAATAAAAATGATTACACTCGATTATTGTAATTGAGTTAGCTGGGTGAGGCATAAGAAAAGGTGCTAAAAAAAGGAGGAACGTAAAAGTTGAATCTGTTGGAACACTAAATAAGTCAGCGAGGAAATATTTTTTCATCACTAGTATCGAAAAGTTGATCATTAAACCTTAGTTTTCTAACACTCGTGATGAAAAATACTGTTCAATACTAGACCAAAAGACGAATTCTAGGCACGTAGGAGGTTTGCCGCCCGAGCAATGCGAGGAAAATGTACTATTTCTAAAACCAACATAACTAGCGACGTACGTCGAGCAACCATGGAAAGCACCGCACATACGAAACGCACCAACTCGCCCAAAATTGGAGCGAGATGTCCGAGCCGTCCCCAGCAGCGGCTGATCCACTCTCCTCGCGCGAGATGAGCTTTTCCCGCGGTATAAGTTGCGAGCCGTGCGCCCCTATATATATTCGCAAGGCCCGTCCATACATACACGTACACGCGTTCCCGGCAATCCGCGGCCCCGGGTATATAATAGCGCGCGCAGGTGCCCGCGCGCCGCAGGCCGAGCCATAAATAATCCGGGGCAGGGAAGGGGGATGAGCCGCGAGGCTCGCCGGGGCGCACGGAAAAGCGAGCAAGAACGAACGGGGGGGAGGGCCGCGAGCGAAAATTCGGCTGGCGCGCGAGTATATACCTATACGTCGTCGTCGTCGTCGTCGGGGGGCGGGCAATTGGACGCAGCGGCAGCGCAGCGACGCGCGGCTGACCCCGAAAGACAGCCGCGCTCGCTGGCTCTCGTTCCTTTTGCGCCCCGAGAGCCCGAGCTCTCTCTCTCTCTTTCCCAAAGGGGTTGAACGCCGGCTCGGCAAATACGCGAGAGCGCGCGCACCAGTACCCTGGAAATTCGAGCTGCTGGCACTGCAGCCGCGCAGGATGTGCACCCACTCCTGCAAACTGTCTACCTATGTGTGTCTGTGTGTGTGTGTGTGTGTGTGTGTGTGTGTGTAGCGTATATACGGAGGGACCCGATGCGGCCGTTTTTTGCCCCCCGGTTGTACGCTGCGCTTCTTCGCTGCAGCGCCAGCCAGCCAACCCAGCCTCTCTCTGCCGGTGCGCTACACTCGCTCTTTGCCCTCCCTTTGTTTCGGCGAAATGTCGAGCCGCGAGAAGCTCGGGCAAGAAGCGACCCTAATTCATCCACCCACCGGATACTCGCCAACCCACAAAGCACGTGTGATATGCCGGATCCGCGTATATTGGCCCGCGCGCGCCCGCGTGTTTTGCCGTCTCGCGAACGACGAACGTTTCTCACGAGACACGCGGCCACGACGTTGAGGGGATCGTGTCGAACGGGGTGACGCGTGACGTGGAAAATCAACCATCCCCACCCGCCCACGAAACCTTCTGACTGTCGACCGAATCTCGACTGTCGATCGAGCGAGAAGAGAAGCATTCGCGGCTTTTAATTTACGATATGCGTAGATGGTTCAACGTGACGATTGAGACAACTGCTGGCGCAGGTTATTGGGACCTATAGGCAATCGTTCGTGTATATGAGCTATAGAAAATAACCAATGTTGCCCAAATAACATGAATGAGCGATTGAACCTGAAAAAATAAATGTACTCGCGGCAATTCAGCTGTCGTATCATTGTCAACCCACGAATTAACTTTCGTATCATTGACGATTTAACGTAACGGTTTAGAAAACTGCTGACAGAAATCACCGACTTGACAATTGTTCATGTAATCCCTATAGAGGGGACTGAAATCTTAAGGAAGGGAAAATTTGATGAATTTCAACTCCACACCTTTGAGCTGCAACGTCTTCGCTGTCCTAGTCGAGCTACTTAAATTGAAATGTTTTCGTCATATTGTATATTAGACAGTGGAAAAAAGATAGTTTCCACCTGCACCGTCAAATCTTAGTCGGGATTATTGCAACTTGAATCCACGCGCTCAAGATGTTTCTGAGCTTGAGGGATTCACCTTTTTATTTGAAAGAGATGTTCTCTTCTCGGATCACAAAATTGAAACGACATTTCGATGAGTGAATCGATTGTTATTCATAGAGACTGAAAAAAGGGGACCTATAAATTCTCGAAAAGTCACTGAAAGTATTCAATTGTCGGTGAAACGTCTCTCGGAGTACGGGCTCGCTAATACCATAGCCAAGTCGATCTCTATGAAGACATCACGTATGCCTCGGAAAAGATCGATTGTGAAACGTAGTTTTACATAATGATACGAGTACCGACTGGGCTGGTATCGCATAAATTACACGGAGACGCTGTCGCGTACACCAGTGATAATTCATATACTCCAACTGTGCAAGCCAGCGTCGGCGACAAACTTTCTACTAAAGGCTCGCGGATTCGCCAAACAAGTGTTATTTGACTAACTATAATCCAGAGGGAGGAAAAAGCGTTGTTTCGAAATTGTTTTGATTACAAGTGCAGTTAGACACTTGAGCAAATCAGAGATATCAATCGTACTTTGAAGAATAGAGTAATTAGCTTTTGGATAGTGTTATTCATGGTTGGCTCGATTGCTACAACTTTATACTACGATCTAAGCTGCATGTATTATTGAATATTCAACAAACAAATTCATCATATGATTAAACTTCCACTTAAAATTCCACTATTTTCCACTTTATCCTATTTACCTTCTAGTTGTCTGGTTACCTTACATATCTAGCAAAATTCATTGCCTGCTCACTCGATCAACTATAACCGAGGAAATGTTTGGATTGTTTCTCCTTCTATCTACTATCATCACTACAAAATACGATATCTAACTAGTATATAACTAATTATATACATTGATCATACACCAGCTCATTAGTTTGATTATCGAGTATAAATTGAAAATTCAGCTCGCTGTATCGACGCCGATAGCCATACGATATACACATATTCCATCGCGAGATCATTTCTGCGAACCGGTAACGTCATTTCGATTCGGTATGTAATATTCGCAAACACCAATCCCTCGGTCCGAAAAGCAAGAGACGCGCTTTGGATTCCTCGAGCGGTGGTATATATCACGACAAGTCGATTGGCAATGAAAAGGTCCGCGCGCGGCCAATTGAAAAATCGATCGGTTTGATGGAGCTGTTTGGCGCAGGGCCTCGCCGAGTATTCATAAGCGCGCTGCTGTTGATGCTCTATATATATAGAGACGAAAGAAAATTAAAAGAAGAGCCCGGCTCATAAAGTGCGCTGCCGGCGCGGCGTATTATAGTACGGCGCGAGTCCCCCTCCTCCACCTCCTGCTCCTCGTCGTCGTCGCCGTGAAATTTCTCTGTGCGCGCTGGCATGCCGGGGGCGGGCCTTGGCTTAACGACGCGTCCGCGCGCGCGCGCTCGCTCCCCGTTAATATCGCGCTGCCCGTATCTCGCGCCCTGCCCGGATACTCTATACCCATGTGTGTGTGTCTGCCTGCATACACACACACACACACACACACGTGTGCAGCTCCTTCGCTCCGAGATTATCCGTTCAGCCGCGCGCGCGGCTGCAGCTACCTGTGCCCCGAGCTCGCGCGCTCATGCACACACACACACACACACAGCCGCTGGCGCGTTTGCCGGTATACTATATACTGTATATACGACGGGAAATTGGGCAGGTCTCGGGGAAAACGCTGGGGGACGGAATTTTGAGTAACGAGGGCCAATCGATTTAGCCCGAGCGTTTAGTTGGCGAAGCCCCGGGACTCGGGTTTGCCCGTTTCCGTTGCCGCGATACACACACGCGCGAGCCCGAGCTATATACACATTCGAACCCGTTTCAAGCGTCGCGTCTCCTCCAACGACGGGTTGCGCGCGCGCGCGAGATCGTTGGAGTCGGGGAGGAGCGGCCGAGTAAAGCCCGGCGAAATTAACGCGCCAGCGCGCGAGTGTGTACGCGCGAGAGAATCGCCGCGGCCAAGGCTGTGTGTATGGACACGGTGAATTTTTTTTTCGCTCCGTTGCCGCCGAGCGCGTTATACGAAGGTTGTACCGGGCGCGCGAGAGCACGCGGCAACAATTAAACGTAGGAACATTTGAAAATTGTCGGGATTCCGGGGGGGTCGCGGGTTTAGTCGACTCACACACAGGTATACAGAGAACGAGTATTAACGAGGCTGCACTCACTGCTGTGCTGCCTCCCTCCCCCCAAGCAAGCTCGCTAAGGTATCCTCTTGTTTCCAGAGGAATTCGGCTGCTCGCGACACACACACAGGTGGAAAAGTCTTCCGAGGAGATTCCGTTCGAAGGTAGCGCAAATTGCGGACGAGAGAGAGGTCGGTTTTGATGTTTGTCTGCGCGCGAGCCCCGGTTTTTCCGGGGAGTTTGCCGGAGATAACCGAAAATCCGTCGATTCGGCCGTTTGACCGCGACGTGGTAATGGACCTGCCTCCCTCCCGCCCGTACGTGTTTTTGCCAGGGGCTTTTCGCAATCCGGTGTTCTTTAAAAATTTTCAATGTATTCCGATTATTTTTTAGTTGACTTGATGGCATTCGGTGTTTTCAACTCATTAGAATAAACTTGTTGTGCTTTGATGAAGCTTATCGAGGGAGTACTGGGGCGTGACAAACCCCCCGTGTGTTTGCGTATAATACACACTGTTGGGACGCGCCTCTACTTTGCGCGCCGCTTTTTCAAACGCCAACCCACCGTCGTCGACTGCGGCCTTCTCGTTTTCATATATACGCGCGTTTCAATTGTGAAAGCGAGTGTATTCGGACCTCGCGTCTCTCAATTTTCGGGGGTATATCGTCCCGAGCTCGTCAACACGAAAACCGACTCCATCGTGTTAAATTCTGTCCCACGCTCGAATCGATCGAGGCAAGAGTATCGAGTAGTACGCGCAAATCTAGCGACCTGCGTGTCCCTTCTTTGATTTGTCATTAGTTGCGACCGTACGACTCGGTCGCACGTGGAAACTCCAAAGTCATCCCCCCTCCGTTGCCATAAAAGGCGTAATCACCAGAACAGCGCGTTGAAATGATAATCGACTCGAGCGGACCCAGCAGTAGTGCAGAAAACAATCAGCAACGCAGAAGCAGCAGGACGAAGTCGGCGATTAATCATTTGTTTTTATACGCTCGGCCAGAGCATACGTACGCGCGAGACAACCGGCACATACGATTTGGCAACATCTGACGTCGTCGCGTTTACGGGCCCGGGTCATGACGAATCGAGCGGACCTTGATAAAGTTGTCTCTGGGGTAAACCGGCGCAGCACTTGTCCATCCATTACACGGCCCGATTCCGACTCGACTCTATATTGTCTGCGTAAGTGCGTACGTGCGCGTGTGTATGTAGCGGAGAGATGCGTATTAGAGGCGGCAAGACGCAGCACCGCGATAAATTTGCCCACGAACGCTTCTCGTCATATACACGCGCTCGCGCGCATTCAAATCCCTAAACGAGTTGATCCGTTCGGATGTGTACGATCTGCAGCCGTAATACTCCCCCCGTCTCGCCCTCGCGCGCTTGTGTATGCATATAGCCTCCATTAAAAAAGATAAGCGAGTAATTCGAAGCTTTCTCAGCCTCCCCAGCGTCAGCAGCGTCGCGTAACCATCTCGTGTTTCTCTCATTATCGCCCGGCTGAACCGAGCCTTATATCGCGTAGTCCCTCTATTTCTTTCTGGCGTCGCGTACGCGCGATCGGCCCACGACTACGTCGCGCCTCTATATGTATACACATGAATACGTCCTCATAGTAAATCAACGAGAAAAAAGAAAGAAAAGAAGAAGCGAATCCGCGGTCGGTTCGGTCGCTCCGTCGCGAGAATCATAAAACTAGAGGCGAGACGCGCCAGGCTGAGAAGGAGTTTTTCGCAAAGAGGGCGAAGAGGCGGCGGAGCGTGTCTAACGATCGCAAATCCATCCCCCCTCTCTCTCTCTCTCTCTCCCGCGAGCCAGCGAGCGACTCGCTTTAATCATCAAAACAAAGAGGCTCGCGCGCTTGCCATGCTCTCGCGAACAATGTATATATATATAGAGAGGCTAGCGCTCGGCCGGGCGGAAATCGCGCGGCTATATATACATACATATAGCTGGCCGAGCGAGCGAGATAACCGAGGGAGAGCGCACAGGTCCTTTAGCCGCGCGCTCGCAAAATTCGCGTCGGGCTCTGCTGCAGCTCTCCCTCTCTCTGCAGCGGCTAATTAAAAGCGCGATGCGCGCGTCCGGCGCGCGGCCCCGGGGCTAAAAAGACGAGAGAGCGAGAGGGAGATAAAGCGAGAAAGGGCCACGCTCACTTATTGGCCCGCGCGTCCGGAATGAGGATAGGAGGAAAAAGAGCGAGCTCGCGAAAAACATCGAAAGGGAAAGAGAGAGACGGTCGAGCAGGAAAAGAAAAAAGGAAAAACGGGCCGTCGACTATGCAGGAGAAAGGAGGGATAGGCAGCTCGCGATCCATTGTGTGTCTGTGTGTGTGTGTGTGTGTGTATGTTGAGCGTCTATATAGGTAGATGCGCGCCGCCGGTGCTGCACCTATATAACGGTATTATACGCTCGGGCTTCGCCGGAGCGCGCGAGCCGCTTAATTGTCGGGGCGTTTTCCACGTTGGCCCCGCGCGCGCGCGGCCCCGGGATGAATATATTCGAGAGCCCGCGCGCCAGCGGCTCTTATATACCGTGGGCCCGCGATGTCGACCGGATCGACCCGCAGTATTTAGCCGGCGCCCACAGCGACGCGCCATCGACGTCCGAATAATGTATGTGTGTGCAGCCTGTGTGTGTATGTGCGCACTGGCAGGGGCTTCCTCTGCCGCTCGATAAATAAGACACACACACACACACACACACACACTCGAGTATACCCGCGGCTACGACGCGGATCCCGCCAGTCCGCGTAGAATGGACGATCGCGAACTCGGGAGATGTACACCGAGTCAGAAGTTTAAGGCGATGATGACACTTAAAAACACTGAATGTTGGTTCGAAAAATAAATCAGTTTTACGCTATGACGCATGAATAGATTTCCTCTAGGATTGAGACACTTTTCTTAATACCAGAGGAGTCGGTTTGGCAGGAATATGAATCTTTTCACTATAGCGTCAAACTGATCCTTTTTGAACCAGAAATCGATTTTCGTATGAATGTATAGGGTCAGATGAAATCTTATGATGTCTTTCAGAGGGGTGCAGTTTAGAGATCAAAAGTTTAGAGATGATCAAAATTATTCCTGATAGATTATGTGGCCAGTGTATCAGCTGATATTCGATACAACAGTTCAAAGTTTCGAGAGTACCCTTACTGAGTCGCGAATTCTATCGACTTGGCAATCTGTTTTGTTCTATTTCATCAGCTCGTGCGTCAGTATATATCAGCCAAGGCGTATTTCGACCGCGGAGAAGCGTAAAAATTGAGAAGCCACTGATAAATGTCGATCCCAGTGCCACCTGTAAAAAGTTGGGTTAGGTCGCTCGGAAATACACGTCTAGCGTGTGCGAACTGCCATTTTTCAGGCGATACGCGGACTCTAGTTATCAACTTGAAGTTCTCTCAGTGTACAACATATGCGCGTCATACGAATATGCTATTCATACTTATGAAAAACCTGATTGCTTTGAGTAAAGTATATACTCAATCAACAACGTCAATCTTACTGAAGCTAGTTTGATTATTCTGTACTCTGTAAAAGCTGAAATAAAATCAGTTATACGAATTTGGGTTATTTAGTTTCGGGGAGCGCGGGTATTTGGCAAAATTACGACTCGATTATGGATGACACTCGTGATATTGGGTGAATCCGGTGGGCCGCAATATAACGCGTTAACTGCGCAGGAGTAAGTGGGCGCGCGCTCGGGGCTAGTAGGCGAATCCGATGAATGGAAGACGAAGAGTCGAGTCGGACACAATCGGCGGATCCAACGAGTAGATTATAGCGCTCCCGATTTATCATCGCCCCTCGCGCGCGTTGCCTCGTCGCCGCTGGCTCGCTGCCTCGCTCGCTCGCGTGCTATTATCATCGGCTGTTTAGCCGCGCACTGGTATATACCAGTTGCGCGCCCGATTTGTTTTCGCGCGCGTTCCTCGCTCGCCACGAGTACACTCTGTACTACTCATATACCTAGCGCGTCATATTCAGCGCTGAGTTTTCATATATTATTCGCGCGGACGAAGTGGGCGTGCACTCGTACACACACGCACGTTGAACTAGTGGGCTCGTCTCCACTCCCCCCACATTTCGATGCTCTTCCACGCGTGAAAAGTCGTGCATAGACGATAATGCGCGAATCACGCGAGAGGTGAAACAGTTTGGCTGATGATCCTCCTCCTACACGCAACACATAAGTACTCTCTCGAAACCTTACAGTGAAAAACCAGAGGGAGAATTCCTCACTCCAGTAATCCAAGAGAAAGAATGTTTTGATCCTCGATCAAAACTCAATAGGTTCTGCCGATCAGATGAAAATTGAACTTCGTACTTTTGAGGGAGTAGTGGCCCTTCGGAAAAACCAGTGTAAGGGAGTGAAAAATCACGGTATAAAGGTGGATGATTGATTGTGTGGAACTGCTGTTCAATTTTCACGTAAAAAAAATTAATTTTCACTCGTGTTTCGTGAGTTTTGATGCCAAAAGAGTACTGCGTGTTTTATTTACGCATTTTCGCTATCAAAACTCATAAAACTAAACTGAAAATTCACTTTTATTTCATGAATAATTCACTGCAGTTCCACTCAATCATTCATTCACCTTCGTGCAGTGACTTTTCACCGGAAGCATTTGAGAATATACATTCACTCGGAGGAAGATTGTTCGATTACCAGAAAATATTTGACACACGATGTTTGAGGGCCCACGATCCAATGGGACACAAAGAACAGAAATAAAAACTTCCCGTATAAATTTTTGCGACGTTTCGCGAGAATGGCTTGTACCCCTAGCTCATCAGCTGCTGAAGTTGATTTAATTTATGACGATTCACATTACGATAGTCGAAAGCGGAAGCGGGATTACCACTGCGACTGCGAATCATATATACATACTTAGAAGATCAAGATATGGAGTTTCCATATTGAATTAGTCTGTAAACATCGTATGTCAAATGACTTTTTTTTAATGACGAAGAGTATTTAAAGCAATATTAATATATTATTCGATTATTGATTATTGTCAAAGTATACGTGGAATAGAATAGAACAAGTATGTTGATTGAGATCTTGGGATATTATCCAATTTGATCCTTTTAGATAATGTACACGCTTTACACATATTTCAGATTAGATATACTGGCATAGTATCGAGTGAAAAAAGTAACAACGACGACTCTTTTTCACTTGTCTCTAATGAATTTAAACGAGGCGCACCGCACACGAGACGCTGCGGCGAAACTTGTTCAAAAATTCATCACACGCGATTGGCGGACGAATTCGAACTTTGAAGTGTGTGTTATAATCGGAACGGAGGATCGACCGGTCGACGCGGCGCGGCGGCGTTGGATAACGGCTGGGCGGGCGCGTGTATCGGTTTAATTCGGTTGAAAAGTGAAGCGCTCCCCCGTCCGCGCGCGACCCCCCCGGGGCTCGAGGCGACGAACAATTTGGAGCGCGAGCAGTATCGATCGGTCCGGCCAAGTCACCTCGACCGATCTGCAACCGCTGGTGCGCGCAACAGAGCGGGAGACGTACCCGCACACACACACACACACAGCAACACACAGAGCAACACACACAGGGAGGGAGGGAGGGATAGTACACAGAGGGGGAGAGCCGCTGGGTGCAATCTCAGCCAGCTCCGACACCGCGAGCATCCGCATTAGCCGCGGTGCGCCACCGGCTCCTTCCCTCTGTGTGCCCGCACACAAGCGCAAACACACACACACACCGGGTCGCTCGTTCGAGCTCGCGCGTGTGTGTGTGTGCGCGCGCGAGCGAGCGAGCGATCGATGTGTGGCTCGTATTTATAGCCGCGCGCGCGGCGTCGGTCCGCGAGCTCGCGCGCGCGTTACGCCTATATGCAAATCGGGGCCGACGAGCCGCTCGCTGGGGCCTTAATCCACGCGCCATTGTTCTCTCTCTCTGTCTCTCCGTGGCTATATAGCACGAGCGCCTCGATGTACATCCGCGTGACAGTCGCGGCTGGCGTGCGTGTATATACATATAAATTCAAGCTCGTCGAGGAGCTCGTGCTATCCGCAAAATAAACTCGCGCGGCGTTTTCATTTTCGAATCACCGCGGTTACTGTGTGTGTGTGAGAGCGCACGTAATTGAAACGTCGAGCTGCGACGTATATACACATACCGTCGAGTTATACCGCGTGATTCGAGTCATGTGATTTGTCATGCGGCGGGTGACGACGAATCCGAATCTTATAGCGCGACGATTCCTTTCGGTTTAGCGTGTTTGTTTAGTCGCGTGTCCCGAGACGCGGATACATTTGATCGATCCGATTGACGTTTGACATAGTTTTATCCGGCGTATAGAGACACGCGGGTTTTACGGGACAATCGATCTAGAAAGACAGGAGCGGAAGAGCTTGTTACGAGGAGGGACACGCAACGTTCATTGGTCTCGCTTGAAAAGTATACTCGGCAATACCGTTTGACGATCATTAGCGAGTGCGAGTCTTCGATGCGAGAACCAATGCGGCTGAGCAGAGATGTATCGAGACAATATCCAATCCGTCCGGTGCAAAAGTGTACCTCGCAGCCGAGCGAACAATTCAATTTGTCCGCGTGTATATATATCGAGGCCCGAGCCCGCGTATCGATCGGTCTCGCACGCGTCCGACACCGCGGCTCCCTCCCTCTCACGCGCTTCCTCGGTCGCACGCTATCCCCAAGACATTCGCCCGAAGCTCGACTCGGCTGCGGCCAGTTTTTTCAGCCGCCGGATCATCGATAAAGTCGGTTGGCGATCAGACGCGGAATTTGTCTTCATACGCACCGAAAGTTGACCCGGTCACATTCGTCGTATTAATAAGTCTCAAAGATTCTCAACCCCAAGCTCCCGCGCGTATATACACGACTGCACGTAAACGAGCGAGCGCAGATTCGCGTCGATTCCTATACGATGCATATACAAGTTCTACCCTTAAGGTTGGTCTCGCGCGCGGTCGTTGTAATAAACTGTTGGACAGCGCGCGCGCGTACTCCGGATTGAATTTCAAATTGAACGCTTCGAGCGGTAATCTCTCTCCTTTCTTCGACTCTCTGGGCTGCGGCTCTTTCTCGCCCCCGATACACGTACATACGTACATACAACCCGTCATTGTTATTGTAATGTGCCGACGGCTGCGGCAGCGCGGCGGCGACGGCGGCGCAGTCGCCGACGAGAGAGAGACGCAATTAGCGGACAATGCAGATCTGCCGTCTGCTCTCGAGCCCTCGTGATTCCGTATGGCTGAGCATGAAGTGCATAATGTGTAATTGCGCTTAGCGGGGGCCCGACGTCGCGTCCGATCGATCGTGACGCGATCGCCCCCAATGGGTATCTCGGCTGCTCCAGCTCCGCGAGTTTGCCACCGCCGCCGCCGCCGCCGACGCTCGCGCTGGTCGACTGGCTGATGGGGATCGATCGCTCGGGCAAATTCAACCGATATCCACGCTCGCTCGCTCCGTTCCCATATATATATATGTATATAGAAAGAGCCATGCACTCTTAATTGATCGAATCGAGGAGAGCGCGTTTGTTTATCCCGCGGCGAATATTTAATTGGGCGTGAAATCGTTCGTCGCCGAGGAGGAGAGCAGCGCGGCCGAAATCTTTGGCGAGCATACGAGTACTTGTCGCGCCCGTAGCCCGGGCATATCCGTGCCGATTATACACGACAAATTAAATGGGCAGGGGGAGGAGAAAAAGGATCAGATCGGCCCGCGCGCGCAACAGACAGATATCGGTCTGCTGGAGATTGATTATAATTGGCGCTCTCGGCGGGGGTCCGAGAGAGCCTCGCTCTAATCGCAGGCTAATTAAAGCGCTCTCTCACTCTCTCTCAGCACCCGAGAGCGAGCGAGCGAGAGTGGCTGCTTTGCAGCCTGTAAAAATCGAAATCCGAAAAGCGAGCGGCTGGGACGGAGCCGATAAAGCTAAAAGCTCGAGGGGCCGCGGGGAGGTATAGGGACGAGAGCGGCTCGCGCGCGCGCACACACCGAAAGACGGCGAAGACTGGAAAAGTGAACGGGGGGGGGGCGAGGGTGAGGGGGGTGGTAAAAAAGGAGGAAGAAAAAAAATGAGAAAGGTATAGGCGGGCGCGAGGCGAGGGAGGAAGAAAAAACGACGAGTACGCCGACGACGACGACGACGACGACGACGACGACGACTCGGTGCTGCTGCTGCTGGCCGGAGAAAACAAAAAGGAAAAAAAAGCGAGCCAGAGGAGGACGAGGGAAAAGCCGAGAGGGAGAGAGAGAGGAGCGGTGGGTCGGGGTAAAAGCGAAGGGAAAATATATATCCGCGAGCTCGAGGCGGCGCGATCGCGGAGAAATAGCGCCGAGGGAGGTAGCGCGCGCGAGAGAGAGAGGAGGAGAGAAAGCGGGTCGAAGCGGCGGCGGTGGCGGCGGCGGCCGAGCGTATACATATATATATCGCGCGTCGCGGACGGAAGCGGGGCTGGCTCCTCGGGGGGTGGCCGGGTCGCGAAGGGACGCGAAGGGACGACGCGACCGAGCCGAGGCTAAATAACGGTCTCTCTCTCTCTCTCTCTCTGCCTCCTTCTCCCCCTCGGCAGCACACGCTATATACCCACAGCCGACGCCGCCGCTGTCGGGCTATATAGGACGAGGGGAGCGAGAAAGCCGCGGCGTCGGCGTTTCTCCCCCGACCCGAGCCACCCCCCGACCCTCCTATGCACCAGCTCTACCTATATACCTATACGCCGCGCGGCTCGACTTGGCGCGTTAGCTCTGGCGCGCGCCTCTGTGTGTGTGCGCGCGCGAGCGTGTATATCCTGCCAACGGCGCCCGGCACACACCAACCCCCGCGCCGGTGATTTCAGAGCCGCCCGCGTATCTCGCTGGAATTAGATGCCCGCCCGATTGGCAAATCGCGCGCGCCCGCCTCCCCGCGCCCACTTCGATCCGGCCGCCGCTTCCCTATATATATACGTGTGTGTAGTGTGTGTGTGTGTGTGTGTGTGTGTAGTGGCCGATGGCTGCCCCCCACCGAAGCTCCAGCAGCCTCTTGCTCGGAGGATTATTTTGTTGACGCGGATACTATATATATGTACACTCGCTGGATATAATCAAGCGCGTTCAGCCTCGATCGATATTCGAGGGAGCTGTCGCGCGGCCGAGACAGGCCGCGGAACATATCGGACGTTTTATCCGATGCCGCGAAATTCGCGCGACGGACGATCCAACGGTTTGTCCGCTGTATAATACGCTTTTTTTCTCGCGGCGAAAGCGTTCGATGTGTTCTGTTTCACGTAGGATACGTTCATGATTTGTTTCTCAGTCCTGCACGTGGCTGATTGTCCGTATATTCGTACTCGACTCAACCCGCGGATGAATCGCGGAGCTTTTAATGAAAAGTTCAAACGTATACTTGGATACTTGCGATTTATCAGCAAACGCCAGTACTTTCTCAGTGAATTCGCTGGAAATTCCATTGCCGTTACTACCCAGTGCTCATTACACTGAAAGTTCGTACACACCGTATCGTCGGTGCGCGACCAACGAATTTCCGAGTAATGATAGATTTGATTCCACTCGAATTATATCATCGATTCGTGTTTGCCACACGCGACACAGATATGACACGAAGCTTGAAACAACCCTATGACCAGCTGTTTTACAGGGTTGAGTTGTTTTGCATCTGTTGAAATTGCAATTTAGCCCATTAGGCGAAGTTTAGATAGATTATTACTTCGCCACACCACTCCAACGACTGCTTCTTCGTAGATCGGAGATCCTCGGCGTGATATTGCTCAAACGATTGCTACAAACATGAAATTATTCGAGCTTACTTCGTACGGCTATGATTATGAAATTTACACTGCAAACTGCTTACACACGAGCTTGGGATACGTAAATTTTCTCAAAATGATACATTTTTCTCGAGCTTATCGGATCGTTTATTACGCGGACTAGCACAACTCCGGTATCATCGTGATCACTCGTTAGATCCCACCATTAGAGTATTAGACACGGCTACAGTTTGATAATTGATTTCTGCTAATTCGACTGTCGAAGTTGCGAGGCTCGCCATATGAGTGTTCGTCCGTTTCTCGCACGAAAAATATCTCCATACTCGGGGGTCGAATTTAGCTGTATATAATGCAAGTATATACGCACAGGAGCAGTACGCTGGAACATGAGCCACTAATATCATTGGGCGCAGGTATTATTAATGGCATTGGCAATTGAACACGCTTATGTTTGATTGCGCGCAGCCTAAGATCAAAGGAGCCCCAGGTATATAGCCCCCCCATTACAGAGCACTTTGGCACCACGCGCAATAGGCGCGACGCGCCATTATTACCATAACCCCGTTTTGGTTAACGCGAGCTGCGCATCAACTGCATCAACACCGCGCCCAATGTTTAACCAATTACCTCGATTAAATTCATCCGTCGTATCTCCCGTCTGTGCCGAGAACAAAATGCCAAGTACACTCGGGATTCACGGCCGGGGTTGAAAACAAAAAAGAAAAATTCCTCCGCGCGTAATGCATTTTGCAAAATGACATACCTCCTTTTACGCCTGGCGCGTCAAAAACTACCCGGCGGGTGAGCTGTTTTCCGGAGGGTTTTTTTCTTTCCTCCCTTTTCCACTCTTTCGAAGGTATTTCTTAATTAAATTTTCGAGAACGTGTCGCACTTCACACGGGGGGTGGGCGAACAAAAAACCTTTGTTCCGCTCGGTCAAAAGAAAGTAATCCAAATCTCAACACGCGCTCCCGCGCTTGTTTGTTTATTTTCTGACTTTTTTCCGTACTCTCCTTTCCTTTCTTGGATTCCACGTGCCGCACACACACGCGAGACGCGTTTCATTCACTTTTCTTCCAATCAAATTAAGAGAAAATTCATTTAGCAAGAAGGACGCAACTCTCGCGGAATCCCCGGCACAAAGGGGTACACACGGTGGGGAATTTGTCGAGTCGAGTCGCTAAATTCACTTCGCGAGCGTCTCTCTCGCGGGCGGGCGGGCGAAAACATTCGTATCGCCGCGCCAGCTCTCGCGGAGCCTCTCCGAGCAAAGTTATTAAACCCGAAGAAAAAGCAGCCACGGACGCCGCCGCGAGGGAAGAAGCCGCGGCGCAGCCGGGCGGACGAGAGTGCGGGTCGACGGGGGTGCGGCGGGGGAGGAGGCTCGTTTTCACAACGGCCGCGGCGCGGGGGCTTAATGATATTGAGGGTGCGATGCGCGCCGGCGAGCCTCCGTTTACTCCCTCCCCCGCTCGTATCTCGTCGCGCGCTTTCTCTCCCTCCTCTTTTTTTTTTGCTCTTTCTCCTCCCCTCGCCCTCCCTCCCCGATGCCGACTCGCTCGCTCCGCGGGGCGCGCGTAAATTATTCCCCGAGATTACCGGCACTTTTTAATTTCGAACACCCTGACCCTGTTTCCCTACCCTCCTCGGGCGGCGCGTGTTTTCGCGCCGAGGATCTTTGATTTCTGCAGCCCGGCTCTTTCGATATTGTGCTTTTGAGTTTTTTGGAACGGGAAGATTGCCCGCGTTGACGATATTCCATCGAGCGTTTCGATATGACACGTTCTTTTTATATTCGCTTGGCGTTTTATGGTGTTTTTTCGATCACTCGGTATAAAAAAAGAAGTTGTATCGGCCAAACTACGATGAACGGACGGAGTAGCCGGAGATAACGAAACTTTGGATGCATCGAGAGTCGTTGGGGGTCGAAATATCAGTTGAAGGGCAGTAGTTTGGTCGATCCGTCTGACGCTCATGTTTTGACGGAAATTTGGGCTCCGTAGAAATTTTGCGAGCTGGCTGGAAAGGAAAGAGAAAAAATTGACGAGAATTTTCATTTTCATGCGTTCAACGGCGTACCATACACGACACACCTGTATTTCGATTAGTTATTCAGAATTTGAATTCAATTTTATCGATGTCACTCGTTTTTGCATAACTCGACATGATATTTGAAAACTTATCATTAGCGAGCGGTATGAATGAACAAATGTTGAAACGTTGCAACGTTGAAAATGACTTGGTTTTTCAGGGTCGATGAAAAATAAGTCTGACGCCGTTTTTTAAATCGGAGAACTTGAAAACCTGTATAGACTGAGTTTCAAGGAATTTGACTGTAATGAAAAATGTATGCTCTAAATGTTCAACACGTAATCTAACAGTAAAATTCTGATTAAATAAAGTTCAGTAATTCGAAAGATTTTTCTTTCTCAAAAAGAAAGCTTTGGGGCGGAGCAGTACATTGAACTCTCGAAACAGACATCGGGACCTTGATTTTCGTAATTTACGGGTCGAAAAACGCGATCACTCTCGAAGAAATAGTCTGATCTTCCTGAAGTTTTGCACACGAGTCAATGGTAGCAAGTTATGAACCGGGTTCAATTTTCAGCAAACCAGTTGTCTATTTTCCTATCAACTGTTGCTAAGGTGTTTTCCACAAGATTCTCTATAATTCCTCGTAAATGCTCGTCGAATACTCACGAGGATCGACGAGAATCAATGAGGTAGCAACCATTATTTATTTCCCTAGGAATCGTCGCTAAAGGAATACTCTTAATGCAATTGGCAGCGGTTTCTAAGTAGACGAATAATTAATCGATTTTACAGGAAGATTTGATCTGAAGTTACGGATAAGACAGATATGCTGGTCCCGATGAGTTGATATTCCGATCTACACATATCCGAAGTTTTTAATTGAGATTCCTTATGGGACCTATATATCGATCAATTCGAGCTTTTAATACACATTTGTGACATCACACAATTTTTTTTAACAATGAATTAACATAGCTTTGTCTCGATGATTCTGTCAATCTCGAGGTGTCTCTGTTGACAATTTATGACTTTTGCGCTACGCGAAGTTTACGACTTTTTGACTGCCGGAATATTTAATAAATACATGTATATAAATGCAGCGAGTAGAGAGGAAAAAAAGAGAATCGACTCTGGACCGTTATCGCCGTCCACTTCTCCTATGCGTGTGCTTTGGTCATATGTTTTCGAATATGATAACAGATTATTGGCTCCGTACTGTGTGCCCTGCAGTGCCGTGTGTGTATAAAAAGAAGTTGAATTTGATTGCAGTGGAATTCGGCGTTTTTTTTTCATCGTCTAACCATACTCTCTTGAATCATTACAGGCAAAAACCACTGAGCGAAAGTGAAAAATCACTGTATAAAATCACAAGTAAATATTCACAGTCCTATTGAGTTTTGATAATAAACATTTTCAAAACCATAGAATCTCATGGGTCCCAAGTGAATCTTCACTAGTATTATCTATTCATCCACCTTCGTACAGTGATTTTTGCCCTATCGTACAAAGATACCGCAAGCATTGAAGAGATATTCATTCCATCGTTTGCTCGTACAATCCTGACAATCTTGGTACGTTCATCCTTAAAGAGGAGACTCGAAGCCGCTGTAACTTTCCACGATGAATTTCACGAGAACGATTCATTCGACGGTAAGTTTTATCAATGCGAAATCTAATAGTATACGCGCGACAAAAGAAAAAGTGCATCGACCGAGTCGACTCGGTGTCGATCGCTAAATAACAAGCAAATCGAACTTTGCATATAACGGTCGAAAGATTGAAGATACCAACTGCGCGGCTATACGGCATTGAAACAGTCGGGCACTAATCGAGCCGCGATTGAGCCAATGAAGTGTGATTAATTACACAATTAATTGGGAGAGGAAGGGGGGAAGATCAAAAAGTACACAGGGCGACGAGCCGAAGCGTGTATATACATGCGCGCCGAGTGATAAAGGTAAACAAACGCCCAGTCAATACCAGTCGTGCTGCAGAGAGGAAGAGAGCGAGCGAGGGAGGGAGGGAGGAACATTCGCAGGTTGATGTATAGTCAAACAGCCGTGGCGTATACGGGATGAAAGGGAAAGAGAGGTAGATACATGCGCGCATACGTAGAAAGCGAAAGGGCATAGAAATACAGATAGATTAAGTGATAAAACGAGTGGGATAACGTTGTACGGTGCAGAGAGAGAGATGCGAACGCGTACACACAGAGGGAGGAGAGAAGGAGAGGAGGAGAGACAGAGAGAGAGAGAGAGAGATGGAGATAAGTGGAGATAAGAGAGATAGAGAGGAGAGTCGGGAGGGGGGTAGGAGAGTCGTTGTATAGTTCCCCGCGCGCCGGCTCACTCGGATTACGGAAGCAAAGTTTTCAAGTTCCACGACACTGACCTACTTTACTCGGATACTTCCAGCCAGTAGTTACGTTCAGCGGAACGTATGAATGCCGCGCGCATAAAGCGCTCTCGCTTTCATCCTCCTACTCCGCCTCCTCCTCCGCCTCCTCCACCTCCTCCTCCACCTCCTCCTCCTCCTCCTATTTCCCCACCCAGCCGTCGCAGCCGCCGCCGCCGCAGCAGCAGCACGAGTTTCCCCGTTTTTCAATTGCGCGATCCCTCCCTCCGTCATATATACGTATATACACAGGCGCCCGCGCCAGTGTGTATGTACGTGTGCATCGCGTGCGGCCCGATGCTCAATCTCTTTTATGCGCCGGTGCGCGCGGCGACGTTTATACACACACACACACACACATAGACACTTACACACCGGCGAGCTGGCAGGGAGGAGCGACGCTTGATTTATTAATTGCTAAAGGATGCGCTGGCTCGCCCCACTCCCTTCTTTCCCTCCCTCACTCTCTGTGTCTTTCTCGTGTGTCGATGAACTTTTTATCCGACTCGAGAGCGGCGATCGGTCTTTTATGCATCTCGGCTAATTCGGTACGTCGCGGCCCCGATGGATCCATCGATTTTAAAACACGTCTCGCGATTCTTTATTGACGCCGTCGCGTCGCGTCGAACGGGGCCTCTCTCGAGTTTTTCCCTGGCCGAATGATTCCCGAAGCGACAATTGATTGTACTCCTAGTTTTGAATCTGTCCTAGTTTGCTCTCGTTGTTTCGAGGGGAAATACGGATTGCTCGGTATGTGTGGGCCTCAATAAGCCTCAAATTAACACTGCGAAGAAGAAACGCGTCTCGGTTATTCGGACGGAGAAAAACACGTCTCGGGAAGAAATCGATAGTGCGCTCTCTTTTCGCCTGCGAAATCGAGATTTTTCTTGCGGGATATACTCGATAAAATTTTTGCTGGTTTTATGGGTCTGTTAAGAAAAAGAAATCTCGCTTGTTATCGCTTGTCAACGCTGATTTTTCTTCTTGGATCGAAATTTGATTTTGTTAGTCGGGAGACTGCGAGATGGGGTTTTCTCCGTTTAGAGATTCAAAATGTGCTTTCCTTTGCAGGGGTTATTGACATATGCAGACCTCGCGAAGAAATCAAGTATCCAAATTTCCCGAACGAATGAAACTCTTGTGCTCTGTTTTTCCGCGCGACAAACTGCATTTTGCTCGCCCGAGAAACCGAGACACGCAAGTGTGTCCGCGAAATTGAGATGCGCGCTTTCCCTCGAAGTGGCGTCTCACGGGAGTAATAATTGACGCGTGCTCGCCGCGGCGACGATGACGCGAGACAAGTATATATACGCGTGCGCGCGGTGGATTTTGCATGAGCGCGTATACAAAGGTGAACTTTCACAATCTAAAAATAATCGCGCTGGCAGACGGGGGAGAGGGCCGCCGTTAGCTCGGCCGGTGTCTTGAGCGAGTCGCGCGGCAGGATCGAATGTTGGCTAGTGTAGCTATATAAGCACCCGACGCGGCAGTTGGCTCTCGATCCATTCGGATTTCCACGGGCCGCGCGCGACGAGGGAGAAAGAGCTAGAGGAGGAGATGGCCGACGAGATAGATCGACGGCTCGGCCGTAAACCGCCGATTTACGACGAGTTCTCGCGGGATCGGCTAATGAAACCCATCGGACCCGCGACTAGATCCAATCTCGTGTATATATATATATATATATACACATACGCACGTGTATATATATGCGAATTGAAAGATTCGCCGGGGCTATACGCGAGCACAAACAAAGATATCAATTTGCAAAACAATCCGCGATGATATTATTCTCGAGGCTGCTCGGGCACCCGATGCTCCGTATGTATATGCGATGTAAGGAGGCGGCCCCTCCCTAATCTGCCCCATCGGCTCTGAATTGATCAAAATTCAAACCCACCGGCATATATATCCTTGGAGCCGCTAGCGCAGAGTGCCTGCGCCGAATAAATTAGGGGGGGGGGATATATAGCGCGAGGAAAAGACGCGCCGCGCGAGGCTCGAGCCAGCCGCGAGGAATGTGTGCGCGCGTATATATACACACACACGCGCGCGTGCGCTTCGTGACCAAGTCTTTTAATTCCTCGACGAGCCGAGCGAGCGAACGCTCCGGAAATTGCGTGAGGCTCGATGCGTTATTAATCCCGCGGCCGCGCGCGACCCGTCCCTCGTGTGTGCTCGCGACCGCCTCTACAGACACAGCCAACGGCTCTTACGAAAACGAGCGACTCCGCTGATTATTGCCCTGCCATGTTAATTCGGCGCTCTGGGGACACGTGAGCTTTTTGCCAAATCGGATCTCGGTCCGATAGCACCGGCTGATGTACGATCATTCGCTATCGAGATAGACCCGCGATCGTCGCGTCCGGTTATACTCCGGGGCCTCGCGACAAACAGCGGATTTCAACGGAAATCGCGCACCCGTGTTTCGTGACAAAACCGGACGGGGCTCGGTCGAGGGAGACGGGCTCGTCATTGGAAAACAAATGTTATATGGAAAAAGTGCGACGATTATGTTTTCGCCCGTTTGACTCCCAAAGCTTCTTTCCAGCTAACCGATGCGATGCAATGATCGCGGGACGCGGGTTTTACGTTGGTAAAGTTCACGCGTCGACGGTGTGTTTATACTTTGGGACTGAAATAGTAAAAAAACCATTATTTAAGAGTGAAAATTGCGTAGCTGATATAAAAATAGTGAATATTCAACTGATAAATCAGTGAAATTGTACTAATTCTCAGTTGAATATGTAATGTTTTCATCAGTTATGCAATATATAGATGGATATTGGTAGACAAACAATGGCAAGAGAAGTTTATTAATTCGAGATTCACGTGGTATCGGACGAGCATTTCTCGCTTTGCCGAATAGGTTATCGTGAATCGAAATGAAACTGTACACGTTACTCGTCCAGAATATTCGAAAGATTTTTCACTTGTACATTCATACAGCGAATTTTTCATCGGTACACACACATACTGCAGATTTTTTCCTTCGCAACAAATCCGGCCGGCGAATCCCCCGGCTTTTCCGAGTTTATTCTCGGATACGTGCCGCGAAAGTTCCTTTAATTAAATTCTGTCCGCGGTTATAAAGGGGTGGAAAAAAAAACGAGGAAAAAGCGGCCCAACACGCAGTGATAAATATCGGAGCCCCCCCTACCCCGTCCGTTCGTGTATCGATCTACGCGAGCGCGCTCGCGCGCTATCGAAATTCCGTGCAGTGCGGCCCGGGTGGGGCGGGCGGGACCAATATAAAACCACAGGCGAGCCCTGGTTGCGCGCATTACGTCGATCCGCAAAATTCATTAAGCCGGGCGCGGGGAATATAGAAATCGAGCCGCCGCCGTCGCGAATCGCTCGCGAAATTTTCGGCATTTTTTCCACCGACGGGGGGGTTTATTGACGACGCAGGGGGGGGGGGAAGGGATGAAAAAGGGAGAGAATAAAAAAACAACACGTACAGCGTCATCGCGCGTGCCCCGGCAATCAATCGTGTTTTCCGAATTATTTTCCAGAGTGTGCGCGCGCGGCTTCGATGGTACAAAGGATATTTACCGCGGGCCGGGTTTTGTACCGCGTGCATATATCGACTCGATTGAAATGTTCCATGAGCGACGCGTACTCTGCGGCGTGATTGTCTGCAAAAAAAAATAGTTTGATGGGAAAATCTCTCTCGGGATCAGCTTTGTGAGTTTGCATCGGCGGATTGTGGGTAGAGGGAGTACTTAGTGTTGAGTAACAACCCGAAAAACCGAAATTGTCCTGTTTGTTCGACAAACTTTCATACCCGCGTCTAAATCATGAATAAGCTCATTCGTCAAACGTTGCATCGGCTTATTAGCAGACTCTAGATTTGAGCTTTTCTCGTTTCATCCATCGAAACCTGCGTCTACGGAGAAAAAGTATTACAATCACACGTTATTTCAAACCAACTTTTCCCTCAAAAGTACCATTTTGTTCATTTTCGAACGACACCGTATCGACCGTGACAATCGATCCCACGTCGCGCATTTCACCGTATATTTGGGGAAAACAAAAAAGAAAATCCACCCGTTCCCTAAACATTTTGCAACGTCGAATCTGCATATACGAACGTTCCGTCATTATGAGCCGATTTAACTTTTTTCCCCGCGAGCACGCGTAGGTATATTCAGCCGCGCTTCAATTTGCGCGTCGCGAGTCAATCTAAAGAGAGGCTCGAGCAAGGCGAAAGGGTAAAAAAGTGCGCCTAGGTGTATATATACCCACACGCAACATTCGCTGGCTCGCCGGCTCGCGACGACGACGACAACGACGTGTCTGGCTGCTCGTCGGGCTTCGGTCCACGAGAAATCGCGCGACGGAATAACGATCCGATCAAAGCTGTGTGTGTGTGTGTGTGTACGGCTCGGAGAGCCTCGCGAAAAATTCAGCGGCAGTCGCGCGGGTCGAGTTGGCTATATACACGCGCGCGCACACAGACAGGGCTTACGCACACGAGCGCGGGGAGAATAGCGCGAGCGAGCGAGCGGCGGACGAGAAATAGCGCTGTGTGTGCCGAGCGCGCGCGGCACCTTATTGACTCGGGTCATCGCGAGGGATATAGTCTCTCTCTCTCTCTCTCTTTGGCTCGCTCGCTCTCCGTCTCGCTCCAGCCCGTAGATCGTCGGTGCCGGCGGCGGCGCGCGGTAAACGCCGCCGTTGCCAAATCGTCGTCCCCTCGGCTCTCGCGGCTCCTCTCTCCCCTCGTTTGCCGGGCCTTTTTTTCCTCCTCTCCTTCTCTCCTCTCTTTCTCGCGCGCGCGAGCACCGGCTGGCTGGCTGGCTGTCGGCTCGACCTTATTGTCCGCGCGCCAGTATCCCCTTCGGCACGTCTCTCTCTCTCTCTCTCTCGCTCGTTCTCTCCGTCTCACCTTTTTCGATCGTCGCGGCCCTCGCGATTGGAAAGCGTCGCTTTTCTTTTCTGCAGCCGCGGCTGTATTTCGGTCCGGGTCGAACTCGGGTGGCTCACGGGGGGAGCCGCTGCGCGCGAGAGCGAGCGAGACAGCTACAGAGCCGAGGCCCGCCCCTTCCTTTTTCATCTAGCCCCCGGGAGGACGGGGTTCCGCGAATTCCGCGTAAAAACCAGCGAGAGACTCGCGCTCGCTCGCTCCACCGGAAAGCGGCGGGGCGCATTTAATTAGTAAGCCGCGCCAGCACCGGCCAGTTCCCTCGCCTCTCCCCGGCTCCCCTTCTCCAACCCGTGTGTCCGTACGTGTGTTGGTCTGTGTGTGTGTGTGTGTTTGCCAGCCGAGCTCGAGCGCACATACACGGGCAAATTGCAGCCGCGCTAATATAATCGGATGCGCGAGCAGTCACTATATATATACAGCCGCGCGCGATCGGATATCCGCGGCGCTGCGCCCAGCTTCTCTCTCGCTCTCTGCACTTTTTGTATGCCCTCCGTCTCTTTCCTATAGCATATATATCTTTATGAATTAAGCCATGCTGCTATAGGCTGCTTTTTGATTGTCCGCGAGCCGAGTCTACTGCCGCCGCTGCTGATAATGTACGAATCGGTCGATCTTATACGTCATCGCCAACTCTTTTCTACATTTCACTCGATTCATACATTGACCAGAGCTCGATTTTCCAAAGCCCAAATGACTCGCGTCTCTCCGATCTCGCCGAAATTTGTTTGAATTGCTTCTTCGGATGCGTAAAATCACGAGTTGAATTAACGTCCGTTCGGATTAGCTTTAAATTTCCGCCGTGATATCGACACGTGCGTATATACAGCTTTGCTTATCTGCACAGTTGCTAGAAGATTCAGCCTCGAAAAGCTGATACGCTGTCGACGGTAGCTTGGTTCTTCGATCGACAAGAGCATACGGTTTATTACAACTTGATTTTATCGAGCTAATCTATCTGAGCCATTGATTATCATTAAAAGTATATAAGTACTCTCATTACAATACAATAAGGTAGGAAGTACAAAGTTCTACCGTGTTCAAATTATTCCCAAACAATGTTTTCCTTTCCGCGTGGTAGAATTTTCGAGGTATCCATACTGCCAATAACGGGCAGTAAATACAAATTTTTCAAACGTTCGTATATCAAAACAACGTAATTTCACGCATATTTGAATTCAATACTTTGTATTCGGTTTTTCCAATTGATTAAAATACCCAATTCTCCCATTTGCGCGCATACGCCGCTTCCGCGTGCGAGGGCCTTCCATCGGTGTACATACACATAATAACGCGTCTGCCAAGTGCGTATATCCGGATCTCATTTGAAGTTGGCCCGCGTCTTTCCCAGCTCGATCTAGCTCGCGGCTGTACCTATACATACAACCATGTCACACGGGCTGGGCGATTGGATAAGCGTAAAAAGCCAACTCTCTCGCGCGCGCGAGTATGCGTGCAGGCGTGTTTGCGTGCGTGCGCTTGCGAGTAACAGGCCCCCGTGAGACGAGCGGGCGAGCGCGGCCATCCTGTCATAGACAGGATGCGAGGGTCCGCGGACTGGCTCGCGCTCTTCCTCCCCTCCCGGGCCCGCACCTCTTCCTCTCTCTCTTTCTCTCCCGCCCATCGGCTCGCCGCGGCGGCGGCGGCGGCCCCGTCTTTGTCGACCCGTTGCAGCCGTCGCTCGCTCGCGCGCGCCTCTATTAGCCGCGGCTCAGCTGCTCCGCGGCGCGCAACGGCTCGTGTGTGCATATATACACGCGCGCGCGCGCCGTATACATAGGGGGTGTCGCCCGCGATATATCCCGGGCCTCGTTCCCCCCCTGCCCTGCCCGCGACAAAGCCGTCAACCCCAAAATGCAGCCGTATCGTTGCCGTGCCCGTGTATACAGCGTTTTCACGGCGAGCTGTGTATGTGCCTGCACCGGGAGAAGAATATTTTTCACCATGCGAACCAACCGTTACTTGCACGTTTATTTCGCTTTTAATGAGTTGCACACAGTAGAGGGTCTGCCTCGACTCTTGATTAAATTAATTCAACGCTCAGTTGAAAGTTTGCATTTATAGATGTATGGATGTATCCGTAGTTGATGGCAGACTCTATTATTGCTAGACGAAAAATACAATTTCACACCTATGGTCGGAGTATGCACCGACAATATCAATTGCACTACACACAACTATACACCTAATTCACTCAACTGTCCCATATTAAGTGTTATTTTATCGAGATTTCATGCATCAGTTCGTGTATGTACCGTATATGATCCAACTACTACTACGAAACAATATTACTTTCTTCCATGGGTTACGTTGGCTATGCAATTCACTGTTTTTTACAGTGTAATATATAACCAGAATCACTCGCTTACTCGTGTCTTCTACTTGTCCCATTGTAAATTTAACAAAGAATCGCGTTTTCCATTTGCTTTGTTGAAAAATCATTCTATCAGAGTTATTTATTTTTTTATGCAAAGGAACGTGACTGATCGAACTCTCGCATCTCTGTCAATACGCTGAAAAAGAATCTTCGTGCCATTACGTTTTCATAGTTTTTTTTTATAGACATTTATGGAGAACACATTTGAAAAACGTCGGGAAGCTGGTTATTTTTTTACCACTTTTCACACGCCCTCCGCACGACAATAACAGAATCCCATTCGATGCAATTCATAGCTCTTCGTCTCCTCTATCGATCTGTCAAAACGCATTTTGCTAGAAACGGTTTTCTCTTTCATTGTTTTTGTCGCTCGGAGTATTTTTGTGGAATAACCATCAATATAACGCAGATAATAATGTAACGATAATTAAGATCAAATACTGTAACACCCCGAGGTCTGAATATAAACAGATCTCTATATATCTACGCGTGGAAAGCATGAGACGATAGATGTGACTGTATAAAAATGACTCGCATATATCATTTCGACAAGTGGTACACGTTGTCGCGTGAAGCGGACTATACGCTTGTCAATAATTGGACAAGTTTGATAATGCCGTGCCCTCGCTTCTTACATACCACCGCGACGGCGATGTCTGAAGAGAACGCGACGAGATAACAGGCACACTCAAGAGCCGGCCAACCCGAACAATACATATCGATATAAATACGGCGAAAAAAAACGCCAGCGAGCAATTTGGGTCCGCGTACGTATATATATACATACATACACATGGTTATTTGTAATCCGTGAGCCGGTGCACGCGGACCCCCATCAAACCGTGAATTATTCGTCGAGCGTGCCTTTGACACATTTTAACAAAGGGCTTTTTCGCTCGCGCGAGCGCACCGGCCGCATAATTGGGTCGGTGTGTGTGTGTGCGCGCGCGTGTATATGTACACACGCGCTCGCGCGCACCGTAGCACGAGACTGCGCTCGCGCGGTTTTTCATTAGCATAACGCACCTATACTGTACTGCAGGTATATGTATACGCGCGAGCTGCAGCCGAGCGATAATTAACCGCGCACCGATGATTTACGCGGCTGTGCGACCGCGAAAAAGGCTGCAGCCCCGCTCTCGTCGAGATTGGCCAACTCGCGCCAAATACACCCGAGATATAATATCCTCGATGTTACGAGAGATATACAGTAGTCGCGAGAGTTGCGGAGGAGCAGTTGGGATTTTACGCGAGATCCACGAGACGCTTCGTTTCGGAGCTGCGTCGATTCGCGGCCGATACAACGCGTTTGGGTGTACAGGGAAAACGCGGAGAGAGAGATTCAGATTCAGATTCAGATTTGTCTCATTTTCTGTAAATTGTGTTGTACAATTTTATGAGTAGCTTATTAAGTAATATAATGTAACTAAAATTATATCTCTGAGTAATGAATATGGCTATGTAGGTAGTAAGTAAATACCCCGTTTAAACAAGTTGGAGTAGGATAGAGAGGAGTTGAGAGAGAGACAGATTCAGATTCAAAAGTGATTTATTATCTGTACATTATGTTTTACAATTTAAGATATGGTAGTTTTCAAGTTATACAATACGAAGACAATTTTCTTAAGCTAGTGCAAGAAGGTGAGAATACAGTTTTAATTTGAATAATTTAAATGAGGAGGCGTCAGAGAGAGATATCGGAAACGTCGACTGCGTGGAAATCGGAGTTACGATGAAGGGACGACTTGCGTAACCCGCGCGTGTATAATGGCCACGTTCAATTTGTATGGTGCGATTATTATGAGCTGCCACGACGATCGGCGAGGGAAGCGGGCAAAAAAAAATCCTCGGCGTAATCGAGCCATCCGAGGTGGCTTCGCCGCCCAGTGCCGTAACGATGCGGGGCCCCTGGACAGGAACTCCGTGCGCAAGCCAATCAATTCTAGATTTCGAATCTCGATGCTCGCGGCAAGTGAAAATGCATAGCTCCAGAAGCATGTTAGCCCAGTCCCCATGCATTGATAAAAAAAATCATGTTCTCAACGAAAATTCGACCGAAAATCTTGTCCAATACTTTTATTTTATTTTGAGGTACATTTTCCCGATTGATTCAGAGGTAGACGAGAGTCGACCCGTGAAAATTTGCCTAAAAGTATCCGGCCTCAATATTAGACACAGTCGAAAGGACTTTTTCAACTTTCATCCTTTCTCAACAGGCATATCAGAATAACCGCGGCTCGGAATGAAAGAAAAAAAAGCTGTCTTTCTCGCAGCTGCCTGGCTGTATTACCCGCGACTACCTTCGCATTGACGTCGACTTTTTTTTAGTCTATCTGAGTGAATTTACTGGATATTTCGGCGCTTCCTGCACCGCGAATTGCCGCCAATAACGTGCGGCCCTTGAATTCCCCGTTGCGCGTATTCACACACACACGCGCGCGGTCGCGAGTTTTTCTGCGTCGTCGCGCGGGTACTTTCGAAATTTCGAAACGAGCCGGGTCGGGTGCGCAGAGAGGAGCGAGCCGCGCGAGATCGCGAAAGCGATAACAACGGGGCCCCTGGTGCGGAGCCGGGGAGAAAATGCCAGCCGATCAATTAACGCCGGATAATTATCATAACGACAACGCCAGCCCGAGAGAGCTGGCTCGCCGAGGTACCCGCCTCTCTATGCAAATCAGTGTAAATACCTGCGACTAACTGCACGCACTCGACGAAGACGACGACGACGACGACGACGCGAGAGATGCACACAGCGCTGAACCGAATCGCGCCTCTCGTATATATATTTTTATACGTCCAACCTCGTCTCTTGCTTCTTTTACGATTCAGCTTTTGAGTTACTTTCGAAGTGTAGCCGCTCCAGCTGAAACTGTTTTTTTTTTCCACCATATTTCCACGCTCTTGTATCGAAGAGTATGTATATTCGGATTCCTCGTGGAAAGCGACACTGTGTTTCATGTTTATTGCGAAAAAACAACACTGTTCAGTTTTTTTTTCGAATCTTCCCTTTTTTTTACAACTCGGACTGGCACTCCATTTCGATTCACGTTAGACTTCGCGCTCTCAACCCGATCAATTCAAAAAACGAATCAGATTTTATACCACGGAAATAGGTGGAGACAGTCGTTTCGGCGAGATAAAATCGAATCGTGATATTTACGGTTGATTCTATGTGCATTCAACGATATGCTAATCGAGTTGCATTTTTAGGTTGAAAATAAAAGTCGGTAATTCGATTAATCGGAGTATTATTTATCTGTATACAAATGACCCGTATGAATTGGTGAAAATACTACAGGAGAGTTTCACCTCATGCATCGGGTAATTGAATGTTCGATTGTTTCTCAGCTAGTGCCAACTGGTATGAAAGTAATAAGATGCTGTTCCGAGTCGGCGTTTCTCCTGTGACAGAAACCCCAATTCTACACATCTCCAAAGTCTTTTTCACTGTTTTAATTATTAGTTAACCGGTGCCCTCGCCGGCTTCCAATCGTGGTCAATAATGAATACATTATAATTCTAATTAAAATGTGGTTTATAAGAAAATGTACATTAGCGTGGATACAAACGCAGTTTTGCAAAAGACAAGGAGCAAAGAAAAATCGATCTAACGAAGCTGTCCGACATTGGCATACGGGAAGCCTAAATAATAATCCAAGTATGATTGTCGCGCACATGCATCTCAAAATATAACGGGAATTCGCGATTTTACTGTCTCTCGCAGTATATCCGCGACTATCCGCGTTCTGCTATCGGTCTACAGTAGGGATTTCGTTAGAATCGGTTTTTCGTGTCGCGATCGAGCCGTTCGAAATTTCCCCGGTGCTCGTTAAATTTCCGAGCGCCTATCAAAGGAGGGTTAAAAGAACCGGTACACCGCGGCTGTCGAAGCTCGTACATACTCGGGCGCGCGCAGCTCGCGGACGGTCGGTCGAAATTCGCCGGGATAAAAACGCGGCGCGGCCCCGGGGCTGGAGGTGCGCGCGGCGTGCAGGCGGAGCTCTCAAAAACGAAAGGAGCCAAACCGCTTAAGGTCGAAAATGGGTTCGTCAACTCGAAAAGCCGGGCGCGAACGCGGCGGCGGCGGCGGCCCCTCCTCGAGTTACCCAACGTCCGCCTCGCAACAGCGGCGCGCGGCCGAGCCAGAGCTCGAGCCAGAGAGCGAGAGAAGAGCGTCAGCGAGAGATAAGAATCTGTCGGGAGGAACGAGAGCGCAAGTGATAAATAACGAAGGGGCAGAAGCAGCGGCAGCGGCAGCAGCGAGACGAGAAAACGACGTGGCCGCGCATAAATACGCGAGCGAGCTGGAGCGTGGGGCCGCGCAGGTATATGTATATACAGCCGATAAGCCCGTCCTCGCGCGCAGCTCGAGCTCTGCAGCTGGTGCGGGAAATATACATGCGCGCATACTGCAGCCGGACGTTTTTCGAGTGTCGCGGTTAAACACACACACACACACACACACATACACACACACACTGCAGCAGAAGCAGCAGCAGCGAGGCGGGCTGTTTTTGTCCGTGGCTATATAGGAGAGCCGATCGCGCTTGGGCCCCGCTGACGGCGAGAACAAGCGCATGCGCGGCCATCCGCCGCTCCCGTAATCACGCTGCACAATCAAGCGGATGGCCGCCGCCGCTCTCTCGCATCTCTCTATAATCTGCGCCTCTCTCGCGCCACGCGGCAGCCCAGCCGTTTTTTATACCCGCCCGTATACACCGACACACACACACCAACACACCGACACGCTACTTATATACTCGGGCGCTCGCGGCTCTCTTGCGCGCGTTTCTCCGACGAGGCAGGCGCGGCATTTTTCGCACAGACCGCCGTTTCACCTCCGATCCGCCCCGCACCTCCCTCGCGCCTACCTACCGTCTCGTCCGCGGCAGGTGCGCGGCCCGCTTCGGCGCTGCCGCACGCGCGGGGAAACCCAATCGAATATGCGCCTCGAACCGCAACGTTAATTCCGCGAGTTTTGAGCGCTATTGGGAAGTCAAGTCGCCATCCCCTCTCCGCTACTCAAGCCAATATGGCCGATGAGTTGGTGGATGATACATTGAAGTGGATGGGAGCTGCTCAATAATCATTAATTGTATAGAGACTAACGAGTCTGCTGAGTTTTTCCCGAGGTTAGTATGAAAATACATCATGTAAGAATACTGTGCAGTGGATGATTGTGGCAGAGAAGTCAGTGGACACGTCAATATTCCTTCAAGATGTGTTCTGTTCTGTGCGTCCGCTTTGTTTACGTGTGTGATTACACGAATTTTGACGTGTTCAAAGCTTGGTAGACAGTGCCAGCGGTAAAAATAATAATACTGAATAAAAATATGCTCTTAAAGTTGGAGAAAAAAGTAACACATGCTAACAAATACGTGTTTGAAAGATTTTTTAGG
>CM037084.1:58223660-58239362 GCA_020882725.1 Aphelinus certus
AACACACCACCGGTTGATCGATCGACGCGAATGACTTTTTTCTCCCACCCGTGCCCCCCTCGCTCGGCTCGGCGACGAATAGTCCGGAGTACACACACGGGTGTACAACGGCTAGAGGCAGCGATCGAAGCAGCCAGCCGATATTCGAGCGTGGAAGCGTGAAAAAGTGGGAGGCGGCCGTACCACGGCACCCGACCAACGAGCTCGAATAAAATCGTCGCGCGCACTTATCTCTAATCTGCGTCCGCGCTCACACACTTATATATACACACACGCTCGAGGGCCGCGTGCGCGGGAGCATTGTATTTCTCGCGCGCTCGTCGAGCAAACTCGGTGTCCGAGAGGCGGAGAGGCGGATAGGAGAGGAAAAAAAAAGAAGGGAAACTCGAGCCCGCTCGCGTCTCTGGCGGAGCTTTCGCATGGCCGAGCCGAGTCGTCCGGCAACCCCGTTCGAGCAGCGAGACCGTATACTATAGAGGAAAAAAGAGCGAGAGGCTCTCTCTGTGTCTCACCCTTCGCGAGCATCCGGCCCGCTTTCCCTCCGATCCCGCATGCCCCGCGCACAAAGTATTGAAAGCCGTACAGCCGGCCGCGGACAAAGAGCCTCCGAACTCGGCCAATTAAGCCGCGCTCGCGCCAAATAAACGCGCGTGTGTGTATACACACGAGCTCGCGCGCGATGAAAAGGGGGCGAGGAGGGGAGGACAACGTGGCTCAGGAATTATGCACGCGAGAGAGCATTTGAAAGACAGTCGGGCCGCGACGGGCTGCACTCGAATCGAAACGTCTAATTCAGCCGAGTCGGGCTCGCGCGATACACCGAGCCAAGTTGCTCTCTCGCGAAACGAACACGCTCGCGCGCGCGCGTATATACTATTATACGACGGACAGACGGATAGCGAGAGGCGAGAGGGAGACTGCAGTCCGTCGAATTGGATCGTCCGATCGGAGCTTTCGACCCGTCTCGCCGCTCTTTGACGAATCGCGAGCCAGCTTAGTGTGCGTGCGTGTGTGTGGTATACACACACCGAGCATCGAGAGAGATATGCAAGCCGCGCGCGCGCAAGCGAGAGAGCGAGGGAGCATCGCGCATAGCAGGCCGGACGGACGGAGAGAGAGCCGGTCGGTCGGACAAAAGGGATTGGCGCGGTGCTGCGCGCGCGGCTCGGCGGTGGTGCGCGCGCGGGGGGACGGAGAGCAGGAAGCTCGCGATGCGTGACTCAGCAGCGGTGCGGCGGCGGCGGCGGCGGCGCTGCTCGCGGTTAGCCGTCTCTGTCTGGCCTTCGCCTCCCCCGCGGCCCCGCGGACCCGCCGCGCCACCGCCGCTCCCCTCTAGCTTCTAATACCCGCGCGCGCACACACACACCGACGGCGGCAGCGGCAGCAGCGGAGCCTTTGTCCTCTGCTCTGGCATCGAGCTCCGAGCCCGCGTTATTTCACACTCGAGCCGCGCGCGCGTGTGCGGCCGCGTTCCAGCCCAGCTGCACACACACGCGGCCGCCCGCGAGCGGGAGTGCCTCCCCCTCTCTACGACCCGACGCCGCCGCCTCTCGATTTTCAATTTTACCGCGCGCCCGCGCACCCGCCGATCGTTATTATGCCCGCGAGTATATACCCGCGTGTATATATATGTACGTGGAAGCGCGTTGTTTGCGAGAGCGCCGCGAAAGAGATGCATCACGCGCTAATGACACGCGCAAGTGTACGCCGTCCGCAGCGTGTATGAAAAGATACGCGGGCTATCGCGATTAGCCGGCTAGCTTTCGAGAGAGGTTCGCGGCACTGTTTTGGCCTCTTTCCGACCGTTATACATCGCCAAATTCATCGGACGACAATACCTTCGCGAGTTGACCGAGACGGAAATCGTCCCCGATTAGCTGATCCCCGCAAGCACTGCACACTCCAAATGAATAACATATGATTCTGTAATGCTCGAGCCGCGGGGGCACTCGACTCGAGTGATCCATTCGCGCGGCCGATGAATCGAACACAATCTCTCGACTGGACTGTCGCATCCGGACCACCGCGCACTGCGCAGTTCGATTGTCCGACAATCTCGCGATTATTCCCCTTCCCTCCCGAAACACTCTCGAACCGGAGCGGAGACACAATGAGACGTGTCCGCGAACGGCTTCGAGAATCCGGCTCCGCGATATCTCTATATATCTTTGTGTATATATATATGTATAATAATAATGATAATCGCCAGCGAAAGGCCGGTCGGTCGTTCGCGCTTTGGTAAAACCTCCAATTCATTCGTCGAGCGCAGCAAAAGCCGCGAATTTGCGTAAGCCCGCGAGCTCGTGGGGGGTGTATACGTATATATACCTGTATGAATTTGCATATATCGCATTAACATGCATCCACCCGACATACATACGCATACGTGTGTATATACGTATACCCACGCGGCGGATGAGCAAAATATATAATCTCGCTCTCTCGGGCCTGCCATTGCCCGAGCACTTTACACGTGTCGTACACGAAATCGTTTACCGGCAACGTATTTCCTCGCTCTCTCTCCCTCTTTCGCCTTCTCTCCCCGTTCTCGCGTTTGCGGAATTAACAGCTCTTCTGACGAGCATCACCGGCGACAAGATCGCCCCAGCTTGTAAACACACGTGCAGACCGTACCCACACACTCCAATTCGGACACGCGTCTTCATCCGCGCTTTTGCTATTTTTGCGTTTTTTTCCCACTTCCCTTATTGGAGGACGTCTCCGATAAGCCTCGCCCGTGGCGAATTCGATATCACGCGGGTTGGGGGGGGGGAGGAAAGAGGAAAAGGAGAAAAAAAAACTCTCGTCGCCTTCCCGCCCCCGCATCTCGCGACGTGTATTACGGCGACGAATTTCCGAGCGCGGAGAGCTACATACACGCTCGCGCGAGTGTAATCCGCAGTTGCCGCGCTCTGCTTCGATGTGTGTGTGCGTGCGTGCGTGTGTGTATATACATATACCGACGCGCGGCGTCCGCGAGCAGCTCCAATTGGTCGCAGGAATGCTTTAGCGAGCGGCCGCGCGCGCGTCCCCGGGAGAGCTGGCCGCCCCACTTGGAGCGAATTTTTTGGCGCTCTCGCGGACACACGTGCGCTCGCGCACACCACCAACCGTCCCCCTCTTCCCCTCGTCGCTGTGTCGCTGTGTGTGTGTACGCAAGCCTCGCGCGCGCGGGCTCGCTCGCTCGTCCGCTCACGCTATCGCCAGGCCGAGAGAGAGAGAGAAAAAAAATATCCGACGCTAAATAAAGTCCGCGAGCGATGCTCGTTTTTTTTTGTTTCTCCTCTCTCTCTCTGTTCTTTTGCTCCATCTGGCGAGTCGCTTGCACGAGGCTGATTCGTTCTTTTTTCACCCGGCTCGCTGCGTATTACGATTTTTCCCTCGTGTGCTTCTCTGCTTCTTTCTCCTCCCTCCCGTACCTTGGCTCACGGAATTTCCCTTCGCTTGTTTCGGGGGGCGTTTGCGCGAAAAAGAATGGATTTCGTTAAACGCGACGGCTGGGAGTGGTTGTTTTTGTTTCTTTCTTTTTTTTCTTTTTCCGACGAATTTCGCGCGCGAAGATCCTCGGCGTCTCGCGAAGCGCCGGGAATAATTGTAAAGAGACGAGTTTGGGTTTGTCCCAGTGGCGTGAAGAGTAAACGCGTGTGTTATGCGTATATAGCTAATCTCCGTGGCGCGTCTTCCGTACGAGTTGGATGCGCTTACTGCATAAATAGCAGCGGCTCTCGTGGCAATTAACTACAAACTATACCGGCGCAAACTTTATTGCGCAACTTTACACTTGATTCCTTGTCGATGGTGTGTAATCAGTCCTCGTTAACTCGTCACACGGAATACATTGAGAGCCGGTGGCTCATTCGTATTCGACACTCGAAGCAAGGAAATCCAAACTCGCCCCCATCTTTTCCCGAGTCTAAGTATATATATATATATGTATACACAAACATGCTTATATAGAACTGACGCCCGGAGTTCAAGTGCAACGAATTGGCCGCGGGCAATAGAAGTGTATCAAATGAACGAGCGATTGAATACCCGGTGCCGCGCCGCTCGACCAGTCGTTTGTTGTAATGATTCGAGTGATCAACTTGTCATTCCTGGCCAAACATTGAAACTTGATAATGCGGTTGTGTGATGTGCTTGCCAACAGCACATCGGCGCAACTATTTACATATATCCAACCGAAATTATTATTATAACTATTCGAGGCTCCAACGGTTCGCGTAATACACCGCACACGACCACGACACGGTCAATTTGAAGCGGAGCACAAAAATCACCGGTGCAGTCGAACTGTGCGTGCGCGTGTATATATATAAGCGCACATGCAAAGCATTCGCGAGGCTATGCGCTGGCTCGCTGGCTCGCGTCGCGTCGGCTATAAATAAACCTCGCGACCGCGCGAGATCTGTCGAAATCAATTACGCAACGATTCAATTAACACAGCGGTACACTTGGTTGACGCTGCACGTCCAATTAAATCCATACAGCCCTATATCTCCTGTCTCTCCCCCAAAGCGGCCGATAAGAGCATACAGCTCGTTACGAGCCGACCCACCCGCGCATATACGCACGCACGCGGTTATATATGCGTATGAGAGACCTTCGCTCGCGATTTGGGCGCGCACGGTGGCGAACACGCGTCGAACACGGCCGCAACACACACGCGCGCACTTGTGCACTCGGGAAAAATATATAAATCCTGCGGCGAGGCTATATACGCGCGCGCGAGTGTACACGTGTTGTCCCCGGCGGACTCGCCGCGCGAAAAAACGATCACGGACCGAGCGGGGATATATACTCGGAGCGCGAACCTCGTTTCGTACTTTCCTTGCGTATTTGGCGAATCGAGTTTATACGCTTTTTTTGTGGCATCAACGGGGCGACCAATTTTTTACGCTTTTTTTGCTCCTCCCCCGACCGGCCAAGGCCTCATACTTTAATTTGATTTTTCCACGGCTTTTTTCTCTTTTCCCACCTCTCGACAAGCGTCGCGCGCGGACTACTGACACGTCGATTTCAACATTGAGAATGTCGAGTATGGTGGTTTTTTCCTTTCCTCCCGCGTCAATGTTTGCGGTCACATTGGTTATTGTTCGGGAGAGAAAAAACGCGTCGAACGACGCGACGGTTCCGAGGTACTCGTGGGTCGGTGGTAGGACAAGTATAAGGTGACCGAACCCAATTTGGCACTCTATCGAATATGGCATTTTTCTCACATTTCATATTTTCATTGAGCCCTCAAAAACACTCTTCTACAACAGTTCGAACTTTCGCGTTTTTTTTATTTCACTGTGTTAACTCAATTACAATAATCAAGTGTAATCATCACCTTTTTTCCACATGTAACTACTCTATCTCATGTGAAAACATCTCGCATCTTTCGATTGATCACATCAGTTTTCCCCAAACTATCTCACTCAAAGTACTTGCTTTCACATAAGTATACCCAATGCGGCCCTCTGTGTGATTATGAATCAAAAAATTGAGTGAAATGATTCAATATTCACGGAATAAACGTCAATTTTTTATTGAAATGTTGTCATGATTTAGAAATGTATTTTTGGTTAGATCAAAAGTTTTTAATAAATATCAATAGAAACATGATTTTGAGTTTATTTCAATGATAATTTTACCGTCCCTGTAGGTGTATAAGAGCTGTAACGAGTGCCCAATTGTATACTCAATGTAGTCCCTTCGAGTGACGTATGGTTAATTGACATTTTAAACAGGTTAAAATCGTCAAATGACGATTATAGTGATGGTTTCTTATAAGAATTGAGCTAGTCCTCAAGATGCCGTTCGCAGAATTTTGAAATTCCAATTGTATCATAATCAAATTTGCGAAATACTCTGAGCGGTGATTCGGTACAGTTATCTTATATATCATTAATATATACGTCGCAGAGATGAATTGATGCTGCAGCGATTGTTTGCTGTGCAATTCAGATTTGGGTGATGTTGGCCGAATTCATCCGTTTACGAAGTACAGATGTGCGCGCATCATATTCTCGAGACCGCAGTGAATCAGGCGAGATTTAGAGCCGGGTAATATGAAGAAACAAGAGCAGCAGTTATTTTCTGGTTATTTGTTCTTCGAAGAGAGTCGAGAGTCACCGAGCTTGAGGTGATTAGATATGAAGGAGGCGTTGTGCCAGTGCAAATACACTGATCCTCGAGAAACGAGTTTTGCATTACTGACATAATTATTTCATGAGCTGATACTTTGTTTATAGCTTCGACGACGACGAGTGTTAACATGTGTTATATAGTGGATAAGAAGAGATTCGGACAGCTGAAGATCAACGTGGCACACATGTATATATCAACACACCAAAATCAATGTTTCAAGAATTTAGCAGAACTTGAACTTTATTGTACTTAAAATGATTACAGAACATACAAATTTCTTTTGTCAATTTCGATGGATATCATGAAAAAGCTTACTTATGAGTTCTGTCAGGTGCATCTAGGACGAAACGCTTAGATTATATTGTTCAATCATTAACATTTTTAATATTACTGCTATGTTTTACATTCATAATTTTCTCAAATACATCCTATTATACTCACTCATATATTCATAACTAATCAAATTCATTATATACATTATAAACATTCTGAAAGGTGTAAAAGGACATTGTATGATAATAATCTCTGCAAAATCTTGTCACCAAGTTTCATAGGTCACTTGGACAAGCTAGATTGATTATAATAATCAACTAGAAACATTACTCTGGAAATGCTGATGCTGATAGATGTATATAAATGAACCAACTTTTTTTAGTTTCAGTACATTTTTACTTAATTTATGTAAAAATTACTCAAGCTAATGAATTTATGTATACCTCATTCGAAATATTATTAAAGATAAAATTCAATAATAACTCAATTAGGGAATGACTAAACTCAAACCGACTACTCTTAGGTCTTGAATTTGTAGCATGATAAATTAATTACGATTTCATTCGCGAATCGACGGATCGTTTTTGCAGTGAGTATTAGTCGCGCCCGCGCGAGAGACAAATGACATACAAACTGGAAGAAGTCGAGTAGGAGGAATGCAGGAGAGCGAATTGCGCCGAGGATTTTCGCCGAAGGAACGGCTCGGCGATATACAACGCGGGGCCGAGTGGCGCGAGGCAGCAGGTAATATTGGTCGGTTCGATCGAGCCGCGCCGCTGGCGCGAATGAGGCTGACGGCGATAGGTGATCGGCGACCCCCGTCACACGCGCGAACAAAGAGGAGAAACGCTTACGCCAGCCCGCGTGCGCGTGTGTGTGTGTGTGTGCGCGGGTCCGAAAGACGCGCCTCGATTTCGCCGCGACGGAGAGAGGGACAGCCGCTATGCGTGCGCGAGTGTGTGTGTGCGTGTGTGTTGGCACTCGACGAGCTGTGCCGCGACGACAAAATATCGGACCGTCCGCGATTGTGCCCGGAATAAGTTAATAAGCGGATAGGCGATATATCCGCTGCTTTTTTCCCTCTCTCTCCCCGCTGTCCGCGTGACGCAACTCGTCCGCCCGGGGAACGCGGAGTGCACCATATCGTGACGCGCGACTACGTCGCTCGAGCGGAAAATCGCTTCCGCGCCTCTTTTTTTCGCACTCGCTTTTACATTCGAGACCTTCTCGCGTATGTATACGTGTATACCTGTATAGGTAAGCGCGTCAGCTGCAGCGCCTCCCCGAGGGGGCGAGCGACTTGTCTGTATGGCGCGGCCAACAGTCGCTTCCCTCACTTGGGCCGATGATAAATTGATGCGCTTTCGAATTCCAAGGCGAAACGGCTCGTGGACCGACTTCCCCCCCCCCCTCCCTCTTCCTTTTTCTCCTCTCCTCCTCTTCGGTGGCGCTTATTAGTCGTCGGCGGCAGGGGCTTCCTCGAGATTCAATCTCGGGTGTGTGTGTGTATAAACAATTGGCTCGACATTGTCAGTCTCGGAAACGAGCTGTTGACGCTGAATCTTTGGCAAACGATACTCCGCTCTAATTGTCGTCGCTCGGCCGCTCGTCTCGTTTTTCAAACGGAATTAATACGCGCGTTGACGTACGCTTATTCGATTGGATTTGTCATTGTTCAAATGACTCGAGCCATGAGACAATGGAATACATCATTGTCGAATCAGGGAACACATTGAATCGTATGAGATTTTTCAATCCCGTCACGACTGCGATTCGTTAATCTCGACTAATTAATTCAATCGAGTGATTTGCAAGCCATTGATACTAAATTACCGGGAAAATTGAATCGACTCCGCGTGCATTTACGCCTTTCCCGACGATCTCTTGAAATGATCCGCGATCTCGTTCATATAAAGTCATCGAGCCATTCGACGAGGAGGCCATTCCTCAACGTACTCAACATAAAACCAAACGACATTACCGCCAATTAACGTTATTGACTCTAAACGCGCGCTCGCGAAACGGCTTGGCGGGGCAAAAGAGGAAGAAGAGAAAGAGAAAAAAACACGAGTAAACATTCCTCCGTAGAATCAGCTGATTCATTGGCAGCGTACGCGAGAGTACGCGCGAAAAAGTAAACAGAACTCCCTCGCGATGAATGGATGAATTTCATGAATGAAAGCTACATTTCAGCTCGGCCATCGGCAATATAGCCAACCGCTCCTCGCGCACACTTATATTTTCGATTTCGCACATAGCATATACACACATGAGTTGCGTAATCCCTACAAATGCCGTATAAGGGATAAAAATCGTGTGCTGTGGATGCAGGAGGAACGAGGGGTGGGGTAACTGAGTAGGGGAAGGGGATCGCAACCGCTCGGAGAGTCGCTCATTAGCTCGGTGTCGGACTCGCGCGCGGCCGAATTTTCCTCTCGGACTGTACCGCCGCGGCTGGCGCGACGACGACGACGACGACGACGCAACAAGGCGGCGCGGCGTCGCCGCGCGGCGAGAATCTCGATCCTCGGGGCTTCGCCTTTCCTCGCGCGTACGCACACACAAGCGTTCGCGCACACACACGCGCGCGTATACACGAGCCGAACGAAACGGATGCGCGAGCCAGCCGCACAGCGAGCGAGCGAGAGCGAGAGGTGGAATAAAAAGAAAGAAAAAGAAAAGGAAGAAGAGAGAGAGAGAGAGAAAAAAACGACAAACGCGGCGACGAGCGACGGCGAGAGGAGAAATAACGCGGCGGCGGCGGTCGTACACGTGCGCGCGCGCGCGCGTCCGCTCGCTGATGACGGGGGGCGGTCGAGCCGCGCGCGGTATATATAACAGCGCTCGCGCGCGAGCGAGAGAGAGACGACAATACGTATCGCGAATGGGCTACTTTTGTCTCTCGCGCCGCCGCCGCCGCGTGCTTTTTTTAACGTGCGCGCGGCCGAGCGAGCGCGCGAGGGGGGCGATATAACCGAGCGAGCGCCCGCGACGCCGATCGATTTTCGCGAGCGAGAGAGAGAGAGTTCGGGGGGCTTCGCGCGCGGCCTCTATATATACCCTTTTTTTTTCCTCCTCCTTCTTTTCCTCTCCCTCGCAGCCGCGGCCTGCGTGTTGTCTTTTTTCCTTTTTTTTTCTCTCTTTTACCCTTCGTTTTCGCCAGCCGGGAGAGTCCGGTTTCGCTGAGGCGGCGCATACATTAGCGAATTTTATCAGTTTGCCGCGGCTGCTGCTGCCGCCGCCGCCGCGGCCGCTGAATAATTTAATGCGCGCTTTTTAAATAAGCCGTGCAAGCCGTTTCTCGCTCTCTTGGCCAGGTAGCCTTTTTCTCTTTTTATTCCTTCATTTTTCCTTTCGCCTCTTCTCATCCGCGGGTTTTTCGAAAGAGCCACGCGCGCCGCTCGCGGCCGCCGCCGTGAGAGTTATTGGGTGGCTTTTGAATTGGTAATGCCGTTTAGAAATCCGACTTTCCGCGAGTCCCCGAGCTCGCAACGTTATGTGCGACGCGACGCGAGTATTTATTGCCCGACGAATAATGATGTTGTGCGTGGTGGCCGATAATTTATGCGCGCGACGATGGCAGTATCGAGAACCAGCCCCCCCGAGCTCTACACTCTCCGCGTCTACGATCGTATACCAACCTCCTCCGCTTGAGTACTCGCGACTTCGCGGCTACTCGTTTCGAATCGATCCGTATATGTAGCGCGTTTGCGTTTCGACGAGTTTACCAATTAATAACAAGGCTCGATCGCGCCCGCGTGCGAACGTTGAATCACGGTAAGACCGCGAGCGACTCCTCAGTCGATGGTATCGATAATTCCAAGTCCATCTATCAATATTCATTGTTTGGGTAGAGGAATAAATAACGACCGGATTATACGAGCGTTAAAAATTGAATTCGAAATGAGCATTTGAGAACGAGTACAAAAAACACGCTCGATCTTCGAAGCGTCGAAGCACTCGATTCGTCGCGATACCGTTCAGTTACGTCTTTGCTCGTAATGTTTCACCGTGTATTGATCAAAACCCCTTGTTTTAGCTGACAAAGTATCGAGCATAATAAGTGAAATTTGTATATGAAGTTGACAAATACGATGAACTCGAGTTGGACATCCTCGTGGCAAGATAATTTGTATCGGTTTGAACGCTCTTTCCCACCCGAAATCAGCCCTATTTCTTTCCCCCGAATCCGCATCGTAACGCTCGTACCTGCAATTACCTAAACCCCGACGATTCGCATGATTCAAATGTTGGGGGAAAGAAAAAACCACGTAAATACAACGACGGCGAAACGTATCGGTCGAACAGAGTGTCATAACGAGTGCGGCTGCTCGCTCGAACGACGCATTGTTTTATACATGCCCGCGTGTATATATATACTTACACACGCGCGCATCGAGAGAAAACGACGAGTCGACGCCGCGCGCGTTCGCATAAACAAGCTCGCACGCGCGCTGTTGCTCAGCCGAGCGAGCGATCCGAGAGGGGGGGCGAGGAGGGGCAAAAAAAACGAATCGGCCATTATCTCGGACGCTCGCGGTCATTAATAATTTCAAAAACATCGGCGCTAATTAACGAGTCTCTCGCTCTTCCCTCTCGGCTCTCGCACACGCGCACACACACACGTGGACTCAGGGCCACAGCCGCCGCCGCGCTCCTTTCGATCTTTTATCTGGCGCGAGCAGCAGCTCGCGGGCTTTTATCAGCGCGCGCGCGAGCTCTTGCGCAAATTCGCCGGGAGACGAGGAAAGAAGCCGCTCGCGCGCGCGCGAGCCAGGGCAAAAAGGCAAAAAAGCCAACGAGCGAGCGCGACGTTACGTAAAAGCGCTCGCTCGCTCGGTCGGTCGGTCGCGCGCGACTCCTCGTCGGGAATTTTTGCCTCTCGCCAACACACGGGCGAGGAGCTCCCGCAGCGTTCGTCCAAAGAGGTGTGTCCGTGTGCGAGCCGGCCCGCGTGTGCGTGCGTATATATATAGCGAGGTAAAAAGTGCGAGCCGAGCCGAGAGTTGACCTGGGCCGCGCCGCGCCGCTGAAATGTCGACGCGCGCTCCCCGACGTACCAACACACACACGCGCTACTATGCGACGTGTTTCACTCTTTGAGTTCGTGTGTATATGTAGCTGCAGCGCGCGGGATAATTTTGCAAATGCGTTTTCTCTTATACTTTGGATTGAATTACGCGACGGCGGCGGCGGCGGCTCCTCCGCGCACAGGGTGAGAAAACATCCTCGAGCTCGTGCCATATTCCGCGAGTCGGTTTGATTATGTATGTATATATACGGAGCAAGAGTTAAACGGAATGTACCGACGATCTTACATCCGGGGAACATTTTGACATTAGGCTACACTCGCTAGATTCCCTACAGTCGCATAGAGCTAGTATTCACTATGCCCGAGCTGAATTTTTGCTCACCTTATAGCTATGGGCAAATAATAGCCACCGCGACTTGCAATGGAAATCGGTAACTGTACTCGCGTTTCAACATTCACCGTGTACTCCCAGTCGATATTGACTGTATGTATACAGCGAATATTCACTACGACTACAGGCTTGGATCTTTGTTCAACGGTTACAGCGAACAATCCTCTGAAAAAAGTTTGGCCGATGCTCACAATGAGATTTTCCATCGCGAGAAATCCGGAGCAGTACGCTTATCGATCATACACAGGGCGCGCGGGTTGGGACGTATTTCTCCCGCGTATATATACACGCGTGCGCATATAATCGGGCGGATTCGTCGTTTAAAAAATGATCGCTCGGCCAGCTCGCGAGAGGCAGAGAGGTGGCGCGTAAATTTTTCATCGAATTTTGATAAGACCGCCCAGGCTCGGGCTCTGGCTCCGCCAGCCACCCGCCCGCGCGCGCACACCCACACACACAGGGAGAGAGTAGAGCGCGAGGCAGCGGCGCGGCGCAGCCGGGGCTGCATAATGGATGGACGCGAGCGAGAGCTATAGCCGCTCCGGGGATTTAATCCTGGGCTGCCTCGATTCCGGGGGCGAACGAGCGCGAGGCTGCAGCAGCAGCAGCCGAGCTCCCGCCGAATTAGCGCGCGGCTCCCTCTATATAATATCGCCCCCGCCCCACTGCAGCAGCAGCAGCAGCAGCAGCAGCAGCACGGCCCCTTATTACCGCGCGATCTTGAGCCGGCGAGCCCGGTGCGTTTTATTGAGAGCTGCCGCGCGCTATCGCGGATATATGCGTTTTTAGTTGGCTCGTTAACCCGCTGAATCCCCGCTCCTCCGCCACGGCGTTAATTATCCGGATTTTGAGCCTTATGAAAAACTCGAGTGTGGCTTTTCGCTCGGGTACCTTTGACTGGTCAATCGATGTTCTGGCTCGCGCCCGCGAGCAAAAGTCCTATAAATGTTTGGGTAATTTCGATCCTCGGGAAATCGGGAGTCATTGGATGGAGCCGGATCGCGTAGCGGTGGGTTCGACGAGATTGAGAGCCCGGGCTGAATTTCGTTTTTATCCCGGTGCGGTGGGAGTGTTTTTTGCCTGTACGGATGCAGGGGCGGGGGATCCGAGAGGAGAGATCGGCTTCCGCCAAACCTCCAAAGAGTATTTTACGCGAAGCATTCGTGGAAAATAAAGAAAATCACTCGTTCAACGGATAACTCGGACGATTTGAGACTTGGGAAACTTATATGAGATGGATAAACTCATTACGGATGTAGTGATGATATTGTAGTTGATCTGATGTTTGACGTGTGTTGATTTTCAGACTTCTTCTGCGATAATTCATCGGTACAGTACAATTGAGGAAGCGGTTTACCAACGAGGTAACATGGTCGTCATAAGAGTCAGCACGAATAACACCAATAATTGATTCAATCTGCAGAAAAAATAAGTATCCGCGTCTATCGAGAAAGAAACTGAATTTGCCTTATTGACGATTTAACAGGAATCCAGAAAACACGATTGAAATCACTATGGGATCTTCGCTATTCTTTATTTCGTATACGATTCCGTCTCAAGTCGATGGATTGTCGGAGCCGAGAGACGAGTATTAAGCGATCGGACGTGTCATTCCGTATGTGACGCATTGCGTTCATATATCGATCAATCAGCACGTCCCGACGTGATTAGCGTGTCCGCGGACACGAAAATTTCTCGGCCTATTGTTTCCGAAATAACACGCACATCGCATCCGCGTCGCGCCGCGCCGCCGCGTGAAAAAAGCACAAAGAACCTCAGCTTTGATTCGTGTTATTTCCCCCGAGGCATCGCAGCGGCTGGCCGCAGTGGAAATACCGCGACGGCGGCGGCGGCGATTGCGATTGAGAAGCAAAACAAGAAAAAAGACGTAAAAAAAACTGTTGGCGCGACGTCGCGAGCGGGTTAAAAACGCAACGATCGGCCACTCGCGGATTCGTTACGGTCTAGTTTGCCTCGCGCGTGCTCCCACACACACACACACACACACACACACACACACACACACACACACACACACACACACACACACGAGGACACACACACACACACACACACACACTATAGTTATCGCTGGGTCGGTTCTCGCGCGGCGGATGACGCCACGTCTCGTCGGCTCGTTCGCTCGCTCTCGCATGCCTCGCTTCTCGTGCAGCGACTTTTGGCGAGTCGCTCAGGGCCGCGAGAAAGCCGAATTGATTACGCCCGAGGCGCGGCCCCGCCGCCGCCGCCGTTGTTTTTCGCCTCTCGCTCGCCCGTGTATGCGTCCGTGCGTGCGAGCCTGTCTGTGTGTATATACATGTATAGATGCGCGAGCACGGGGGATAGTTTGTCTGTTTGCCGGATGCAAATCAGCCGATAATGGCCGACGAGTTTTGTGAATCGCTGGATGAGCGCGCATCTGCCGACGAGCGGACTCGCTCTCTCTCGTGCGATTAATGCTAATATTTGGTGGGAGAGACGGCCGCGACCGGTTGCGCGCCTGTATATATCTGTGCGCGAGCCCGCGCGCTAAATACACGCGTACATACATACACGTCGCGGAGGGGTCGGCGCGCTATATAGGTGATATTGTTCGGCTCGGCCGGCGCGCGCGCGCGAGAGTTAAAAGTTCGAATTAAGAGAGACAGCCGGCTGCCGGCTGTGGCGCGTCCCTTCCTCTGTACACTCGTGCGTGTGTCTCTGTGTGGGTACGGGACACTGACAAAAACAAAGAGGAGGAGAATCGCTCGGGTGTTTGGTACACCCTTCCTCCGGCGGGGCCCTGCAGCTTCGTCGCGCCAAACTTTTCCACTCGGTTTAATCATGCTGCACCGCGCACACACACACTGCCGCGATTAATATTTAGCGAAGTGTGCGATAACATTCCACTCGATCCGCCGTTACATTTTTCCTCGCTCGATACTCGCGTATATACGGCGCGTGTGTGTGTGTGTATCGGATAACCAAGTTAATGCGCCGGATATTAAGTGGAGCCGCGCCGCGGAAAAACGGCACATGGTGGGCGTGTGGGGGGGGCAGGCTCAACGAAAAAGATCCGCGCGCGCTCCTCTGTGTGTGTGTGTGTGTGGCAGATATTACATCGAGCCGCTCCCTAACAGTGGCGCGCGCTCGAGCTATAACGGAACAGCGGCGGTGCGCGCGAAAATAATAATTGCGCCGTTGTTTAGCGAGCGACGCGTAACGAGGCCGAGCGATTCGCCGCGCGACGCCCGCGCGCTGTGTCATGTGTGTGTATATATAAGCTTTTGTCGCGCGAGCGAGCGAGAGCCAGCGAATTCGGGATGTAACGGATGTTCGCTTCTATTTTCCGGGCCGAGCCGAGCCTCGGATGTGCCGGCTTTCTTTTTGCGCGCCGGCTACACGCACACACACGGAGCCGGAGCTCGAGGCTCTTTGTCTCGCGCGGTCCGTGTATATACAGACACACTTACACACACCGAGAGCCAGCTTTTAGCTGGGTCGAATTAGGAATCAGCATGGATGTTGGAGCCGGATAGGACAAAAATCATTGGAAACTGTCCAGGACAGTATTAGGAAACATTCTAGAGGGGTGCCGCCGTGAGATTATTGTAAGTTTTTGAGTTATTCTCAATTTAGTGAAAAAAAATCGAAAATTGACGTATTTTTAGATACATTTATGAAAATTACTCAAGAAATATGAGATCTAGCGACATACTTTAGAGGACCTTATTTGTTCCTTATTAAATTCTGTATAAGGTAGCATTTGTTAGATTCCAAAAATTCCCATTTTCAACCCCCGAACTTATAAATAACAATGAAAACGTGGTTAGAAAAAAATAACTTTTCAGGTGTTGATTATAAGTAGAAAATATCGATGGAAATCCATGCCATT
>CM037084.1:58239382-58251064 GCA_020882725.1 Aphelinus certus
ATTTCCATCGATATTTTCTACTTATAATCAACACCTGAAAAGTTATTTTTTTCTAACCACGTTTTCATTGTTATTTATAAGTTCGGGGGTTGAAAATGGGAATTTTTGGAATCTAACAAATGCTACCTTATACAGAATTTAATAAGGAACAAATAAGGTCCTCTAAAGTATGTCGCTAGATCTCATATTTCTTGAGTAATTTTCATAAATGTATCTAAAAATACGTCAATTTTCGATTTTTTTTCACTAAATTGAGAATAACTCAAAAACTTACAATAATCTCACGGCGGCACCCCTCTAGAATGTTTCCTAATACTGTCCTGGACAGTTTCCAATGATTTTTGTCCTATCCGGCTCCAACATCCATATCTCAGCCTTTTTATGCCTAATTCGACTCGGCTATTTGTTTTTGCCTTTTGTCGATGCCCGCGCCCGCTCGGCCGAGCTGTTGTTCGAGATACTTTTGCGCTCGGACGCGACCTGCGCTTTTTAAGTAGGCCTCGAGCCCCGCGAGTCTCGCGATTTCGGACCGACAAAACGTCCAACGACGAGGTTCCACGATCGATCGTTTTGGATTTGTTCAACGAGCAATGCCTTTTTCAAACACCTGTATACTCGTCGTACTGCTCGTTCGAAGCGTTGATATAGCGACGTTTTTTAATTCAAAGTTCCCTCGCGAGCTACGGAAGAGAAAGAAAAACGCGACTCGTTGGATTATTAAAATTGCGAGAGCGCGAGTTTATGTATAGTATACGATGGGAACGAGAGGCGGCGTGATATACGTGAAAAAGTGTAAATTCGCGAGAAAGTGCGCACCCGCGAGCTCGATCCGCGGAGCCGGCGAGTTTTTGTCCCCGATCGACCTTAGTCGCCGTCGCGCGTGTGCGAATATATACGTATATATATATATACTACAAGCCGGGCGAAACGCGTTGGGTGCGCGCAGGCAACCCACGTATGCCGGTGTATTATATATAGGTATACTGCACATACGCGTCGTTTGGCCGCGCGCGCAACTCGCCTCTGCTCCTTTTTTTCCCCCTCTTCTTCTTCTTTTTTTTTAATCCCAATTATCGCTGCGTCGCAGGAAGCGAGCGCGGGTCTTCGTATAGAGCCGCGCGCTCACCCACACGCGCCTCGCCGCCGCCGCCGGCGAGGGAAAGAGAGGAGCGCGGGCGCGCGGCGGAAATCGAGAGTGAGAGGGACGGACGAGAAAGCAGTCGAGGGGAATAACGGCCGCGACGGCGGCGGCGGCGCGCAGAGTAACGGACAGTATCAAGAGCTGGCGCGCGAGCGAGCTCGCGAGCAAAAAACACCTATATATATACAGTTCTCTCGTTTTGTGTGTGTGTGTGTGTGTGTGTGTGTGTGTGTGTGTCTCCTCTCTCGCGAAATTCGCGCGCGCGAGCTCGAGCCCCGACGAGCCCGGCCAAGTGAATTTCGCCCGGAACTAATAACAAAGGGAGCACGTTTTCTTATTCGAGACCCTCGCTTTTTCCCGACCCCAAGCTCGCGCGCGCGCGCCGCGCACCCGCCTCTGGCTTTATACCCAGAGCCCGACCGACCGACCCGACCCCCCCGCCTTCTTTCGCCTCGACGGCCCCGCTGCTTCTTCTTCTTCGTTTTTTTTCTCTCTTTCTCTTTTCCCTCCGCTTCCTCGGCTGCGCGCCGCGAGATATAGCGCCCCCTACCCTGCGATACGGTCATTCCGGCCGCTGCCGCGGGGGAAAAGCCGCGAATTCGAAGCCCCGCGGAAATTATACCGCCGAGAGCGCGGCGGCAGGCGAGGGGAGCAGCTCGTGGCGTATATTAACGAGGCCTCGCCCGCTCGCGCGCACGAGCTCCGCTGAATTCGCGATGAGAGAGAGAGAGAGAGACCCACGCCCTGTTTACCAGGCCCTTGCCGCGCCTTCCCCTCTCCTCACCGGGTATACACAATATATATACCTATACGCATACTTTCTCTCGACTTTAATGATCGGGAATGAATTTTCGCATCGCGATTACACGAGTGCGCGGCCGAGCATTCGAATTGGCGTGCGCGCGACGAGTCCGATTCCCTTGGCGGTGAATAATATCCTTAAATGGAAGGAGGAAACTCGGCACGAGGGCAACGCGAGATAAATATACCCCGTGTGTACGAGACTTTTTACGGTGGAAAAAGAATTGGCGAATTCAGCGAGTCCGCGGCGGTGATCACCTGATTGGGAAGTTGCGTTGAGTTATATCCGCGAAACATACACACCGATCCCGAGAATCGCGAGAGAACAATACTATAGTAATTGGAATGTTTATGAAGAGGAAAGGTCGTGGATCAGGGAAATTTGTCTCGATTGTGCCAATCTTTTTTATCTTGCGAACGATTCACATATCTATACGAGCATCTCTCATCCGGTTGAATTTTCCACCTGCGACAGTAGCAGGTGTGTGTTCGAGACTGCGTACTTCCCCGTTTAGTCGAAACGGGTGAAATGGCTGGTGGGTAAATTGGAAATCATCGCGAGGCTCGAGCCTGGCCAAAAAACCGCGGCGTTTCTCATAGTCTCGAAAATACGCCGCGGCGCAGGAGCGGTGTGTCTGCGGGGCGGGCGGGCGAGAGGGAGAGGCGCTCGCGGGCCTCGCGAGCGCGCATTCCTTTGCTGCCTCGTCCGCGGCGCGAAAGAGAGAGGCCAGGCGGTTGCCGCGAGAGCGAGAGAGAGACAGAGGAGAGGAGCCGAAATAAGCGGTTCACGTGGATCGCCGCCGCGATAATTACTTGCGCGCCGCGTCGGCGTCTCTCATTCTCTCTCTCGCGCTCGCACACAACAACGGAGCTGTTTTCCCCGAACGCGAGGCAGCCTTATATAATACAAGCTCTCGAGCCGCTGCATATACATATATATATCTACCACCATCGCTGATCACGGGCCCGAGATCGCTCGCGCGCACAATATATAAACGGCCGACTCGCGTTCGCACAAGTGTGCGTGCGGGTATATGTATACGCACACGCGCACACACCTTCTGCTCCGCTCTCCGCAAAACTCTTCTTTTTTCCCCCGGCCCCGCCGTCGAGCTCACTTTTTCAGAGACCCGCGCGCGCGCCCCGCCGCAACCGTATAGCGTGCGCGTGTGTATATATACACGAGTTTTTGCCCCGTAATTTCGCGGTCGTTTCCCATACGTACAGTCGCGGACACACACGCACTCGCACACTTTTTCCCAAGATCATTTCGAAATGGGCTTCGTCGGGTTTTTCATTTTCTCCATCGATGCGCGCGAGGTGAGACGGCTCGAGTGTCATCGACTTTTTTCCGGTTTATACTCTGCGCGCGCCCGAGCGTACAAACTAAGCCGTTTTACTAATTTACAGTATCGGCGTTCTCAGCTCGAGGGTATATACACGAGGCAAACGCGAGCTACTTGGAGATGCACTCCCGGCTAGACGCTATAACTTGGTCACCATCATATACGTAACGGCGCGCAATCCTCAAACTCGAATGATACTTGCGCGCGAAGATCGAGGCAGCCGCCGGCAATTCGATCAGATTCAATTCGATCCGTAATCTAATTCGCCGGGGATAATTACCCCGTTGAAAGCTCGTGATTATACCGGGAGTTTCGCTTTCGATTTTCATCCGTTCGTGATCATTCGCTATTTGTGGCTGTATGCGATTCGCGACTTGCGAACAGCTCTATATACTCACGCGTTCCTGCGCTCGATACGGCCATCTCCAGGGTTTTGGATTTTTTTTTTTCTAGTACACGAAACTACTTTTGACTTGACATTTTTCCATGCGACCAATTCAAGCCTTTTTTCTATCCAAATGAAAATGTTTTCCTGGCATCGGCAGGTAAAACGGGTATTTTGGGAAGAGTTTCATGGCTAGCGTGGGGCAAAACAAAAGGCTTGAAAATGTGCGGGGGCATAAAATTGAAGTATTCGACGTGTTTTACATTTTGTCCCGACGTTATTTTTTCATATGTTGAAATAGGCGTCAACATTTTTCTCGGACATTACTGATAGAATAGTCTTTTTAAAGGAAATTATATATGGAATAAGATAGAAGATGGCCGTTTTATCTGGTTAGCCCCAGAAATATGTTAACCTAGTTTTGACGGTATGAAAAATTATGTCATGACAAAAATTCGCCCGGGATCTTGCAGAGCACATCGAATGCATCGATTCTGTACCTCAAAACATTCTTTTTCGTTCGTTTACAGAATTGAATAGAATAGATTTATGTTTTATTAAGATCTTGGGGTATAACTTTTTCTGATCCTAATTAGATATTTTGGTTGATACATAACTTTTAGTGTTTGAGTTAAAAGTATTTCACAAAAGTTTTGTGAATTAAATATAGCTAAAAATTAAGGAAGTATGAGTGAATTTTTTTCTCCGTCTCTTTCTATATCTTTCTTGAATTTCTAGTATATTCAAGCGAGCCACTATATCCAGTTTATAGTAAATATCTACTTGCGTTACAAAATCAGGTTAGATGTGCCGATTAGTACAGGTGGGTAGGAGAAGACAGTTCAAAACTTTGAAAAGTTGCCCGTTATCTTTTTAAATTGGATGCAATGACTTTTTGCATTTTATTCTTTCTCTAGAATCCGGCCATATTAGCTACACAAAGCTTCCTTTTTAACGCGAAATCAAAATATTTTTACCATTTTGCGGGGTTAAATTGGCTCGCATCAGTTGATTGCATACTTACAAATTCAAGTTTTATCGAAAAAGCTCTTCGCGGTCACGGTCGAAAAATCGACGCTAGGAAAAGTGGCAAAGAAATCCGAAACTCCCTCGTCTTTGCGGAAAATGATATATAGTTTTGGCGGCAGTGTGCTTCGAACCGCGATATACATATATACGGGGTATAAAAAGTGCCGTGAATTACGTATCGTTATAAAACGGCCGTAACCGTCGGAAACAAAGTTCAAATGTGATGAGTAAACTAGTCGCCCAGCCAAGCTTCTGGTTACTTGTAACACAAGATATAGAAATACTACTTTGATTTATTATTAGATTTAACAAAAATGTATACAATTCTGTGAGTTATTACTTGCAATAAAAATCGGAATCTGAGTGGGTAATCTGAGTTGGGAGTAGGGAATAGGGAAAAAAGTGTTTCTCTTCCGTGGAATATATTTTCGGACGACATGGTCACGTTTCCGGAGAACAATCGAACGCGCAAAACGTTAGATCTGCAGCCGATCGAGAGGAACAGTTTGGAAATCCGGAGATTCCGGCTACCGACGTACATACGAGTAAAAACCATACAGTTATATATACATTCGAGTAGAATCACGTTAAAAATCAACTGCGTTGCGCGGAGTGGGGGCAAAAAAAGTATCACGCGGCGTGTATATACCCCGAGGTTAATTCGCGTAGAAAACTACTCGCATAAATCAGTATAGCGTATAGCTGGCGAACGCGGCATACACAAAACTATTTGAGGTTGCCGCGAGCAAGCGCGGCGCACACGATAAACAATTCAAGCGCTCAATCGAGCAGCAGCAGCAGCAGCGGTAGCAGCAGCAAGCCCTCGAGAGAGTTGCACGCAAGCTGCCTCGCGCATATATACTCGCGCGTATGCGGCCTCGGTATAACAGGGGGCGGCGGGCGTTGCAACAATTTGCAAAGCTCGCTGCTGCTCCTTTGGACGCGGGTAAAAAGCTTGCGGGGTATACTATCGGAGCTTGACTCAGGTGCAAAATTCCCTCTGTGTGTTAGTGCGTGTCTAACTCGAGGTGGAAAATACGGGCACAGGGACACACACGAACCGCGAGCTCCGCGTTGCAGGCCCATAATAATTTCAAAGGGACTGGGCTGTGCAGCGGGGGAGCTAAGGTATGCAGGGCCCGTTTTCTCTCTCTCTCTCTCTCTCTGCCAAGCGTTGCCGTCGCGCAATTAAATTGTAAGCCGCTCTGCGCCCGAGCCAAAAACAGCAGCAGCAGCAGCGTCGGCGGCGGCGGCAGCGCCAGCCGTGCATAAATATCGCGCTTAAAGGCTCCCCGCGCGCGCTAACGCTCGCTCTCGAGACTACACGTAGCTCCGCGCGCGCGAGCGTATATACCCGACGCGACGCGACGACGAAGCGGGCGATGCAGAGAGAGAGAGAGGAGAGAGAGAGCCCTTATACTCGCGCGGCGGCTCTGCGGGTGTGTGTGTGTGTGTGTTAGTGCCGCTCGGCGTGTGACGCTCAAATTACCTCCGTCCCTCTCGGCGTCTGAAACGCGGCCAGCGCGCGAGCGAGCGAGCGAGCGGCAGACATGGCACCGCGGGTCACCGGCTGCTGCTCAGCTCCCTCTACTATATACCCACCACTATGTAGGTATATAGGTATATAACGCGTATATAGCTACCTCCCGACGGCAGAGCGTCGCGCTCGCGCGCGCACGTACGGCTTTGTCTCTCTCTCTCGCTCCCTCGCTCGCTCGCTCGCCTGGTGCAGCCCGACTACGCTGCAGCGGCCGCGCGCACACACGTATAGCTATATAGCTGGGCACCTATAGCTATATAGGCTACGGCCGGCAAGATTGTCGTCCTCCGCTTCCCCGAGAGGGAGAGACCCAGCGAGTTTCTTGCCGCCCCCTCGTCCCCTTTGTTATTAGTCCGGCCCGTGTGCCACCCTAAATTCACTCTCCGCGAATTTCGCGCGCGCGATCACAGGCTCTCGCGGAGCGGAGAAAGGAGCCAACGAGAGAGACAGAGAGACGGCCACCGTGTATATACCTATATACCTATACCTATATATATATATATATATATATATATATATATATATATATATATATATATATATATATATATACCCACGCTCTCGGCTCTCTATATATTCTCCGCGGGAGTAATTCTCGCCCGAGCTTTCTCCGCACTTTTTCTCTCCTCTCTCTCTCTCCTCGCTTCGCTCCTCTTTTTCCCCCTTTTTTTTCCTTACTTATTTGCGCGCCCAAACTCCTCGTTCCTTATCTTCTTTTTTCCGTTCCCCCTCTTCTCGCGCGCCCGACTTTTCCTCTTCCCTCCCTCCCTCCCCCGGCTTTGTTTAATTTGGCTCGGTTCGGACAAAGTCGCCGAGTGACGAGACGCCGCGCCGCGGACGGCTATGCGTGTGTGAGCTAGTGTCATATACGCGTGGCAGTACAATGCGAACGGAACCGCGCGAGCTTTTCTCGGCGAGGGTGTAGGTATACATATGTAGACGAACAGCTGCGAGGATAGGAGCGAGAAACAAGCGCGGCGAGTGGGTGGCTTGTGCTGCAGACGTACAGACAGGCTAAGGGCGAAAGTGAGGGGTAACGCGATTGGGGATAACCGCATCCTCCCATATTCCATCCAAATTAAATGAAGCGTTTATCCGAAGCTCGAGTGTATTGTGTTTTCCAAAGCGCGCCTCCTAAATTTAGCAGCGTGACCTACTCCTATCCTGCCGCACCACTGCGGGCCTCTCTTCTTTCTCTCTCTCTCTCTCTCTCTTTTTTCTGCAACGATTCAATTTACGTTGAAAAGTCAATTCGCCCGATTGAGGGGAGGATCTGGGTAGGATGACGGTAGGGGTCGGCTTGTGTGACGTTTTTACTTTCAGTTATTTTCATGTCCGACATAAAAAAATTGAGATATATACGTATATATTCGTATAACTGACATGCGATCAGTCTTTGCGCAAAGAGTTATTGGTTAGTGGATTTTTATAATAACACTTTATGAATTTGCGCAAGTGCCTCAATATTCTTGAAAGCAAGACAAAAGCGGGATTTTTAGAACTTTCGTCCTTCCTTAAAGTAAGTGTAAATTAGTAGAGTGAAAATGCCGTATCAGAAAAAAACGCTTCTAAGTGCATTTGACCGTATGCTTTCTCAAAGAGGCTTTATTTAAAAAAATTATGCATAATTTGAGGAAAAATCGTACATTTTTCAAACTCCTAATTATGTATCAAAAAATTTTGGGTAGTTGTTGAACTATTCTTGTTTTCACTTTTCATACCAAAATGCTTTAATGCAACAGGGGATTTAAATTCAAAGAACTCGAGCAGAATAATATCTGGCCTTTTATCTGGCAAAATTATCTTTAATCACGTGATGCAGCCGAGTTACATCAAATGTGAAAATTTATTTTCTAACCAGTGCAAAAGTGAGACTAGCATGATAAAATGAAATCTGGGAAGTGCCTTCCATTTCTGATGTCTTTACAAAAATATCTTAAGCAACGGTTACTATGGAACAAATATAATGATTCTGTATGTCAAGCTATTGAAAATGCTAAAATTTGACTTTCAATAGATTTTTCCACCCACGTAGCAAGGATTGTTAGGAATGTCAAAACAGTGGTTTTTATCGGAAATCCGAAAATACGCTTGATAGAGAGATAAACGACTGTTGTTATGGAAAAAATTGCAAAGACTCTGTATCCTTTGCCGTCGAAAATTATCAAATGAAAACTTGAATTGATCTATTTCCTACCTCAACAACGGTTGTCATGGAGCAAATATGACTATGCAGTACATCTTTGTACATCGATAATGCTGATTTTGGTCCTCGAACTACTGTTCCTCTTCGTGCCAACGACTACTAGGATTTTAAAAAATGGTTTCTAGGGATATCAACAACGGTTGCTATGGTAAATATCTCATTGATTCACGTCGATCCTCGTGAGTATTTGAGATCCAACGAACATTTACAAGGAATTATAACTATAACACCTTAGCAACGGTTGCTGAGGAAACAAACAACGGATTTTGCTACATACGACCATAGATTACGAAAATAAAAGTCCGGAAATTTGATTCGAAACTTCGGTTTTTGTCCGGTCACAGAGCTTTTTCTTTATATACAGAGCTTTCTCTTCTTCATCAGTCTGTTTAAAAGCGTAAATTGAAATACAAAATGGGTCTAAAGCGAAAAGAAGAGCAAATTTGAGCCTCTGGTTGGTAGAGAGCTCAATATAATCCGCGAATAAACATTATTTATCTCTATTTTACCGAAACTAGAAGCTGTTCAACGCGCGTACCGCGCGCGCGGTGACGTATCGGATAATAAAAAAAAGCGATGTACAAAACAAGCTGACCGCTCTGAATATAGCAAAAACCACTGCTGCTTTCGAGACGACCAATCCAAAGCTCGGAAAAGATCTAAGAATCAATTTGATTGGCCAACTATCAATGGTGGACCTTCAATTCGATACTAATCGCTACCTCCCTTTTAAGATGGGATAATGAATATCTTGATGTCAATTTGTAATGGCTAACAAAATCTGTCCACTTTACTGAAATAATCAGCCACTCTCTGTTTTACGAGTAATATGTAAAGGGATAAAAAAACAAGAATGAAATAAAAATATATGAGACGAACGATTATTTTCATTTATGTGGATAAAAAGCTTGTCACAAGCTGATGAGAGAATGGAAAAGAATGTTACTTTTAATGAGTATTTTTTTAGTTGATGTTTTTCACGGAAAAACAATATGAGTCGAGTTGAGCCACATCCGGGAGTAACAACGGAACCATTCGTTATTTGGAACTGCGGAATGAGTGAAAAATTAAAATGAATTCCCTTTTGAAAATTTGTTTGTTGTCATAATACAATGGTATTCTTGATCCATACAATTAGTTATAGAGCAACTGATTTGAAATGAATTTTCAAGAAACGCTGCATTAAAATGTCAGGTTTTTACTTATACACTGTTACGTATCACCCAGCCAGTCGTTGATTTTTTTCTTTTCGAAATATTTGGCTGGCGCGAGCTCGGAATTCACCCCCAATAATATATCTCTAATCTATCGTGGATCTGACAAACTGCGTATGGGTCATTATTAGATGCCTATACGACGCCAGTCGTCGCTCGACTGTTCCACCCAAGAATTAAACATCGTGTATAATAAAACGTCGAATTAATGTTGAGCCCGGCGAGATTCGAGCAAAGCGATTAGCGATCGACGACACGTACGACCTCTAATAATCCTCGTAGCGGCTTGTAATCCCGCCACTATCCGCGGCTTATCTAATCTCGCTGCACATCTGATCGGGGTATCTTGGCGAATGTTGTTGGAGAAAAAGTGCGCATTCGCGGCAAAAGCTCGGGGCGCCGGCGATGCCTCACACATCGCAAACCGCGGCGGCCTTCGTCCCAACGGTCGTTCTCCCAAAAGGAGAGAGAAACGCCAGATTCGGATGCTCCTTTTTCAAAAGCGCCTCGCCCAAGATGTAGACTGCGATATTGGGGAAAATAATAACACGCGGTGTTACTGGTACGACCAGAGGTAACATTCATCAGAGGACCTAAAGGTAAAGTACATTGGAGGTTGAGGGGATATACTACCTAAGCGTACTGGTAAACGAAGCATTTTTATTGAGAATTTTTTCTCGATCACTGAGCAATTTATCAAAATAAAGTTTTGAGGTATTATTCTACGTGTATCACGGTGACAGTCTTCGTACATTATTTAGAGAGAAACCATTTTTTTCTTGATATGAATTAGTTTTCTTTTGGAAGTACTGAATATCATGTTTATTTTTTTTAAATTCACTAAAAAACATTCATTTTAATTCAGTTCTTTTTTTCTTTCGTAAAAAGATTCTGCAAAATTGTTAATTGCAAATGTAGTTATTTATTTAACGAAGAAATCGTTTATACTTCGATACATATAGTCTATCTAAGAAACTGCAGTTAAACTTTCAAATCAATCTGAAGAAAATTGAGCGAGATATAATAACCGAGATAAAAGTAGTCTCATACAGTAGAATCTGCTCTTCTGAACATTTGAATTTTATGACGCTTGTAACGTTATTCGCATCCTGAAGAATGAATGTCGATGGTAAGATCTGCTTGACAATCTCAGCTTTACATCTCACATTAGAACGCGTACTATAATCGCTAATGTGAACGTTATCACCTGTGGCTTATTCTAGTTGACGCTTCCTACTGCGCTCGTTGACTTTTCTTAACTTTCGCAGACATGTCAACTCGATCGCATAATATTGTGGAAAATAATGACACACAGTGTTACTAGTACAATCAGTGACAACATTCATTCAGAAACCGGAAGGTAAAGTACGTAGAAATTAAAAACTTCAGAAAACTTGTCATATATATAATTAACTCTAAACTGCTGTCACTTCGATAAAATATTTGAGGGACAATTCAATAGAATTTAGAGAACAAAAATAAAAACGGCATACTTTGATTTTTTCGTTGTCTAGCCAGCATGTTTTACTCCCATCTCATCAGCTGGCCGGCGCTGCTAAGCTGGTGCTCAATGCCGGGAAAACTCAGGCCATTGCATTTGGGTCTGGACACTATATCGGTCTCCTGCACAAGGAGACATTCTACGCATCTGGCATTGGGATCGGTGGAGTTCGTGTGCCCTTCTCTGGCACGGTCAAGGATCTCGGCGTGGTGCTAGACGAAACCCTATCTTGGCGTCAAAACACTGATGCAGTCACAAAAAAGTTCAATAGAACTATGTATAGCTTGCGATATTTTCGTAAATACACGACTGAGGTCCTGCGCACACGCCTATCGATGGCTTTGCTGTTTCCTCATCTTGATTACTGTTCTGCGGTATACCTCGACGCTTCTCAAGAACAAAAACAAAGAATACAAGTGCTACAAAATTCATGTGTGAGATATGTATTTGGTGTTAGGAGGGACGAACACATCACTCCCTACAGGGCTAAGCTGGGCTGGATGCGTACGGATATCAGGA
>CM037084.1:58251084-58269060 GCA_020882725.1 Aphelinus certus
GCCTTGCAGTTTACACAATATAAGTCAATTACATGAGTTAATATTTATTCATAGTACCAAACAAAGTGAAATACATCATTTTCTTGATGAAATTATGAAAATTATGTGAATTTTAGACAAATCAAGGCAGATATGTATATCTATATATAGCTGCCTCAGTCTAAAGTCATAAAAAGTTCTATAACAAGGCAGCGCTGAAACTCCAAACTCTACCGGTAGCTTGATCCAGTGTCAGGGAACATATCTGTAGAGTTTGGCTGAGATTGATGACCCGAAGGCATGATATCCTCACTGTGAGCTTCATCATGGACCTGATATGTTGAAACTAACAAGAAGGGGATGCTGATATTGCAGATTTAAACAATTAATTGCAGAAGATATTGGAATTTCTCCAAAAAATGTATGAGACCATTTTCAAGCTATCGAACAAAGGTTTGTACGTATAACTTGAAAGGTCAAAAATAAGTGGGCGAACATAGCCAAACTGGTTGAAACATGTTTAATTAATAGAGTAGCCTATCCGGATGGAGGATTCTGGTCTCAAACAATTTTTTTTTATAATCTTTGTAGTATTCAGCATAATTTTTGTTCTCAACTTTTTTTCATTTTCACACATATACAAGATTATTTGGGCTCTCAAAATTGAGAAAAAAAGTTAAATTTTGGATAATTCAGGTTTTGAGTGCATAGACTAACTTCCACATACATGCACCTAAAAATCTGAAAAAATTTTTGAGTATTCTGGGGATGGATACCAATCAATTTGTCAATGCAGAATTGCGAACAAAATTTTGACCATGCTCACTTGACGTGGAACGTCCCATATATATGTATATATGTATTACACATATGCAGTATTCAATCTCGAGCGATGTGTGCCAGCTCTTAACGTCAGACTTATCACGGGGTTTTTCTCTTTGCCGAGGGTCGCCTTTTTGAAGTGAGCTCGTCGAGTCAGATTCGGCTGACCGGATTTTTATTGGGCGCGCGAGTCCCTGGGGTATATATGCGTATGTGTGTGTGTATGTGCAGCGGCTTGCGGGGTGGTCTGAAAAAGTCTTCGCGGTGGTCGCCAGACGAGCTTTGTCCCCCCCGAGCGAGTGTACGTACGCGACAAATGTGCGGCCATTTGTCGTTCGGCTTTATTAGGGAGCTTATTAACGAGCTGCGGTTCTGGATGAAGATGATGAGCGATGCTCGCCCACCGACGCGATAGCCATTTGCCTGCAGATTGCGGCGGATGTGTTATATATGTGTGCTTTGGCACGCAAATAAACCCGGCTACACGACGTGTTGAGAAACGCTCTCGCGACAAATTGCACACTCGACGAATTGTACCAGCGCTGATTTGCCAATCTGAAAAATCTACTTAGCCTACTACCGTGCCGCGCTATACTCGTGTGTCCGTGGATTTTTCGAAAATTGCAAAACTCCCCTCGCGAGCTTTCTTTGTCCGGTTTGAAAATCCGATCACAACGGAACGATACACACTTGTATCGACTGGAAATTTTCTTATTCCATCCGACGACTCTTTGAAAAATATATGGTAAATTTCAATTCCCGAAATAATTTCATTTTCCTTCGCGGCACGTAGTCGAAATAAGTTTGCTAAACTTGTCAACATGTACGTGACCAGCTTGAGAAGCCAGGAACAACTATTAAATTATTGATTCGCAATCGGAGGGTTGAGAACCATAGAGGACCAAGTCGGATTTTCAATAAATTTAAGGTGCATCTGAAAAGCGTTTGAAAAGTACATTCAAAACATTTATGTCCTACACCACAAGCCGCGGAATTGTGGAGAAACCCCCGTATACTTTTCAGAAGCAAAGTGGACAAAGTCACTTCCTATGTGATTGTCCTGGAGCGAATTACCAAAATTCTGCTTGGACCTATCGAAATGAGCTTTGGGAGTTTTCTATTGATCTCTTTTCGATGACCAATTCAGTTTTCCAGGTGTAATCATTCGCACAAATCGCATTTAGATTAACAGGAATTCGAAAAAATTAATGTACCTTTTTAATTACAATTTTGAGAATAACGCACTCGAAAGCCGTCGAATACATAAATTAAAGCAATAAATTATTATCATTTTCACTTATCTATAATAAGATTTTGATGTAAAAATTTGCATTGAAGTTTTTTACTTCTTGCTAATTTCAGCGCTAATGATATCGGTCCAAATTTAAAACACTCAGCTTACTTCTGCAAACAACACCTCAAGAAGTCATAGTATATTATGATGCTTTACAAATGTTTATAGTGCGATTTATTTGAGAAAAATAAAAATGACCCTGAAATGAAAATCCCTTTCAACAGGTCGGTAGGAAATTCACTGAATTTAAAATTGGCCTGGGTGGAATCTCGCTCACTTGCTTCGTTCGCTCTGTACATTCAGATGGAAATGGACTTGGTCTACTACTGTTACTCTGATAAAAAAGCCAGCTAACTTGTCGGAGTAATGTTGGTTCAAGTCCAATTTTTTGACTTCCTTCTGTAACAATAAATTCGTAAACTGTAGATATCGTTTTGGAACTTTTCCCGGTATGACATTCTACTAGATGAACTTTCTATTGTATGTAACAATCGTTCCCGAAATCATCCCCTTTTAAATTTACTTCAAAGTGAGGAAACTTTAGAATCGATTTCGTCAGTTTTTATGAAAGTGGACGTTTTATGGTAGCCCACTGTTCAGTGTCCATAGTCCTCAGTATTATGATCATTATGCAGCCATTTGTTTTCTGTAGCTTTTTAAATGCGTTTCATCTTTGAAATGTGTAACACAACACCAAGTCCTAATCCCCTTTTCACCACGGCACAAACTGTCACTTTGACTGATTCTCCCTTCCCTTCTCTCTTCAACGGGACTTAATTTTTCAACAGCCCCTCATACATTTCGTAAATGAAGTTCATTTCAAGTTTAACTGATTCTTTTTCTTGCCATATATTTGATTAAATTCTTACTCTTCCTTGTTCAACACCTGATAAGCAATTCAATCGGAGAAATGCATTGTGATTGACAGGTCTTATACCTGATTTTATCAGCAATTCCCGAAAGTTACAATAATTGTTGGTTGATTCTTAATATTCAAACTATACACGTTTTGTCCTAGATCTACCTGGTTTTGTTTTTCAGGATCCACTCCAATTAATGATGTTGGATCTTCTGAGTTTGGATTGTTATATATTATATCAGATATATGTCTAGATCGTAATTAATTTCGAATCTCTTCAGACGTTCAGTATTCAACCGGATGGCATGACTTTTTCTCGGCTCAAGATCTACTGTTCCATCCAAGATATTGTTCAAATTGATTTTTATGCTTGTGACTATCCGCAGACATTGGCGCATTGAGAACTAGTGTAAACTGCGGATAATAACGAAAACTTACCATGCGCAGTGATGGGCAGCGATTAAATTCAAAATTTCAGCAAATAAAAATTTTTCAAATATTTGAGTTTCAAATACATGTGTTAGAAATAAAAGTATATGAAATACCAATATCGAGTATGATTCGTCCAAACACTTTGATCAAATACAAGTATTTAATGAATCGATTTATTGAATTGACCCATCTCTGACCATACAGTAAGTAAAAACAACAAATTAAAACGATCTTCCGTACACTTTTCCACGCGAGGTAAAGTAATTGAGACGGGCAGGAAGACAGGTGGCGTTCAAACAAACGAAGCTTTTTCGCAAACGTCATGGACACACCGAAAATGACGTTTCATCGCTGCAGCACGTGTATATTAACAGGTCCGCCTCGGCCGTACGGAAGTGTTGCCGCAAGAACGCGCGTAAGGTAAAACGTGCGCCGCGGCAATTACGAGAGCGAGCGAATACGTATATACATATATACGTAAGTCGGGGCCCCCTTCTCCCGAAAACACAGCCGTCATTATAGGTATAGTATCCGCAGCTATCCGCAGGCGGAAAATCCCTTTGTGCCTCGAGTCGGCCCCTCCCCAACTTGCCGATCCAACGTGCGCCTCCGCCGCGGCTGCTTTTGCATATGCATAAACCGCGCCGCCGGCGGCGGCGTCTGCCGCGCGTTGACAAAGTCTCGGCGGTCAATTCAAACGTGCGTAACGAGGTCCTGTAGCCTCGCCCACGCGCGACCGGAGCCGCGGCTAAAAAGCCCGAAAGGGGAGACGTGCCCGGCCACGAGATATAGCCTCGATCGCGGCTACGTGTACGTGTATTCGCATACATGCATATATACCTATACGTATACACGTATACCGAGAGAGAGGGAGTGTGTAAAACGAGCAGGTAGCCGCGCGCGCGGCGGCGGCGCAACAAAGCCCGATTTCGTGTCGCGCGCAGATGCACAAGCTGAAAGAGCCCCGCGAGCGGGCACAGGAAGCGAGTTCGCGTGCGCTGCGCTCCCTGCTCGATATGCCAAGCTCGCGCAAAGCCGCGTCTCCAATAAGTTGTACGCGCCCCCACTCCCCCATCCTCTGCTCCGAGCTTATTCGCTTTACTCACTGTTTACCCGAGGAGAACAGTTTGTTAATCAATCCCCGTGGCCCGCAGATCGAAACTTTGCGCGCTTGTCTATGCGCGTGCCGTTTTATCCTTGCCAAATGCATATTCGAACGCGCTTCTCGTTGACAATGTCCATGTGTGTGTGTGATGCGAATCGCATGCTCAATCGTTTTAACTTTTATTTCCGATAATAGTTTTCTCGCGTTCTCCTCAGTTCTCATTTCATCGTGGGCATTTCCAAAAATCACGCTATGCACTTTGTTTCAATTTTGCAAAAGACATTCGGTCGTTAGAACCTCAAAATTCATTATCCTACGTTTCCTAGATGGTTGAAGAAACTGACTACATATACTCACTCAACGTAGTCTGGTCTACACCAATGAAATCACGAGTTGAAATGGCTTCAATCTTCAGTATATCACTTCTCACATATATTCCTCATAAGGATATATCTAATCCAATTTACGTGTATCCTATCTTCAAAGTGGAACTAATTATGTACTTGTTATAAAATCAAGATTAATGGAACGGAGCAAAGCTCGGTTAACTTGTTCGAATGGTATTATGTACTATTGAAGATCGTTCAAATACGTCTTATGGAATCATGCTAGTCTTGATGAAAGTGTGTAAATGAGTTAATCTCGCCTCTTACTCATTTTTTCATTTTATTTAAAAGTACTTTGTATCCAAAGTATAATGATTGAGTAGATTAGCTATAATTTGCAGTGAATTGAAGAGTCATTTTATCAATTTTCTTGTGATCCCAAACGGAAACGTGTGTGTAAATAGCATTGTACAGCTAGCACGCGAATAAATTTGTCGCTGAGACCGTTCAAGACGTGACTCCTGTGTCTAATAAAAATAATCAATCAATCAACTAGTCATACAACGTTTATGATACACGACTCGACATATATCAATCTCGAAATATATTACCCTCTAGATTCAGCTTGGAGAATAAAACGGATGAAACTTATCCTCGAACGGATTCTCGTTGATTCCAAAAGAAATCCGACCGTCGCTTTTGTACGCGTGTATTCATAGAAGAACGACTTCACCTACCGTCAAGTGGATTCCTCTCGTTAGTTTCAAAAGAACATTTCTCGTGAGTGGATAGGGCGAAATATTTTGAAGGAGCGTCGAGGCGTAGGAACGCCAAGCCAGCGGTAGGGGGGCTCAGGGTGCAATAGTCTCAATTTAAATGTCCGCAGCAGACATTTAAATGGCTCATTGTTCCGTTGGCCATTCAGCTAGCCGAGCCTCGGCCGTATACACACACGGGTAAGGAACCAGCATCTTCCAGCTGCGAATTGAGCAATTATATTTCTTTTTTTTTTGCTTTCAAAATCGTTTTGACAAAACTCATTCGATTGGTGTAACCGGTGGTGCGTCGCGAAGCCAACGTATAATATACGGTTCCGCGAGTAGTGCGCACATCCGGTTGGAGCATCGATAATCCCAAGAATCTGTCGAGTCACGGTGGATTGTAAGATCGCATTAGGCGAGTGCCTAAACCGATTGTGCTACTGACAAGTTGGCAAGACTGTTAGCCGCAACAAACCCGTATAACTATCTCGAGCGTTATGATCCAAAGTTGACAATGTGTACGAACCAATTATGCGCCGAGTTCAGCGGTGTCGCGCGATCATTGTTGAATACGTTCGCAAGTGTAGTGGTTGGTATGGAGGAGGTAGTCACACACACCAACATGTCCCACCTGCAGGTTGTAACACTAATACTACGAGCTCTTGTGGGAGCAACTAATTAAAAGTTTCACCAAAACCACCCCCTAAACTTGAAAAGTAAAAATCTTGATTTTGTCTTGATTACAAATGTGACAGTCAATCGCATCAGTGTAATACCTTCAATTAGCCAATATTGGATCTTCAAATCACGTATAGTTTAGGCTGTTTCAATGATTAATCCGTATTCTATTGGGTGTACATTTTGAATGATCGATATCAATCAGACGCCGCACGCATGAAACTGGTAATTACCGCGACAGCCGCAAGAGCCAACGTATCAGTGTTACAACCGGTCGACGTAGTACGTCTCCCCGTCCATACCTCGGGGCCGTTTCACTTATCCCAATATCGAATCGCCGCGGCGGTTCTCAAGACACGGTATAAGTTTCCCGCTTCAGCACCCGACTCTCGTCATCCCCGCGCAAGTATAAGAAGCGATCCGGCAGCTGTTTACGCAGACGCGCGCGGGAAAGAGAGCAGTCGCGGGCCGGTCGGAGGCGATTAATACGTGTATATACCGGCGTGTGCATCGGCTGCAGTTGACTCTCGCCGGTATTACACGTACACGGCCGGAGCGGTAAATACACGAGGTAAATCTACGGCGTGGCGGTGCGCGCACGTGGCATTATAGGAAAGCCGTGGCGCGTCGGGCTTAAAATCGGAGGGGCCGAAATTTCAGGTGGCCTTCGCGGAAGACCCGTCGCACAATGGCTGCCCGCCACCGCCGAGAATTATAAAGCAGCGCTGACTCGGGTGTGTGTGTGTGTGTGTACGGTGCAGCCGCTCTCGTTAGGTGCAGCGCGCGCGGCCGATCGTCAAGGCCGCGCGCCGCCCGAGATCGCATCGTAAACGTGCAGCAAGCCTCTGCTCTGTGTGTGTGTGCGTTTACACGCGTATATATCTATACGTGTATACCGCGGCGCGCGCGGGAAAGCCGCAGCGCCAATAGTTACGGGGTGTATAGAGCCCGAGGGACACGCGGAAAATATAAGAAGCCGGGGGATATATAGGAGGCTCGCTTTGTCTCGGCATGCGCGGCACGTCGCGCGCGGCGGCCTCGTGTATTCAGCTATACCTATAGGTATAGCAAGAGGCCGGTATATACGCGAGCGAGCACAGGATATTGGGGGGCCGGTATTGGGGCGGAACGCGAGACTCCCCGCCTTCCCCCGCTGCGCCGCCGCCGCCGCCTCGACGCGCCCAGCTCAATCTCGCGAGCCTGCGACGCCCGAGAGCCTGCCTCGCGCGCCAACGCTCTCCTATCTCCAATCTGCCTGTCCCTCACTCGCTCTCTCTCTCTATATTCCGGGTGTCCGCGTCTGCGAACACGTGCTCCGTCACGGATTTTCCACGAGATCCTGAAAATTAAATCATGCGTTGTATACGTCGACCCGCGGTAGTTGGATGTATGTTGGGTAGTGACGATTTGAAAATTGATTGAGTCGAGGAAACTTGGGGGTCGAGGGTGAGGTGTAAGTTGTCGGGAACACTTGCAAAGAACCAAAGACGATCGATTGCTCGGCTGATGGTGCGGATAGGTCGGATCTGAAAATCGCCAAATTCATCGATTTTCCAATATGAATACGGAACAAACTGTGAGTTTGTTGTAAGTGAAAGAGAGGCAGAAGCTAACAAAGATCAGATATGGTACTATTTTTTTCGACATTTGTGTCTGTTACACACCTGGAAAAAGCCTTACCGATAAGTCGACTGACAGGTAGATCTAGGACGAAACATTTAGAGTACTTCTCATCCACTAACGACTTTCTCTTCCAACAAGAAACTTTCTGGAAATGCTAATAGAAAATCAGTTGTATTAAATGTTAAGCATGTACTGGAGAATTGAATCTTTAGACCTTGCTCTTCATATTCGATCTGATTAACTCCAATTAATGATGTCGAATCTTTCGAATAGCAATTGTGATATTCATTCGACACACTCATGCATACGGGTGCAAAGACGTTTATCGACTTCCACTCTGTTTCACGAGAACATTGGTAGTCGCAGTCAATTATCAAGCGCTTCGTGCCTGTAATGAGTACCACAACGCAAACGAGCTCGGCAGATATGAAGCTGGCATATGCATATAGTGGAAGGACATTAGCCAACGTTAGCCGCGCGCGAATCCGAGAAATATACTCGAGTACACCGCCAACACAGCTCGAAATCGGTATACGCCCGAAATGCTTCTCGGTCGCGGGCGTATATATAATTCAAGGGTGCAGGGGATGAAAAAAAAAACGCGCCTAACTCGTCGTGCCATTTCACGAATCGGCCAAAACAACCGCGTATCCACTATCGGCGAGTGTCATGCGCCATGGAAAACAAGCAAAAACGACGTCATAGATATATAGAAGGAGTCGCGCTCGCGCGCCGACAAAACAGATCGAAGCGAACTTACGTGTCCCCTCCCCCCACCGTTCCCGCCGCGCACGGGCCACCCCTTCGCTCGGGCTCTCGCGATTTTTAACTTTAACCGCGGCATTTATACACACACACGGACACAGTTATGTATGCGCGAGAGGGAGAAACCGCCTCGCAATCGGCCCCGGGGATCGAGCAATTTTTCAGCTTGGCCTCGAGAGTTGTTTACAACGTGCGAAGCGACGACGAGCGCGGGGAAAGGGGGGCGGGGGGAAAAAAAGGCCAGCTCGAGAGGGCCGGGGCGCATTAAGCATATAGGTATACCTAATACGCGAGCGCGCGTCTCCGTCCGTGGGTGCAGCAGCAGTATAAGCTGCAGGGATGCGCGGAAATTCCACGTGGCAATAAATTCACGAGAGCTGGCCGCGCGCTTTTGTGCAGCGCGCCTGCAGCCCGCGAGCGAGCAAGCGGCTGGCTGGCTTCTTTTTTCCCTCCTTCTTCTTCTTCCTCCCCTCTCCCCTCCCCCTTTTTTGGCTTCCTTTTGGCGCGCGAGCGCGCACGGATACACCGCCGCGCTAAAGCGTGTCGCGCGCACGCTAAGCCGGGCGCGAGACTCCGCGTCGGTGTGTGCAGCGGGACGGGGGAAGCTCTTACAGGATTTACGCCTCTGCCGATTCAATTGGGAGCGAACGTGTGTGTGTGTGTGTCTCGGGGGTGGCCGTCGGATCCTGACTCGTTCGACTCGAGCCGGCTTCTTTATTTACTCGGGGGCGACGGAGACTGCAGCAGCCCGGCCAGGAAGCAAACTCTCTTGACCCGCCCTGTAAATGACGGATCGCGACCCCGACTGTACACTCCCGACGGCCCGCCGATTCTTCCCCGTAGTTCGTTTTCTCCCCACGAGTTCGACCGACGCAGCAAATTCCCTGGCTCGCGATCGCACGTACGCCGCGTAAACACTTTATGTCTCTTTCGCCCCGTTTCCTCATCGCCAACCGTCGCGATCGCCCCCGGCCGGGCTTCGTCTCGATTCGTCTGCGCGTGGCAGCCGGGGGTTGTTGCCGCGTCACGCGAATCCGAGTCGCGGTTTGAATTTCAGGGATGATGTCTCGTGTCGAAGGTGGAACGGCCGAATACGTAGCGAGGCATTCCCCAGCGATTTCTCTCGCTCGAGTCTTATCTGTTGCCCGGAGACTGCTCCGCTACTCGCTCAGCTTCTGCCTCGGCACTGACCGGCCGCGGACCACATCTGCCTCTCCAATTTCATTGAAACTCGCTTCAAGTAATTCCTTTTTCTTCTGGCGCATCCCAATGCGTGTTACTTGTTAGTCATCGAAGCATCAGTAGCTATACCGGATATTGATCAATGAATCTTGATGTACTAACGTGACACAACATCGAATGATTGGGATATCATCCGTTTAGGTGCTGCCACAAACCACCTGCAAAATTCACAACGATATCCGAGATGCAAATAACCCAAGAAGAGGTTTTCCAGCGATTCCAAATTAGAATTATATACGTAAACCCTCGCCAAATGACTCGCTACCCGCTGATCCTCCGAGGTGTGGTGCAATTCGAGCGATAATCCAGGAATTCGGCGCTCGCGCTAATTTTGACGAGCGGAAAACCGTGAAAGTTGGGGCGTAAACCTTGCGCGACTACGCGTCTATACCTATACGTACATCGGGTATACATATAGGTATATACACGTGAGGCTGAAGCCGGCAACAAAGGCCCGGAGTTAATCAGCCGTGGCAATCGGCGCTTGCCGAAAAATACCCGCGACTCGTTTGGGAAGGAAAGGCAGGCAGACGGGCGGGCATCTCTCCCTCTCGCCGCGCAATAACGAGCGCGGCCGTGTATAGGTATACGTATACCTATACACATCGGCGGGCGCGTCCCTTTCTCCCCCGTGTGCAGCGCGGCTCTCGGCAGCCGGCTCGGCGAGAAATTTCCGGAGGATAAAATCGTCGGCGGGCCGCGGGCGAACACGCGCGCGCTCACGGACAAAAGAGGAGGAGGAGGCCGCAATAGCGCGCGGGTCTGCACGCGACGTAGCGCGACCGCCGCGCTCACCTTCGTGCGTCATGCGGCCGACGCCGCGGGATGCGCGCGCGCGCCTACGTAAGCGCGCGATATTAATATAATACGCCCGTGGTGCGCAGAGCCCCGCCGCGAGCCTCGATTCGCCGCGCGGCGTAATTATCGCGGCCGCGTCCCCCGACGCGCGCGACTATACCTCGAGCTCGTGCTCCGACCAATCGACCGGGAATAATTTCGTGTCCCTTTTTTTTCGTTCACTGCGCCCGTTTACTTTGGATCGCGTTGGAGCTGGGAAAAGAGAGCTGATGGACGGAAAACGCGCAGCCGAATCGATCCAATTAACCGGGAGAGCTGCAACTCGGGATTTGGGTCGTTCGAGGATTTCGGGGAAACTTTTCGAGGTGGTTCGCGGATTAGAACGTAATAGATGATGTATTCCAACGTGACACGATTCCTCCCAAATATCATCATGTTTTCATACAAAAAATGTTACTGTCTCTATTCGACTTCGCGCGTATCAAATAAGCAATGTCTTGGAAGAAAATTGAATCACATCAGCCGACAATCGAACTCGATCATCGCGTGTCTTGGTACTTATATCATGAATCCAAAAGTTTCAGCGTCATCGGCTGTACACAACTGTGAGCTGTGGTCTCCCGGCGCGTTAATGACTAGGCCGAGAGAGGCTTCTCCCTTTAAACACGTGTCGGAACGACACGAGCATTTATCACACTGAGCGCGTTGAGTATACCCGACGCACATGCAGTACACGCAGCTTCTGAATTCCCGAGTTTCTGTCCCCGCGTAAGATTCACGAACAAACCGATGGAGACAGGCGAACGAGCATATACAGTCGCAAAGAGTATGAATCTCGCGTTGAAGAAGACTATTTACTCGAACAGCGATTATCCCGAGGATCCGTCCGAGGTCGTATCTGTCGCGATATATTTGTCAGGTCGGAATTGCCTCGATATACGTGCGTATCGATCGATTGGTTCGCGAGAAACACACTTTTTTGGCTCTAAAGAAGAAAAAGAAGAGGAAAAAAAACGCGAATATCGGGCTTGGTCGGGCGCGTGTGCTGGTGGCTGTTGTATATATCGGCGTCGTCGGCATCGGAGGGACAAAGGAGCCCGGGGGGGCTGGGGGGCCATAGCGCGCCCAGCTATCTCAGCGACGGCAGCTCGCTCGTGCGCGGCTATACACACGTACATCGCGTGTGTGTGGGAGTCGCGCGGGCTCGACGCGTAGTTGTGGGTCGCGCGCGCTATACTCGCCTGTCCTCCTCTATATATCTCTCGGCTCGGCGCGGCGCGGCGGCCTTATCCGGCGAGCTGCGGCCTGGGTGCGCGCGGAATTAGGCGTCGATGTATAGCGAGCAGCGCGGCTCGGGTCGCCGGGGTTGTGTGGGGGAGGGGGGGGGGGGGGGGGGGGAGGAGGGACTCGATGCCAGGCACGTCTGGCCCTCGCGCGATCTCGCGCAAACGCCTTCATACATAATGTGCGCTTGGCCGCGTTCGTGTGCGCCAACACACACACACACACACACACACACACATACATACACGGAGTCACGGACACACGAGAGGGAGAGAGAGAGTCGGAGGCAGACGCGGAAAACGAGTCACGGCCGGATCCATAGTTAATTACCGGGGCTAATCTGGAGTCGCGATTGCCCGAGACCGCTCGTAAATCCCAATCGGTTGGGTGGCGCGCGAGAGGCGCGCGTCGAGCCAGCGAGCCAGCGAGCGAGCTCACACACACACCCACACGAGCGAGCTAGCGACGCCAGGCTGACGCTACCATGCCCCAGCCAAATTGGAGGATTAGACGCGCCAGCACAGCCTCTTGGGAGTTTGATGCCGCGCCGCGAGAGGAGCGCGGCGGCGGCGGTGGCGGCACGGCCGAGGGACCCACGGGCCAATTTCGTCCCTCGAATTTCCGCTCTCGCTTCTTTCCCTCCTGACGCGCGCGTACCACCTCGCTGCTTCGCTCTGGCCCTCCCCTACCCTACCCCCGACCCTCTTCAACCCCCTTCCGTCCTGATCCCCGTCTTTCCCGAGCGAGCTTCGTCCGATTTTCCACCCTTCGCCCACCCCGAACTTCTCCTCCACCTCGTCCCGGCTCTGCCAATCCCGCGAGCTCCGTAACGACCTATATTCCCCGCTCTCGTTAATCCGCGCCAACGAAATACGTCGATTGTCACGCAGAGTGACTGCAGCCTCGATCCGAGTGCTCTGACAGACACGTGTGTCCGTGTGTCTGTCTCTATGCGTGTATATCGAACGCTCGCGACCGCAAACTCTACGTGTGTGTATATATACCTACACTTACGTCAAAGGCAAAATCTGAAAGTGTCCTCTCGGAAATCTGATACCCGAGAGGGACAGAGACAGAGAGGAAGAGGAGAGACGCGGGGCACGCAGGAGGCATAAAAGATACCTCCAGTTTGCTCTCGGCTGAAATGTATAATATATACGACGCCCGTGTAAAATCCCGTTTCGCGGCTTGTATTAATCAGCCGCGTTTATGGACTGTATGCTGGACGCGACGCTCGATATACCCAATCACCATACGGCGAGGCTGATCGAAGCGCACCCGTGTCAGCCGTGAATTTCCCGTTTATCCGAATACAACGCAACGATTCGTCTGCTACTTTCTGATTCTGACGTTTCGTTCGCAACGGTCCTCTCGCGACTCGTCGGTGATTTTACGAATGTCTCGAGACAATAAATCGCGATCTCAGCCTCTGAACTTTTCGAGCAGGTTATCGATGTACTCAAACGGATGATATTTGCAATCGCTTTTGTTTATATCTGGAAATGTTGACCGATCATTCTGCAGGTGTTGTAGGGAATGATATACGTCATGACGATTTCCAGGGGAATCGTCCACTCGAAAAAAGTTCCTATAGTTGCCCAAGTACAGGCTTCCTATCAATTATCCAACGACGCGTAACGCAAGCCCAAGAATCAACAGTCGCGCAACGACGCTTTCAAATGTTTTTTTACGTTTTCGCACCTCAACGACACGCGAATCGACGCGATCGGGGTCGAGGTTGATACATACATATACACACGCGCGCGGACGAATTGCGTATGGACGCAGGTCTCGGTTTATATTACACGCGTAGCGCGAAAGCGAACGAGCCGCGTCTCGGGCTTGCGCATCGATCAAGCCCCCGAGCTCGGCGCGAATCGCTTCATTCCGTTCGCACGCGGCTCGCACGCACACACTTGTACAGCTCGACGAGCCGCGCGAATAAAGCCTCGGCCCCGGCTCGTCGCGGCAGCGGTCCCGTTAAAAAAGAGGGGGACACACACGAGGTCGGGGCCGGCTGCCCTCGTCGAGTCGAGCTCGCTCTCGCGAAATCGCCCGCTTCCGGTTCGAACGACGCTTCCGGTCACGACCCGCCGCCGCCGCGGCAAACTCGCTCGCTCGAGCCCGCGAGACCAAGACGCGCACACGTACAATGTGGCTTTGCCTCGCGTCCGAGAGCCGTTTTATTTTTTTACCAACGGCTCTTGAGCGGTTGATTCGGGGAGGTTTCAGGTCCGAAAAATTCGTAAGATATTTTCCAAATTCTGTGTCTCTCTCTCTATTGCTCATCGTATATTTGGCGAGGTTAGACGCTCTCCCCTCGTTATGCTTCATTTTGGAGATGCAACGACGATCCCGTGCAATTACACCCGTTTCATGATTGTTTACATTTCGGACGGCAGCAATAGGGCGGAAGCGCTCGACGACGGAGCTCCCGGTGGATAATTGAAGGAGTTACTGCTCGCTATTAACGGATTATTTAACCGGCAAGTGGACGGGAGGCAGGCAATCGGTTTTATATATGTATTTGCAAAGTGAAAAGTAAGGCGCGAGGAGCTTGGTTTCTCGGTTGCACGCGGGGTAATTGAAGGCGCGGAAGAAGCCGATTACCAACGTTGTCATTACGCCTCGACTCGAAACACTGGTATTCCCCGGTTATATAGCCATTATTCTTCACCCCATATCGCGCGCGCGCGCCGACCGCGTTCCAAGATCAACGCCTGCACGTACACACCGCAGCGCAATAATTCCAACGGGCGCCGAACCGACGCGGATCGCGGCGCCGTTTATTAATATTCGCTGTTTCCCGCGGACGAAACGCCCCCGAGCACACGTTGTACACGCGCTCCCGTCATCAAAAGAAGCCCGACGAATTTTCGATCGAGCCGAAGCTCGTAAAAGCGGACGATCGGCCAATGAAAAAAAAAATCCCTCTCCGTCGGATCTCTAGAGTGAGGACAAAGCGAATCGAGCGAGTGGAGGAGAGGGGGTTAAAAAACGAGGAGAAAACGAGGGCGATAAACGCGATATTTTATAAATCACTCGCGAGCGAGCGCTGGCGTGCTATATAAAAGCCGATCTCATCTGCATACACACACACGCGCGCGCGCCGGCTCGCTCGCTCGCTCCCAGCTCAATCAAGTTTTAAACGCGCGGCGTATCAGCGTCGATTTCTCTATATCCGCCGGCGCAGTTGCTCGAGCCGTCGTCGTCGTCGTCGACGCTCCGTGATTCGGCCGCGAGCGGCGGATTATAAAAGCCCGTCGGGGCCGGCCGCGGCCGACCAATTAGACTCGTCAATTCCGCTAAAACGAGCGGAAAACTCCCTCTAATCGCCGCGCGACCCTCTTCTCCAGCCCCGTCGACCGACCTCCTTTTCCCGTTTTTTTTCGCCGCGGCGCCCGCCTAATTGGTTTTGCCCTTTTACCCCCTGCGCCCGTCGAATACTCGCGGCTCGGAATATTCCGCGCTTCCCCCGATTTCACGCTCGTCCGGAGCTCCGTATGCGCTGATTCGGTCGACGCGCGCGCGTGTATACGCATAAAAAAAAACTGCGTTTCGCCCTCCCTCCAACACTGATTCACACGGGGTAACCGAATCAGTCTCTATGGATCGCGCGTGTCTCGTTTGCCGAGGAAGCGCGAGCGAATCAATGACTCGGCAGGCAAACGCGTGCGCGTGTGTGTATACATACGTTCCCAACGGTCATCGAGAACGAGCGCGCGTGGATCCATCTGGCGCTGATGCACCAGCGCACGTCGCGGGGCAACAAAAGGGGGAGGGCGGCTCGTGGAAAAAAAAGCTCTCTCTGGTGCTAGAGCGTCGTCTGGGCGTACGCTGTGTACACTCGTGTATATATGTATATACACACAGCGGCAGCATCTGGCAGCCGAAGGGCGGCGGCGGCGCCGCGGCCAACGGCGCGCACTTTGCAGTAATTATCGAGCAGCCGCCGCCGCCTCCGCGGGGATATAGCAGCGACTTCAATTTGTAGGCTGGCATTAATTCGATTGCCCCCGTCGCGCCGCGGCCCCGAGCAGTCCGAGTTATGTAGCCTGTTCGTGCACACACATACACACACACCTGCCACACGGCCAAGCACCAGCCCGGCTACGACGTGCTTAAACCCACGCGCAATCGCGCGGAAATTTGCGTAAAACCCCGCGGATTTGCAGCTGCGTGTATATATACGTATAGGCATGCATACACAGCGACACGGAGGAAGCGGAGCTCGGGCTCGCGGTTTTTGCTCGGGCCGCGATGACGCATGGCTCGGCCGGATGGCTCGAATTATTTTGCCCGATCGATCCACACACACACACCGGCCGCGCGATAATTCGACGATTTATCGCGGCCTAAGCTGTACCGTTCCTCCCTCGTAATTCAAATTTGATTTTATGTAAGGGTCGCGAGCCGCCATCCGCAATCGAGTTCTCGCGGAAAATACCTCGAGATCGGACTTTCCTTGATGAATCCACTGTTGGATCGCGATGCCTTGCGCTAAAGTAGAATAGACCAGAAATTGGTATACGGATCGAATGGATTGACCGAACGAGTCTGCTTGCGGGAGCCTCCGATACAGTTTGTATCATATACACTCAACTTCGAGGTGATGATGATGAATTAGAGCTCGAGTAACCTCGTGAATTAAGGTCCCCCCGGTGTGAAAGCGTTACCCGACTTTCTACAGGTGCAGCCCGCCGGTTGATATTTTAGAGTAGCTCCTCAATTTTTACGATTCTCCGCGGTTAACGCACACAGTCACGGCTGTTATGTGGATGAAAGCATCGATTAAGATGAACAATGGAACGAAAAAGTCTGCGTGAAGACACCAGTTGCAAAGTAATTTGCAAAATCATCAGCGATCGGTCAACGCATCTCGGACGAATCGAAACGTTAGAATCTACGACTGCAAGTGTATCACCTTTATGGGTGTGAAAAAACTGTACCTCCGAAAGTTGTCGGTGGAACTGGAGCTGCCCAAAATGAAAGGTGGTCTTCTCGTCAGCGAAAGCACTCACGTAGATCGAATTACGATTCATATAGTGAAGCGTCGTGATACCGAGTAACCAACATTAACGTAAACGACGAATAATCTCGAGTTGCCGTTACGGATCTACCGACTAGCAGTCTACGTTCGCCATGAGAAGCCGTAAAAACTAAGAAGCTACAGGTGAAAATAGAATAATCGCCGCGCGGCATTGAAACGAGTGGTTACATTACTCGTACGGATCAACTTAATTTTTGACGTGACACGCAGGCCCAAATCGTGTGTCACTGCATTAGACCTGGAAAATCGATCGCGTTACCCTAGAGGACACGCTCCGATCGCAATTTATCCGTGGGATTTACGCGCTACACGATTGGTCGGTCGGTCGCGAAACAGCCGGGAGGGGGTGGGAGGATTTGGAGTTTGGCGCGTGTAAAAAGCGCCAGCGGAACGCGGCGCGAGCACTCGTGGAAAGTCGGCTGCGGGGGCCGATCTCGGCCGGGGAATGCGAATTGGCCGAAATGAGAATAGCTCCCGCGAGCGGCTCCGCTGCAGTGTGCTGCGCACGCGGCGCGCATCGAGGATTCGCCAGCTGGCGACCGGCGCGCGCGGCCCAACTTATACGTGCGCCGCTATACACGTGTATATACGTATAGCTGTACAGTTCCGTGAGTGTGTGTGCGTGTGCATGTATATACATATACATAAAAGGAAGCGAGCCAGCCTGCAGCTCGATCGAGGGCCCGCGACACCGGCCGCATACGTATATATACGTCTATATAGGTATACACATACATACGTACACAGGGGAGCCGCGCGATCGCTCGATACGGGCGCGCGGGCGCGCGCGTCCTTTCGACGAAACCAATTTGCAATCAGCGCGCCGCTCGCGGTTTCCATCGCGCTGCCGCCGCCGACGCCGCCGTTGCCGCTCCCTCGCGGCTTATCGACCCGCGGCTCGCTCTTTCCCCTCCGCTTCTCTCCTCCTCCTCCTCCCCCTCCTCCTCCCCCCCCCCCC
>CM037084.1:58269080-58280560 GCA_020882725.1 Aphelinus certus
CCCCCCCCCCCCCCCCCCCCCCCCCCGTTGCCAGCCCCACCGGCCCCTGCGCCAACGACGCGGCTGCTGGTCGTTTTTTTTTGGACGCGCCGCAGCGCGAGCGAGCGAGCGGCTAACGAGCGCTGGCTTACTTTCTGCAAATCGATTTTTCGACGCTCGCGCGCTCGCTGATTATGCCCGCGCGCTCCGGCCGTTTTTGCCGCGTAATGACGACGAGACCCGAGGCCCGGCCCTTGTGTGTGTGCGCGCATGCACACACGTATACAGGCGCGCGTCGGACGGGGCATTGATTAAAAAGTTATTTGCCCCCGATGCCGCCGCAGCCAAATTAGACCCGCGCTGTCCCGGCAAAAAGCTCGAGCTTGTATCGCGGATTGACAGAGGCCAGCCGACGATCGATGCCCCCGCGCTCCAAACTCATTTTCCCTCGCCGCTTCCCCCCCACCGGCTCGCAGATTTGGCTCTTTCAAACCGCGCGATATCGCGGCTTCGCGAGTTCGCTCGGACTGCCGATGAAATTTCGTTCGGCTTCGAGGACGATCGACGCGGTGAGGCTGCCATCAGTTGGTCCAGCTGTATATTGAGGATTCGAAACGGTTCGATGTGTATACAATATGCACTTTCGAAAGTCACACGGTCACAATTTGACTCGTCACTCTTTTTCAGGCAGACGTATAGGCTCGGATTGAATCGAATTGAGTCGTGGCTCGAGAGAGAGGGAAGTAGAAAACAAAACGAGTCTCGAGCGAAAACACGCCCGCCCGCTAATTATGATTGCGCCACCGCTCGAGAGCCGCTCACGTGTGTGCCTGTGTGTGAAAACGCGATTATTTGGTAGCCGGGAGGAGGGGACGTACACGTATAAGGTTTTATCGGGCTTTCATCTCGGGCGCGACTCGAGTGATCAATGGTGGTTGGATTGGCGTGCGCGTCCGCGTGCAGCCGGGTGAAATTGCGCGGATAAGCCGGGTCGAAAGAAGGATCCCCGATGATTTCCCGTGCCAATAGCCGCCTTGGCTCGATTCACTCGTCAAGGCGGGGAAGGGGGGGGGGGAGAAATTAATTCGGGCTACCGCAGCCAGTTTCGCTCGGAAAAGTATATGTATACGTGCGACCTTCTTCTCCCCTCTCTCCGAGTCGCTAATAATCGGGAAAAAGAATGCGCGGGGATAGAGAGAGAGAGGAGACGCGGCACGTGGAGCAATTACGCATACACGCGACGGCGACCGATTCGAAACGCTATATATACTGCAGCGAAGTTGTGGAGACTCGACGGCGCGTGTATACGGACACACTCGGTCTCTCGGTGCCGCAAGTTCCGAACTTTTCGGGCGAATCGAAGCACAGACTTTCCCTGTGTCTCTGGCAAATTGGCTCCGGCCGTTACCGCGGACTTCTCGGGCGCGCCGCGCACCGACGTTTTCGGACGTGCGGCAAATCGCGCGAGTAATCCCAAGGCCGATCGGTCGATCCTCCGGGCAAATCGACACGTTCGGACTCGGGTCACCGGTTCGACAGAGCCGAGTCCCCCGCGCGATACAGTCTCGCGCGGACGAAATCGCCTCTGGGACACGGCTCGAATCCCACCGGGCGCGAGGAGCATCCCCGGGATCGCGCGCGCGGCTATATAGCTCGCGTGTGTGCAATGACGTAATATCGAGGGCCGGGGGACAAACGACCGCGCGGCGATAGAGCGACGAGGAATCGGGAGGAATGCACAGAACGTGATTGAGTGTACGAGGGAATCGGTCGAGAGAGAGAGAGAGAGAGAGAGAGAGAGAGAGTGGAAGAAAGAGGATTGGAAAGGGGGAAGGACACGCGTGGATCGAAAGGAGGAATCCGCGGAATGATCGATGCGGAATGTGTCGCGCGCGCAGGACACACGCACGCGTGGGATCACACACCTATATAGGTACGAAGTGTCTCTCTCTCTTGCGCGAAGGAGGAGATAAAAGCGAAACGACGCAACGATCGACTGTATGTATGCGGCGCTCGCGTATCTGTCGGGACGGTTCTGCTTTAAAAAGAATACTTTAAAAGCCGGAGGGTTTATAACGGCTCTCTCTCTCTGTCTATCTCTATCTCGCTCTGGCTGCCTCTCTCTGGGTACGCTCGAGTGTGGGTGGGTGAACGAGCGCGGGTGGGGTGTGTGGGGGGTGGGGGATGGAGGGGGTTATATAGCCGGCGCACAGTACAGGGAAGGAAGAACTACATATAGAGGTGTAACGAGCAGAACTCAACTCACGAACTCACTGCCAGTTTTTAGTGGCAACTTGTTGCTGCTGCTCTCTCTCTCACTCTCTCTCTCTCTCTCTGTGCGCCCATTCATACGGCTCCGACTCCCATTACGTCACGTCACATCAAGTTATAATAATGGTAATAGCTCCCTCTCCCCATCCCGTACTCTCTCCCTCTCTCTCTCTATCCTCCGTGTCTCTTTCGTTCCATTCACAAACTCGGCAAAAGGCCACGATTCGAAACACGATTTTGCTCGGTCGACCTCCCCATTCAGTCGGAAATGCCCGGATAATGCGGGCACACGCACAAACTTCCGCACTCTCCGTTTACCCCGTGCGTGTGTATTGCTCTATACACGTTTGCCTTCTTACATCCGCGGACTTGGCGACTTTGCCCATCAAACTTCTCAAACAAGCACAAACTTCGCGGCCCGTATAACAATATCCCCGCAGTAGGCTGTGTGTGCCTCTCTTTGCTTTTTCTCCTCCTCCTCCTTCCTCTTCTTCTTCTTCTGCTTCTTCTCGCTTGTTTTCATTACTTTCCCTCTCGTTTCACCTGATTGTCGCTGATTGCTCCCCCACCAAGACAGGCTCTTCTTATTTTCATCTTCCTCTCTCTCTCTTCACTCACCAAGTGATTTTTCACTCTAGTCTCGTTTCCTTTGCGCACTTTTTCTTCAATAGACCCTGCACTCTCCTGCCCCGTATAGCCCTTTCTCTTCCTTATTACGCTAAACGAGTTTGTACACTCGACATTCTTTGTCTTTTTTTTCTTTCATCGCCCAAACAATGCTCGAGATTCGTGCTGAAAAAAAAAAAAATAAATGGCACATTTCACCGTGCAGTAATCTTGTTTATAGCTCGTTCTTCTTTTTTTTTCATCCCCCCTTCTTTTCCTGGCGTGGCGTCATCATTAGCGGACAACGCTTCGCATTATCCAACTTATCTGCGCTCATTTTTCACTCTCCAGTTTCGAGTTTCGTGGATATATAGCCATGAGATTTGTCGTGCTTATGTATTTTGTGTTTGCTCTCTCAAACTCATCAGTGGTTTCAGCGTGGACGTTGTTTACCTTACAGCAGTACATTATTTACACTGTACGTATATAGCTTTGAAGTATGTTGATCCGAGCCGTCAATGATTGTCACTTACCAAGTTTTATTTGAGAGAAACTTTTGGAGATACTTTTCTGATATCCAAATGAATGATATTTGCTGTCGTTCGTTCAAATGTTCTAATTTGTCTGCAATATTAACCAATCATTTCTGATGGTATAGCAATATGTGTGAAATTTCGTTTTTATGTACATTGTTTGGATAAAAAGATGACAAAGTCTTCGAGAAATAAGAATAAAACTTTTTTCTCTGATCCTGGCGTCTGACTTTGTTTACTATATGTTTTCGTGGTCGCTGAATCCAAGTACAAGGTCTATTCAATCCCATCACCTCCAGATTTTGCCTAAGCATAAAAGAACCGATAATTTGAGCTTGAATAGGCATTTTCAAGTTATTGCAAAATCCGGATGTGATTGGGTTAAATAGACCTAAGATTCGTATTAAATGACCCCAAACAACTATTCAGATAACCATAAACCATCTACTCAATTTTCGAGGAGATGTTGACTAAACTGTAAAATAATTTTCTGGTTAGATTATCTACAGCTCACCCATAATTAACTAATCATCTTGAGAGAAAGGAAGAGTCAGAATAATTATATTCTGTTCAAGAAATAATCATAAAAAATTCACTTTGACATTGAATTATCTAATAACTTCATTATTTCATTAATTATTTTAATTAACGACTACGCGCTTCATACGCTCAAATCTAGGGCTGTTTCACTCCATTTTGAATGAATCGAACTATCCTGACCACAACTCGACTGTTAAATTGAAAACTTACTTAATGAGACTCAATTAATAATGAAACCGAGATTTAAATGACAAAAGTGAATTGACTGAGACTAATTAACTGATTAATTGAGTCAAGGATTTCGCTTATTCAAATAGAATTATGTGATTTAATGATACAATTATCTGCCAACTTCATCACAATTTGATTTGCTGGAATAGATACATTTTCAACTATCTAAAATGACTATTGTTTTAATTCACTCCTTGATCTATATATGGGATTTCATTAGTACATCACTTCATTCTGAAAATGTTTGAGCTCGAGTAACTAATTTAGTCATAAAAGCACTTTCGAATTACACTGCTTTGTTCTACACTCATCATACCTGTGAAAACATCACTGTAACATTCAGTAAAACTATTTTCACTGTAATATCAGTAGGAAATTCATGGGTCACTGGACCTAGAGTGACTATTCACTGTTATTGCAGTGTTTTTGCTTTCTTAAAAAGAAAAGCATTGTAACAGGCTGAGAGAGGATCTTTCAAATCAGACTTTGAGACTTGCATTTTCACAATCTACGGGCTGAAAAATGTTGATTCCTCGAAAGTTCTATGTCTGTGTGTGTATATGTACGTCCGTATATGACGCTATTTTTGGCACACGACATCTTTCTGAAATACAGCACGCATCTCGGTTTTGGCAAGATGCGGAACTGATTAAATTGTCAATAGCAACCGTTGCTAACGTGTCCTGGGAAAACTTTTCGTAAATCCTGATAAATGTTTTTTGCGACTTGGATTATAACTTATGTTTACAATCCTAGCAGCTGTTGCTACGAGAAAGGGGAAATCAATCCAAGGCCCTTTCTCATAACATCCGATGAAGAACACTGGATCTTCATGATTTTCCCTGGCGACCGTTGTTGACATCCCCAGCAACCGTTGCTAACGATAAATGAATCGGGTGAATGTCCGCCTTCGATAATTTTAATGCAAAGATTTACAAAATGTTACTATTCAAAGGCGATCGTTGTTTATATCACTAGTAACTTGGTTGATACCCCTAGCAGCCGTTAAAAAGAAGCAAAGAAATTCAATGTGAGGCCTATTTTTAAGGGATCTTAATTCATAAAGCCTTTTTCAGATAGCATTCTGCTAATTAACTTGGCAACCATTTTTTTTACTGTCAGCTATTTTCACTGTACTCACTTAAAAACTCATGGTGAAAAACCCCTGTATTAAAGTGAAAAATCATTCTAATAGGGTGGATGAATTATTGACTGGTATTAAAGTGAAAATTCACTTTCATTACATGAAAAATTCACTGCAGGTCAATTCAATAACTCATCCACCGCCATACAGTGATTTTTAACTGTAAGCTTTTAAGAGAGTAGCTCACAGCCAAAAATCTCAGGGCAATACAGTGAGCGACATCTGAACAGTGAATATTCGTTGTGATACTGTTTCCCAATGAAATTTCACTATGAGGAATTAAGAGAGTAACTAATTCCTTTACAAGCTTATAAGCGTGAATTATTTAATGTATGCTCTTTTGGGCAATGATACACTCGCAGACTCGGTTGGACGCTCCATACGCTCTGCGCAATACTGCCGCAATCTACACTAATCTCTTTTTAACCCCGTGACCCGTGATTTTACCTGATTATCATCACATCATCAGGAGCAAGGCTGACGACCAAAATGTTGACCCATTGCTTTTTCGCGAGCAGTAGAATTCAGCGACAAAATTGACTGGTTGATTAGCTGGATAAACCCAACACGAGCATTGGCGCTTTCATATTATAATTCTCGAATTGGCAAATGGACGATTCGCGTCGAGCAGCCACACGCGACCGACAAACTTCCAATCACGCTCGCAATCTATCAAAGCGCGTTCGGCCCGAAAAAGCTATATACTGCACCCAGGGAAAGGGGAAAGGGGGGCTGCGCGGGAATAGACATACAGCAGTCGCGCGAGTTTCATCGGCCTCGTTTCATCTATAGTGCCTGCGCGCTCGCGCTCCTTACGTAAGCCGCGCGCGCTGCAGGAAATGAGAATCCGTCGGATCGCGAAGCGCGAAAAAAAGAGGCAAAGGAGTTGGGGCGCGCGAGTCCTCGGCTCCTCCCGGCCGACAGCTCTCGCTTCTCTCTCTCTCGCTCGCTCGCCCTGTGTATACGCCCGGGCTCGAATTCGAAAATCGATGCGCTCTCGCGAGCGAACGAGCTCTCGGCTCTCCGGGCGAAAAAGGAACGGTCGCCGCGGGAGGCGAGCCGAGGGAAAGGAAAGAGAGAGAGAGAGAACAGGGCCCCGAGATTTATATCGGGCCGAGTGTCTCCGAGCGCCAGCGGCAAGTCTCCTACGGACTTTTAATTAGAAAGCGTCGGGGGCCAATAAAAGCCCGGCGCGAGAAATCGCCTGCGCGCGCAAGCAATCCTCGCGAGAATCCACACGATGTATATACCTATATACGCGTGTATATCCGCCGCCCGCGCACCCGCGGCACTTTTTCGATATTGCCAAACTTGTAATTTCCTTCGTTGCCCAAATACTTGTGCTCCGTTTTCAAAGGCCGCCCCCGTTTCCAAAAGCCGCGTACTCGAGTGAGATCGGAACATTTTAATAGCGCGCGTAATATATTTGTTGGATCGATTTGGGTTCGTTGGATGTTGAAGAATAACGGAACAAGGGCCAAACGAATCTAAATCACTTCGGTTCGTTCCAGTAGTTTTCCAATTCGATTCAAGAGTCACATTTTATCGTTGATTTATCTCAAGTAGATATAGTGTGAATCCGAAAAGAGGCGACAATGATAGGGTCAGATTGAATTAACTCGATGCGATACTTTCATTTACTCGTGAAAAAGTGTCGTTGAGTGTGATAAATTTATGGTTAGATCGAATCGTCGTGTCGAATAAACAATTGGCACTTGAACAACGCTCACTTGGATTGGCGTGATTTGAACCCGTATAAGATGATAGTTATAGCTGCACTATGCTTCACGGACGCCACGCTACTGGGTCTTGAATGTGTCCATATCACTTACCGTAAAATAGCCATAATCCAACCTGTTGATAGCTTGAAATGATAAACGTTGTGTGGTCATAAATACTAGGGAGCTGCTTCTGACAAGCGTAATTTTTATGTGCATGATTTTTACATCTGTGAGAAGGAAAATTAGATTTGGCAACAGAATAATCGCGCTTGGTTAACACCTATTATACGAAATAATAGTTCGAATCAACACATACTTTATTGACAAAAAAAAATGAATCTCCTTAAGTTTATTTCGATGATCATGAGACGTATCTTTATATTGAAACTACTAATATATATGATGATAAACAGGATGGAATATTCTGTAAGAGATTATTTATTCGAATAAGCCTCCCCCTAAACTTTACACGAAAAATTCAATGAAATTGTATAAAATTAATCAACGTCATTCATAATGTTCAGCATACGGGGGAGAATAAGAATTCTTTTCCTTTATTTAAATGTCCCTCATTCCCAGAAAGTGTGAGTTTTTTCTTTTTGCTTGTCAAACGGATACTCCCAATCCTTCTGCAACACCGAAACATTTCAAACGAGTTATTCGACAAGGACAATTTAGTGGAAAATTAGAATTTCATATCAAAACTTATCTATTAATTTCAGTAAAAACTCACACAATAGATTCTGACAGTCTGATCCTGCACTTATGCATTTCGTGTACGTTACCGTCGTAAGATCTCCGTATGTATCATTGATTATTTCTTACTCGTGATAATTGGCAAAGTAACTAAAGTTTGAATCGTTTGCCAATAAAGATTTTGTTCACCCGTAGTAACACTTTAGCCTTGGCTTTGCCAATTAAGTTCTCCGGAGGAAGATTGATAACCTCGACTCAACCATTTCTCTGCAGACGTGTTTTTAATTTGAACCCACGTCTCATATGAATCACGTTCGACGAAAGAATTGAAATATAATGTTTCATTGATTCAAATCTCTTCTCAACTCAATCAATACAACTTTTTACTCTTAAGCTTTTTCAAAGGTATAAGTACAGATAGAACTAAAAGTGCGACGAAAATTCAGAATTAATAATTTTCACACTATCGTAATTTCTATGGATATAGTGAGATCCAACATCTGAATTCTGAACCTTTGTCTAAATCATGCTTACTTGAAAGAAAAAATAATTTGAAGATAATATTCGCAATACATATATACGAGAAGCAGAAATCAAGGCCCATTTATGAGGAGTACTACTACCACTTTTTACAACAGCTTGAACTTTTATTACCTGTTTTTATCGTCCTGTTCTTATTTCAATGTTCCAAGTAAATTACACAAATTGAGTGTAATCGTTCTTATTTACTTTCACGAGACTACCTATGTTACGTTAAACTGTCTCATCTTTCATGAGTTTTTCTCAAAACTATTTTCTATCATACTCAAAATCTTATGGAAATCTCGAAAATACTTAAAGTATCCCCAATTCATGAACAATTGCTCGATTTAATATGAAAATATATGAATTGATGAAAGTGAGCCTGGACTGGGTCACGTGGAGAGGGTTGAATTATAAGGGAGGCACATTGACGACATCAATTTGACAATGCCCGATTTCAGTGCTCAATATGTATGGGTCAGGTTTATTGACTTATTTCGAATGATTTAAAATGGCTAAAAATGGCTATAGCATTTGTTTCTGATAGCTCTTGAACCACGTACCTTTTAATATTCCGCTCACAAAATTATGACATTCTAATTTTATCATTGTCAACTTTGCAAACAACCGTTAGGGTGGCACATTGGCTACACTTACTTTAATATAAAATAGTCTCTGATGGTTTTCAATGTGTTTGTTAAATTCTTTCATGTAGCTGACTCGTTGCAAGTGGCGCAAATCTGTTTGGAAACTCGAGTCGTTAGACTGTATGGTTGTACTCAACTTACACTTCTTAATTTGGTTCCCACAATTTCCCAACATGAATTCTTTAATTTAAGTATCCGCTACTACTTAAATTAAGTTGCAACAAGTTTTTATAGTATAGACATGTTTCTAATTGGATACTTGAAACACATATAATAGGTCCAATAGTTGTGCCAATTCTCTTACAGATAGTGAATGATAAGCGTTCGAGTTGTTATTTAATAACCTTAAGTATTAACTCATATATCACTTATGGAAGCAAATTTAAAGAAGAGAGAAATAAGCATTCAAATTTATGCAGTTCAAAATTGTAATAAGAGAGTTGGAGGTAATCTGTATGTTATATCATATCGGTTGGAATGTACACGCTTTTATCGTAGAATATTACTAGACTTTCTATATTCAGCTAATTATTTGAAATTTTTCAGTATAAACATTATCATCAAAGATAAGCTCATATGGCCTATGCGGATGAAAAAGCAGAAAAATTTGAGCTGTTTATGGATTAAGCTAAATAATAGCTTTTGAAATTTAAAATATTGTTTGTCTTTCAAAGATAAAATATTTGATTTACCCTTTTTAATATCCATTTGTGATGATCGTGGATATAAAAAGACAGTATTAAACAGTATTGATACATGAAATATAATTGATTTCCCTTTAAAGATTATTACTTCTTGCACCCATAGGATAAGGAGAGAAATTAAATTTTCAAAACGCTTCAATGCACGTAAGATTCAAATTCCTATGTATAGGACTTGAACTTGAACCAATTGTCATTCAATAGAAACAAGTGAATGTTTTCTCACAATCGATAGATATCTAGAAACTGTCTCCTAAACAAATAATATATTCGCAGTGTACTAGGTAATGGCCTTAATGTCTTGTAACACGCCAATAACGCTCTACTATAACATAAGTTGAACCTTTCAGTGTCTTGGAATTTCTAGTGTACTCCCTTACGCAAAAGCCGCAGAACCCACTGGCAGCAGCAGCTGTGAACTTGCCCTTTGAGATATACGGGGAGCGAAGGAGTTACCGTTGGTCATTCGCAATGAAAACACAATTATTCATGGGTAAATTATTTCACGCAGAGGGGCAAATAATCGGTGTCAACCTTACCTCACTTGAGTTATTTCACACTGATCGTAATTAATAATACATCCGTTACTAATTTCTAGAGCGCAAAATATTTTGGCATTTTCATATGCGTGTATGTAGATAGATTAAACATATTTCATTGGGAAAGTAAGTCAGAATACGAGAGAAACTCTTTAGGTTCCAAGCGTATGTGCAGGAAATCCCATTTCTAACTATTCGAAAGTTACTCGTCGTAAGGTTAAAACTTCCTGGTACACTCAATTGAGGTTCCGCAAGCTGTTTCCTACTTGGGATGCTTATAAATTTTGGTCGGTGCTAAAATCTTTGAAATTCATGCTCTCTTTGACTACTTGCCATGAAATGAATGGAATTTTATATTTTTTATAACGAATTGCTGTACAATAATTTCAAGATAAGTAGTCAAAGAGTGAATGAATATTGAAGACGTTAGTATAGTTACCAGAATTACATGCATTCCAACTAGAAAATAGCTCGCGGAACTTCATTTGGGTACGTCCGAATTATTCTAACTTGTAACTTTTAAACTGCTGGAATTAAATTACCTGAACATATGCTCGAAACCTGAGGGTTTCCGTGGCATTCTGACTTACTTTTTCAATGGAATACGTTGAACATAAATTGATATAAATATACCTTTCAGAATAAGTGTGATATGGATTTTTTTTTGTTTTCTGCCTAGCTCTAAGGACGTCACACGCTCGAGGCAATCATTTCGCGTGGAAAAAAGCTCAACTTGTTTACAGAGTTGCTCGTGAATTATATCCGTGAAATCATCAATCTCATCAAACTAATCAGTACCAACGTAAACATACCGAGTATGGGAAATATTTCACCAATGCATTACATGCAATACTGGCCATATATTGAATCCCAATGATCAATATATAGATTATTTTCCGCGAATCGCACAGTCACCAAAATGTTCCCAATATATATTACTAATGTTAACTAGAATATCCATATACAGTACTAGTACACAGTAAAAACGATTACTTAAAAGTGTTGCAGTACTGAAAATTTATTTTACTCAAAATAAGTTCAATAAATCCAAAATTCCTCAGTTTCAGTAAATTATTACTCAAAATTAATATTTTTCTAAAATTCAGTACAAATTTACTGAAAGCAAATTTAGTAATTTCTAAAATCGATTCTGGCCTAAATTGATTGACTATTGTATAAAGGTCAGTGTTTGACTAGTATTTTTGTGAGCACAACTTAACGAATTGCTACGAATTCTGAGAACCTGATTAAAACAATAGAGAAAATAAAATAAAATAAATAAACAAACGATAAAATCCTTATATAAAATAAAATAAACAATAGATTTTAAAATTACATTTTTATTTATCT
>CM037084.1:58292733-58306965 GCA_020882725.1 Aphelinus certus
TATATATATATATATATATAGGTCTAACCATGGCTCGCCCCCTTATTTTCTCGCTCAATTAAGAAGCTGCACGCGCTCGCTCGCTCGGCCCGGCTGAAAAGAGCTCGACCCGGAGAAAAGCCCTCGCAATTTCTCCACGACGCCGACTCTTGCGTATACATATATATGTGCGCGTGTGCGTGCGTGCGTGGGTGTGTGTGTGTGTCCGAAGGGGCTATGGGTACCCGCGGCGACGCGTATATATATAGGTAGACTCAGACACACGCACACATACACACACGGAGCAAGAGGTGCGCGCTACCCGGCTAAATATATATAGCTGTGTGCGAGAGGAGTATATACGTCGCCAGGTCGTGACGTCAGCTGCGCGCCGGCCGACGAGTGTACGTATATATATTAAACGAGTCGGTGCGGATGACGTCAGTGCAGCAGTGCGACATCACGGGGGCTGCGAGATGCTCGTATATATATAGTGGCGGTGGCGGCGACGGCGGTCTGGCTTATAAGCCGCCGCCGCTGCTCACTGGATTTGCGCCCGACCGACCGACCGACAGCTGATTTACAAGGCTCGCTTAATCTTTTTGCCGGCCGCGGCCGCGCGAGACCCCCGCGCTATACGCCCCAGGTATACACATGCTCACGTGTGCTCCACCTATTACACTAATAACCGGCGCATCTGCCCGCCGCCGCCGCAACGCCTAATTCTCACCTTTCCCTTTCTCATTGTCTTCCGACTCGGCCGCCAAATACGCGCGGCACTTATGGCCGCATTTAATTACACCACACGCATATACCAGACCCTCGAGTGTGCGTCGTCGATTTTTCCCGCGCTTCTGCCCGTCGAACGGCGTATCGCGGGGAGAAATTGTACTGTAGACATTTTGCAGTAACGAAGGAATTGGCGGGATACTTTCAGTATATTTGGAAAAGGTTACAACCAAAAGTAGCGTGGAGCTGCGAGAAAAATTGTGGTTATCAGTATTTTTATCTTGTATCGCTTTGCAAATGTTACCGTTTAGAGTTCCACGATGGAGTATCTCTGTCTTCCGCGCTATTCAAAGATTATTACAATTATCTCAGTATAACGTCAGTCGAAGCATTTGCTCTTACTAGCCGTGGAAAAATGTACGTATATATAGCAGCTGAGCTAAAATACATTGCGCGCGAAAGTATTCGATGCCGGAAGGCTGAAAAATATATAATATGATGAATCGAACGTGAAATCGTCATTTTACATTTTGCTCATCTATCACGACTTGCGGAATTTTCGTGATTCTCGTTGTATACACTATTTGTAAAGACAAATTCGACGTTTAACTGACGAAATGTCGTCGCAGTGAAACGACCGTTAAACTGCGATTCGTGAAAATTAGCTTAGTGCATGATCATAAAGGTTAAATTTCGTGTTATCCTTTTTTCAATGTCTCGTTCCATTCATTCGCGAATATAGTCTATAATCAATGGTATAAATTGTACGCTCATTCAGTAAAACGGGTTATCAGCGTTCGTTATTGAATCGTGAAGTCGTATTAGAAACTGAAAGTAATGAAATTACGATAAAACGGGAATTTAAAAACAGTCAGCTGAAAGGGAGAATCAAGTGGATGGTGCATAATTCCTCTGGAAAGTCGGGGCAAATCAGCAAGTCACACGTTTCGATCGACCATAAAAAAGCATCAATACACCGAAGAGCAGCATCAAAGTTGACGGGGCCATTTCGATCTCGCGCAGTAATAAAGCAATCGACATCGATCGCCCGATGAAAAGAGAGTATATACGCACACACACACGCACACACAAAAGGGTAGTTTGATGGCTTTATAAGATAGCGCATTATACGAGAATGGGGCTGCAGCCAGTAGTGTGTACGAATCAATTATCGGGTCATCGGCGCAATATAAACTCGAAATCTCTCTCTTTTTCCCTCTCGCGCCGCCACCGCTGCCTCTTGTTTTTGTTCGGCGCGCGATATATATTCAATGCTCGGCCCTCGAACGAGCGATATAGCAACCGGGCGAGCGAGAAAGAGAGAGTAATCGATGCGGAGCTTGTTTGTACATATCCTCTTCAGTGGCACATGCATCATACCGCGACCGAGGCGCATTGTAATCACACGCGTATCCGTCTCTCTCTGTCTCTCTTTTCCCGACGCACTTAATTCGATTACGCGCCAAACCGGATCTCCTCTTTTTCTCCGCCGCGGCCGCAGCCATCCTCCCGATTATATATAAATATATATTCGCCGGGCCGTGCTGCAGCTGTCGGCTGCTTATATGCAGCAGCCTCGCGCTTTTTCTCTCTCTCGCTCTTTTCGCGCTTCGACGAGATATTTAATTTCGACGCCGCCGCCGCCGCCCCGTAACGTGATCGCGTTATCCGAACTCGCGGCGCTTTTTGCGCGAGCTCGAGTTCGGTCACGATTTCTACGCGGATTATCGTTCGATATCAGGGGGAGGGGAATCGAAAGTTCACTCGCGAAATACCGCGAGGAGAATGGATTTCTGCTGGGTTCGATCGATAAGACTCGGTTTTTAGTCTCTTTCTTTTTTCTCGTGCCCCCCGCGACAATCGACCAGCACACACACGCGCAGTATATTGCGGAGGCTCGTCGAGCGGGCAAATCGAATAGCCCCCGATCCGCGCGGTGATTTTCATGAATCGGCCGAGCGTAATTCAGTCACACGCTGGAGCTCGAGCCCGCTCGAGAGGTCCTCCACAATAATCTGCCCGAGTTAATTCACTCTTGCGGTCCTCACACTTCACTTCGTTCGGCGGCGCCCTTTATTTGCCGCGCGCGCGCCTCCCTCTTATCTGGCCGCATTCATCGCTGCTCTGCCCCTCCGCGCACGAGCAGCCTCCTTCTTTTTCACTTCTTTTTTTCTCTCTTTCCCGTTTAAAGGGATACAACCCCGGCTGCAAGTGTAACCCCGATTCGGACGAGCCGCGCTTTGAATTTCGAACCGACGTTCGGCGCGCGTATACGAGACGTTCGAGTGGTATAACCCGGCCGATTCACCCTCCGCGGAGCATCGCGATTTGAAGAACTTGGTAACATTTTTTTTAACCATCCAGGCCCGATGAACATCAACCATTCATAATTCGAATGTTCAATGACTGACTCGTAGAAGCATTAATCCATAGAGTTGAATGTCTAGTTGATTCTGAATAATTCCTTATTTGATTTGTTTAGACTAAACCACTTGATATGAGTAAATTATAGATATAGATATTGAGCAAGGCTACCAATTATAGAAAGAACAGGTTAGAACAAATGAGATGGATCTTTATTGCTTATAGAATAGTCAGTTTCGATCTGTTTTGTCAACAGTAGGAGAAGCTAAGGATTATGTGTTTTGACGTTTTAATCTAAGCAAATTTATTTTTCAGAAGCTGAATAAAATTTGTATGCAGGTTTTAAAAATGCAAAAAATGATCTCGAATGGAATTTCACAGCACCAATTGAAATATTACTTCGAAACGAGTAGATATTAATCGAACGTGGTGCTTCTGAATGCAGTTAGGCAAATTAATGGGCTCAAATGTCTCGAATTACATGAAGTAACGAAGACAAAGCCAAGATTTTAAAATAAAACTTTTTCCCCCTGAGAATATGACTTTGTAAGTGCACATTTGAATTTAATCTATATGAATATGATTAAATGGTCCACGTACGAGTAATAATATGTGATACTGATGTTATCGGGTAGAAGATAGAACGATCTAAACATTCCTTCGATCGCCGTCGATCGAGTTAATAGGCAATGAATTTTGTTAGATATGTAAAGTAACTAAATTACTAGAGTACAGATGAAAAAAGTGAATTTTCAGAACAACATATGATAAATTTGTTGGTTGACAGAATATTCAATAATATTCATGAGCTGTCACAGTATAAAACTACGATCGGTTACAATCCAGCTCTTGCCTATTTAATGTATACGTCTAACTAACATCATCATCCGCTGGTGATTCAAAGATTCAACATCATCAAATCAAAGTGTGTAACACCCATTCAATAATGCCGAACAAATCAACCATTGACAGCAATACACCCAAAAAGTATACGTGTCTATACTGCAGCAAACGATTGATACATCATCGTCGATCGATGAAAAGACTCTTTGCCCCGCTGAGCAAATCGAGAATTCGCGATCTCTTTGAAAACTCAAAGCTTCGCCGAGCGTATATAATTGACACACATATACGGGCAGACACACACGTGCGCACAAGTGGGAACGAGCGCGCGCAGAATCGCAGCGTCGAGGTAGTATTCCATTTGAAAGCTTAATCTGTCAAAGCTTACAAGCGTGTCCCCGCGCGATAAAATCTGCGCAGGTACAAAAGTCGTTGCACGCGGTGGAGGCACACTCATGCACACACACACACATACACACACACACACACAAAGCGGCGGTAAGCATCGCTTTTCCCTCGTTTCCTCTGCCTCCCTCTCTCCCTCTCTCTTTCCCGAGTGCTCGTAGATATTTACATATCCCATTCACCTACATATTTATCTTGGGGCTTTATGCAGGGCATAGTGGCGCTGATTATTATGTCATTCGTTATCTCCGTCCGTCTCTCTCGCTCTCTCAGCGCCAACCTCGTATATATACACATACGTGCGTTTTCCCTTTCACCTCGCGGCGCACTACACACGCCCCCGCCGCTTAATGCGCCGCGTTATACAGCGCGCGCCCATGTATGGATGTTGAAAGCTCGTATCACGGCCGAGGGTATAGGTGTATACGCGCGCGTGTATATGTATGCCTCTTCCTTTCGCTCGGGTCGCCCGACTTTTTCCTTCTTCCTTGTTTCTTTCTTTTTTTCCCTCCTTTTTTTTCTTTTGCCTCCTTCCCCCGTTTCGCTACTCTCTTTAGCCGTTTCCCGTGTTGCCCCCCCCCCCCGGGTTCGTTCTATATACTTGGCGCGCCGTTTTGACTGGCTCGCGCGCGCGTGCCTCCTTCCCTATATACACGCGTTTATACCCCGCGTGTTTGCGCATTTTTCACGCGATTTGGGTCGTACGTAGTACACAGCGCAGTGAACAACGGCGACGCTTCGGATACTCGCGAGTACGCGTAGATTTTTGAAATTACGAAAAATCCCGTCGTACACGCAAGTTATCGAGTTTGTCCCTCCCCCGCCTCGATACTTTACTCCGCTCAGTGTCTTCGAACGGAACGACAATTCCGCTCTTTCAATTCCTTATCGTCTTCCCGACATCTCTTTGATACCGACTCGCTTTTTTCCTTCCTTTTTTTTTCACATCGCCACACAATTCAATTTGTAACATGCTTCGTTCAATCGGTTTCCGGAAATACTCGCTTCGCTGAAAGTGAAAATAACCGAGATTGACCGGGACAATCCTGTGCGCGCGCGGGCGCGCGGCAAGATATAGTCCGGTGAAAAATACCCGTCGATACGATTCGAGCCCGCTCCAAAATTGTTTGATAATCAAATTGCCATCCATCGCCGAGCTCGAATTAGATATAGGCCAATATCGTGAGAGGGAACGACCTAAAAAGTATACCGTATAGAAGTATCGTCATTCGATTTCATGTATAGAGGGATTTATAATAATCGTATCACGATTTGAAATCGAACGAAAAAATGTGCATATTAGTGTTTCGTAGGCCAAATATAAAATTTAATGAGAGAAAATATAGTGAAAACTGAATGCATATATCGACAACTATGTCAATGGATATACACACCAATCTTCTTTCTTACTTTGCCGATATATTAGACGCGCCCAAGTATATATACTTAAGTAAGTAAGTATACTTGAGTGTCATTGTTAAAACGTATCATCGCCAGGCAATACTCGACTTCGCGTCGATCCAAACGCGCCCGCGCGTCCGAATAACGACGCGTATATACATATACTACCCTCAGTCCGCGTCGTGCAACGACGGGTGATTTGTTGTCCGCTTGGCTCATGAATTTTTCATAATCAGCCCAAGTGTGATCCTCGAACGCGTGACGCGCGTGTCGCGAGGAGATAACGCGGAAATCGCGAGCGACAGTGAAGAAAGGTGCGTATCGATTTTTCCCCGGCTTTGCTCTCGCGAGCGTGTAGCGGTCTAATTCGGCGCGTCCACTCGAGCGTTGCACAAAGCGTCCCGGCTAGGCTATATGTATACTCGGTATACGCAGTTTTCGCGTGTCTCGAGAACGGAGGGGCAAGGAGAAAAAAGAAGCCCATACCCGGCGACACACGAACACGCGCGCGGGCGAGTTCGAGGCTGTACGCGCGCGTGTGTGTGTGTGTGTGTGTGTGTACAGAGCTCCGAGCGGCTAACGAAGAGCCGCGAGGGGCGCGAATATACCAGCCGACGCTACAGCGGGACGGAGATAGACGCGGCTCCGGGGGGTAGGGTAGGGGGGGTTGGGAGGCTTGGGTCGAGGCAGAGGCAGAGGAGGAGGAGGAGGAGGAGGAGGAAAAAGGGAGCAGCGGACTAGCTCGGTCTCGCTCGGGCGTCCTGGCGACGCCGGCCGTCAATATACCACCCCTAACTAACCCCCCGGGGCTGGCTCGCTCGCGGATAGCGGGCTCGGCTGGCGCGCGCGCAAGGGACGCCGAGACAGAGACGGAGAGAGACGCTCCCGGCTGCCGCCGCCGCCGCCGTCGCTGCTGCTCTCGGGGAGATTGCGCTCGAGCTCGTTCGCTTGCTCGCGATACACACACACACACACACACACACGCGCCAGTGACGTCGGAGACTCGTTCCCAAGAGAGAGAGAGAGAGAGCCCGTTTTATTTCGCGATGTCGCGCTGCATCGACGCCCAACGTACGGTCTATATATATGTATACCCGCGTTTAATTGCCGCGCGCGGGAGAGAGAGAGAGAGACGGAAAGCCAGCGCGACTCTAATTGAATTTTAATTCGGCCGGCCTCGTTACCCGAGCCCCAGCTTGTACCTCCCGAGCTTTACATATTTAACGCTTATTGTGCGAGCCGGGCTTAGCCAATTGCCCGAGACTCGCCACGTGTATATACGACGCGATCGACGCGTTCTCTCCGCTCCGAAACCCACCCCCACCCCCCGTGTGTATTATATACGCGATTATCAAAACGCGTATCTCGCCGCGGTTTACAACCCGTCCGCCAGATACATCCGCGCGCCTCGTCCCCGACGCGGATTTCGACGCTCGATTCGACGAGGCGGCCGTGAATAGTATAAACGTCGTCGTCGTTGTCGTCGCTGGATAGAAGAAGAATAGTTTGTTGGGCGTGTGTGTGTTGATATACCTCGAACAGGGTAGCTCGAGTCTCGGCAATTCGACAATATTCCCCTTCGTAATACGCGGCTTTTCCGGGCCGCGAGGCTGTGTTTTTCCCGGTTAATCTGTATATATAATCAAGCCGCGTGGAAATGCCGATGTACACACTAGTATATATACATACTCGAGCCGGCTGCGGACGAGTTTAATCAGGCGAATCCGCAATCGGGTAGCCGCATCAATATATATATATGTATATGTATATACATATGTATCGAATCGGGGCGTTATTACATGTATATCGAAATTCATGCGGTGTACACAGGCGGCGGCGGCGGCGCGGCCGGTTGTAATCAAGTGGACGCGCGGGCGTAATATAATACACGCGGCATTCGATAACCAGCCGCGCGCGCGGCCCCCGGTACGACGCGGGGGCCAATTTGATTTTGCCCCGCCGAACCGCCGGAGAAAAGTGCATAGTCGCCTCCCTCCCCCATCAGGTGTGGACAAAAAGCTTCGCACGTCCCCACACACACGTACGAGCGCTATATATATATTACACGGGCGCGAGACTGCGGCACTCCGACGTACAGAGGAGGGGTGGTCTAGGCGACGGCGCGTAATCAGGTTAACGCGAAGTGCTCCGAGTACTAATTGGCCGGCGGCGGCGGCCAAAGTCTCCTCCTCCTCCTCCCTGGCTCAGTGTGCTCGGCTCGCGGCCGCGCTCGCAATCAAGAGCGCGACAGAGACGGGGGGCGGCGGCGGCGGCGGCCCCGCGCGAGCCCCGTCTCGCTCGCTCGCCATCGAGAATGCGGCCAGGCTAGCCCGAGGGGGGATATAGATATATATATATACACACCTACCCACACCCACACCCACACACACTCACAGAGCGCAGGACATTGCGGATATTCCGGCTCTCCCTCGGCCTCTGGCCCCGCTCGCTCGCTCGCGCGCACCACGTAATCAGCGACCTGTGCAAATGCGCGCGCCAGAGGGAGAGAGAGAAGCAAGCCGCCGGCTCCATCTCCGACCCTCCCCCTCCTCCCCCGTCCTCTATCTACCCCAGCCGATATACGTATATATACTTGCGAGCGCGGGCAAGCCCTATGGCCGCGCACCAATAATAGATTCCCTCGGCCAACCCCCGGGTAGCCAGTCTTTGTCGCCCCGGCCGCGCGACCTACTACGTCCTCCTTCGCCGCCCCGCGATGCTTCTTTCGCGGACCGACCGACACTCCGTCCACTTATATACGTATATATGCGAGGCTTCGGGCTCCATCCAAAGCTGCCTATGTATTGGAAGAGTCTGGAGATCTTCGCATATACGATATATTTACGCTTTGCGTATTTACGGGCAGTCGTGTTTACACAACGGCCATAAGGGCCCGGAACGGCGTACTCGAGTGTAACGATTATTGTCTCGCGCCACGCAGACCTGCCGGCGGTACGTCATTTATTTCCAATAACCGTTGCGGCACTTCTTCTCCCGACGCGTACAGCCCGCGGCTTAAAATCGTCGCCTCCTCTCTCTCTCTCTCTCTCTCTCTCTCTCTCTCTCTCTCTCTCTCTCTCTCTCTCATCCCCAAAATCCCCCGTGCGAATTCTTGCGAAAAATTTGCCCCTCGGCCGTCCGTGTATATAGTATATACCTGGGGCCACGGGAAATCCCGAGCTTGGATCCAGGGGGAAAGAGCGAAGGACGTCTTCACGGCGGCGGCGGCGGCGGCGGCTTCGGTCGGACCGCGTGCTCGTCAACAATGCGGCCCGCAAAGTCAAGTACATTATGTATTATACCATCGGTCTATGTATATATACATCGCGACGTATATAATACATGTATCATTGTCCGATATGTACAACACGGCAACACCACAATGTCTTCGATGGTGCTTGACGGGCGATATACACACACACTCACACACGAGAGAGATTAATCCAACGGATACGGAGCTGTGGGGTGTATTAACGAACGGAAACGTTTGATGGGCTCGCAGGCGCGGTGTTTGTTGCGCCAGCGGCCGGCTTATACATATTATGCGTGTATATATATATACATACACACACTCTCTTTTCAATGGTATCGGGCCGGAGGAGGATTTTGTCCCGATCGTGTTACCGAGAAGCCGTAAAGCCACCGCTCGCTCGCGCGCGCGTTGTGTGTATATTAGTTGGGATTGGCCACTCCCGGGGGTGACGTGAGAGACCTAGACAGAGAGAGAGTCGGTGTAGTTTCGCAACGAATCGTGTTTTGCCCGCGATTATGAGCTCGTTTCCCATGATCCGATATATGTCTACGTCTCGGGGGGGCAAAAAACTCGCGGGACACCCGTTCGATCGGGGGTCCACAGCCGTAACGAGTCATGATGACGACGATGATGAACTTGAAAGGTTTCTCCTTCCTTATACACAAGGCTCTCTTGAATTTGAGCTCGGGATTGAAAAACAATCGTGCAGCCTCTTGCCCACCCTCAGCACACCATTAGCCGGCGAATTTCGCCGGGGGATTAGCAGGGAGAAAATTCGGCTGATCCTCCCGTGTAATTGAGGCGTTCCATTGTGTATAACGCCGTGTGCCAGCGGTATATAATCTCTCTCCGCGGGCTCGTGCGTGCGTGTGTGCGTGTATACCTGGCGGGGCGGCGCGTCCGGGGCTGCAGAAAACCGAGCCTCCTATCATTCGGCGACGCGGTACGCGTGTGCTTCCCCTCCTGTATACTCGCACGCACGTACTCTATAAATAACGAGCCACGCTCGGTGTACAATACCCGCACACGTGTGTTATATATTACCGAATTTGGCTTACGGTCAAATCACAAACGACACCTTCGAGTCAGCTTATACATAAGTATATATATATGCGTACGGCTTTCGCGGCAGGTCATTCCTCAAGAGTGGATTTACGATTGTACCAAGTTCACTGGGTTTCCTCTTTTAAAATTCTCGCATTAACGCACTGTTTTTGTTGTTCCCACTCCCCGGACTTCTGTTTCGGGGTCGTACGATATTACGGCGGCTCAACGAACGGATTAATAGAGATTCGCCATTGAGGATCGACCGAGTGCACGAGAGAGAGAGAACCGGGGGCTAATGATACGCGATTCCATCCATTCATCGTGCCGAACAAGACGGAATGATTTGTCTGGTGCGCGCACGCTTTCTTTAGGGATAACGACATGATTATCAAGTTTGTTGTTGGCGTCCAACACAGAGCGATTGGATCGGGCAACAACACGCGCTCCTCCCTTGTGCGGTATGACGTATGACGCGTCCGCGTTCGGCCCCCCCCAAACGAATCGTTTCAAACTTTTCGGGGGCGTCTCTCGTTTCTCCTTCTGACTTTGCCGTCGCTGGAGTTTGGATGAAAAGCACTAAGTCTCGAGGAGATCCTTCGGCTGATCAAACACCAATAGTTTACTTCTTTGGTCACTTGTCAACTTGTAAATTCGTGCCAAGCGAGACCTTCAGAGTGTTGCGAATCAAATCGTACGCACTCGAAAGTCGAAATGCCCAGATGTTACCGGAATGATAATTTTTTTCGAATATTAATGTTTATGATTGACCGTTTCAATCAACTCTCTATTCTCTGAATTGAAAATAGTTGTTTTTTTACTATTCTAAATTTCAAGAGTATGTAGGCGTAACTTTGGTAACTTTTGATGAAGTAGACTATTAATATACATTGTTTCGTGTTAATTGGTGAGTGAAACGCCATTTCACGCACAGCGTGCGTTTTTCAAATGGCCTTCGAACGAGCACTCGTAACTCTTAATATAGAATATTGGGTCCGACTTGTGCGTTAAAATTTTAACACTTGTGTGAACGTGTGTCACTCGTCGCCGGCAGTTCGTCGCTCGTGGACGCGTCCACGAGCGTCTTAAAATCTTTACGCATTAGTTGCATAATATACTTGTTGTCAACGGTATTCAATGAAACAATAGAATTCACAACGGAAACAGTTAATTTTGATGATTTTATAAGTTTCAATTGCAAGCTGGGGATATAGAATTAAGATTCGGTCGAGTCACGTTTTCACTGTTGCGAATTTTGCGAAATTCTGAGGTCTTAGAATATCGCAAAAATATCAGCCAATATTACCGATAGGACAAATGAGCCAATGGAAAAGCAACTAGAATATCTTGGCTCTAAAATTGTAACCGACTGCAGTACGATGTATAGGACCCGGTTTGGAGCAATCCGATCTTTTTTTGGATTGAGTGTCCAAAGTTAACCCGGTTCGCGGTATATCTAAATTTGCGCGAAAATCGATCATGAAAAACGATTATTATTTTTCAAACATTACAGGTACCCCTTACGGAAGACATATTTTGAACTACACTCCTTACGAGGGATATTTTTGTAGCGAAAACAGTTGCGGATAAAAAGCATTAGTGAATTATCGAGACCACGAATAAGCAGGGATCACTTTGAGACGTAAGGATTGCCAAAACTTTTGAACGGATATTCAATCGAGTGGATCAAGCACAAAGCATCGATTCATGAAAGATAAAACCCAATTTTCCTTCCTTCTCTCGAACCCGTCAACTCGCACACTCTCTCGCCTGATTGTTTTTCCAAAACAAAAACAAACTAGTCTCTCTCTCCCTCTTTCAATTATCCCAACAGCCGTCTTCTCACGTGGCACTCGTCAAGCCCTGTGGATCCAATCAAACGCGCGCGGATAGATTATTCGCGCGATGCAATCGTGTACCTCGCAAGAAAGCATCGCGCGCTTCGAACGGGATGGAACGCGTACGGATTCGCGCAGTCGAGGGCATAGGGGCTCGCCCCTCGTACACAGAGGACAGCCGCACAAGGGACACACGCTTAAAAGAGCAGATTGAATATCCGCCGTTCGTTATACATCCACAGATCGGCCAGTGTGTACGTATATGTATAGCTCGGGTCTCGCGCGCGCGCGCTTCTCCCGTCGGCGACGCGGACGCGCCTCTAATAAACCCACCCCCGGGCTCTGCCGGCAGTGCACACGTCCGGGGCCCCGATGAAAAATTGCCGGCCGGGTATAATGGCGGCGGGCCGTATTGTTCGGCAGCTCGGCCGACGATTCGGCAGAGGCAATTAGCGGATCAATTGGACGCGCGACCGAGCCGCCAGCCGCTGAAGCACGGGGGCGTTGGACCGGCTATATATATACACGCGCACATCCACACGGGACGGTGTGGAGGGGGGATGACGTATGTACGCGATCGGCGACAATGACGCAAAAGTGCCGTGCACGCGCGCCGGCGAACGCGCGTGTACGTGTGTGAATGCGTACACGCATATACGTGTGTCTACGCGCTGCGGTGGGCCACGATGGGGTCGTACACTTTTACGCACGATTTGAGCGGCGATGAGCGAGAGAAAGAGAGACAGTGGCTTCGGGGGATATAGGCCGGTAAAGTTTGCAGGGCTTTTACGAGGCTATTTGGCAGCCCTTCACCTCGAGCGCGATGCTGCTTGTGCGATGCTGCCAAAGCTCTTCCCACAGCCATGTATATAGCGCCGTTGATTATTTCAACTCGACACTCGAGCCTCCTAGAATGGCTCTCTCTCTGTCTCTCTCCTAGGCGCGAACCATCTGAGACGGATCATCGTTAAACGCTACCCGCGAATTTTCCTCTCGGCTGGAGCTGTGATGCACACGTGTGTGTAGATACCGGGGGTAGCCGACCCTCCTTTTATGCGACCGGCCCATCTTGTTCGCGACGCATCGCTCCAAAATTTATCGTTCTATCCGTGTACCGTTGATCTTTTTTTCCTTTCGTAACTCGGAGGTGAGGTTTTGCGGAATTGAATTACGGACAATCGAAAGTAATCCATAGTGTTTTGAGGCTTCGAGGGATGATTGAAGTGATTTTGAGAAAAAACTGAAGATGAACCGAGTTTGAATGGAGGCAACTTATCAATTCTCGAGATACAAGCAGGCATATTTTAATATGAGCTGCCGATAAACGTTCGTCCAGCGCTTCTGAGAGCCAATCAAAACTCTTCAAAGATCAGTCTAATGGTCCTTCGCAAATTTCGCTAAAATTAAATTAGAATTTTATTATTTCGCGTAATTTTTCTTTTTCAAAGAGTAGTTCAAGACCTTTCAGAAACCATCTTTATGTCAAAATGTCAATTAACCTAAGTTACTTAAATTAGGCATTGTAAAATAATTGTAATATAGATTATTTAGGTGCCTCCTTAATTATAATTCAACCCTTTTACGCGGTGTTTTGGTCCAAGCTCACTTTCACCAATTCATATATTTTCACATAATATCAATTAATTATTCATGGTATTCGTGAATAATTGAAGTTCTTCAGAGAATTTCCACATAATTAGCTACTACCCGACCACCACTGATGCCCAGAAAGCATCCAAAATACGAAATATCAGAGAGAGTTGCATCGGTTGCATTTACCTAACGTTCAATTATTTACTTCAATATATGTGTTTCAAAATCACGAAATTCCTAGATTCTACTGGCCGTTGAAAGGAAAACATTGGTCTAATCATCAAATTGTTTCCGAGCGACAAATAAGACTCGCATTCGCGAAAAAACAACCACGACAATCCGCCGGCGAGCAGTGAAATCAAAAAGGTCTTTCGTCCGTAAAGGCTCATTTGGAAATGGTATTCGGAGAGTGGGACGAGTGTACACCGGAATCGTCCGCGACAAATAATTAACGGAGCCCTCGCTCGACTCGTCGAGGCGGATTTTTAATCAGCGCGCGAGCCAGACGTCGCGGCGGACGAATTATGCGCTGCGCTCTTTTGCCGGCCGGGGGGCGAGGTGCGCACTCGATGGCTCGGGCGCATTGTTTTAACGGGCCGCGGCCTCGAGATGTCACTCGTTAGCACGTCTTTCCCGCGAGTCGTTACGCCAAGCTCGCTCGGCTGCCCCGTAAATCTCGCGGGTCCGCTCCTTTTTTCCACCCCCTCTTATTCTCGCTCGCGCGCTTTTAGAGCCGCTAAGGGTTATACGGAACGAGCGCCACGGCCCCCCCCCCCCCCCCCC
>CM037084.1:58314626-58328449 GCA_020882725.1 Aphelinus certus
GGGCGAACACAAGCTTGCCCATGCTCTGTCTCACTTGCTCTCGCTGCGCTCACGCGTTCGCGACGTGAAATCATCAACTTTGCATTAAAATAACTCAGAAACGGTACGGTTTAACATGCTACACTAAGCGAGGGAAGTTTTCGTTACTATGTCCTCTATAACATACTGTTTTTTTGTCAACATTTAAAGAAGCATTTTCGAGATATCGATGGAAACGTCTTTTTGAGCATCCCCTGAGAGGCTCGGTATAGGACTTCACGTGTTAAAAAGTGAAAATTTGACATTCAATATTTCATGATTGGCACGGCTGAGCTCGCTCAAATTTTGAGAGCTGGTGTAAAATATTGTTATGAATGAGTGGCTAAAATTTCAAGACAATTGTAAGAAAACGCAGTTTGGCATGAACTACCTTAATAAACGCGCGCGCGGGCGCTGCCGGTAAGTGCCGCTGGCGTTGCGACGCCCCGCGCTGGATCCTTTACACATATACATACGTGTACATGCACACACACACACATACAGTTGCGCTGGAGCGCGCAGCCCGAGTACCTAATGACGACCCACAGGGACGCGACAGCGGCGGTGGCGTTTTGCATCCATTAGGAGCCCCACAGCCTCGCTATCTCCGATATCGCCATCGCCGCCGCCGCCGCCGTCGCGGCTCGGTCACGTCCTCCCATGAATTTCATCTATTTCGGTTATGCCAAAGGGACAGCCGATCTATGCCCGGACAGCTCGCGGCTCGTATACTCGAATTGGTCAGATCGCTACGGCGCGTATTGTTCCCCGAGAGCAACATTCTCGCGGAATCGCGCATACTTCCGGTGTACCCGAGACGGGCGGATTCGTATCTGCCACCTGCGACCACTCGTTTTTCGACCGACACCACAAATCGGCGATTTATCCATCGGAGTACTGTTTGTTCGAGTAATGAGTACTGGAAAAATTACACTGCATTTTACTACATTGTAATGTGTATAATAGGTAAAATACGATTTACGTCTTTGGCGAATCCTAATAGACAAAATATGAGATTTTTTATGAAATTCATGTGATTAAATACACTTTAAGAAATAATTGTTGATGAAAAATCATACCAATGAGGAGTTCCATGGTTAATTTTTCGATAGAGAGGAGTTGCTCAAGTATAACTTTCTATAACGAGGGTTGCTAAAGTTGTCGAATTTGTGGTTTAGAACGCCGACAAGTAGAGAATATAAAGTTATTCGCTATATATAACAGTAAAATCTACTGTATATTAATGAAACCTACTAGAAATATAGTAACAGACCCTATATTTTGTATAGTCATAGCATTTATACAATTTCAATGTGGATAAATCGAAGGATTTTCTAGATCCTGAATGAAAATCTTGTGTATATTATGTATTATATTGTATAGGATTCCCTAACCATTTTTATCAGTGTACGGTAGAACTCTAAATCTACATAATAATCATACAACGATTCCAACAATTTAAATTTCGAATCTACTTTCGTGATAATTCCAACTATTTAATTTGGGTTTATCAGTGCAGTGCAGTACAAGTGGCTTAGCTTTCGCACAAACTAGAAAATTACTGAAAAGTGTTCCTCCCCGTACACAAAGCTCTCGCATGAGTTTGTGCGATACACACCGACAGACGTTGAACGGCGCGTGCATCAAGTGTATTACGTAAGCGTCGCGTCGCGAGGGGAAAAAAAGGACGCGCGAGTCGGGTTTTGGGACGTGCAAGTTTTGCACCAACAGCTCTCCAGCAGCAGCAGCAGCAGCAGCAGCGGCGCAAACCCAATAAACTGCAGAGCGCCCACTTTGTGCCCATAGCATGTATGTATATATAGGTGTAGAGGTAACGCGCGGGCGCCCACCCACACTGGCCGTCGAGGTGCGCTCGCCAGGCAGATATAGAGCGTAGCTATAGGGCGCCGAGCGCGGCATGCGCGGCTGGTGCTCTGCAGTGGCGGCGGGGGCGCGGCTATCTAGTATCTAGTAATACCGGCCACTAGCCGCGAACCCAGCGCGCCGGGCCGGGCCAAATAGCGCTGCGCGCATATTCCGAGATAGCGCGCTAGCGGGGCCGAGGCGACGCGACGCCGCCGCCGCCGCGATCGTCCCTGATTTAGGCCTCTGGCCGCGTCCGCAGATAACGAGCTCGATGCGCCGAGGGAGCTGTATATATACGCGACGGCTTGCGAGCCCGGCCCGCGAGAGACCCGACCCCAAAAGCTTTATCTCGCGCGCGCGCGCGAACCGGCTTAGCCCCGCCGAGGCTTACGCGCGCGGCTCTACATTATATACCCCCCTCTCCCCCTCGACCCTCCGACCCCCGTCATCCATCCCACTTTTATGGCCCTGTTTTTCTCGCGCGCCGGCTCTCAGACGCTCGCGCGCGCGCGCGTGAGCTATATGGAACGCGCGAGCGAGCGAGACGTGCGTCGAGGGGGAGACCCCCCGCCGGATGGGATGGATCTCGCCTCGACAGCCTCGAGCTTTCTCCCCTCTCCCCAACTCGCGCGCGATCGACAATATTCGATTCGCGCGCGCGCGCGTTTGCCCCGACACGTCCCGACGCTCTTTATAACCTACTCGCACTTTTACGTGTGACCGCACAGCCGCGAATCTATTAGACCTGTCGATAGATATCGTATGGGAATAAAGAGTTTCTCGATTTGGCAAACGGTTCGAATGAATCTAGTGATAATTTCATCGATCGATAATGTGCGGTATTTATATGTAAACGCGTGAATATATTTGAACTCGGCTTAGATTGAACGAATGCAGTTTATCAAGTGATTGTATGTAGGATTAATTAGCGGAGGCGAAATTAATAATATTCACTGAAGACACTCTGTTCGATTCAATCTTGCGTAGCTATAGTCTCTGGATTGTCCGTACTACTCATGATACTATTGAACTGGTTGAGGAAGTATTCGAGTAAAATGGAGTCATGTTTGTATTTACGCTGATTCCAATCGGAAGCTTGTTGCAGATTATTGTTTGGGATAGTAGCTTGGCTAAAGTATGGAATAGTGAAATTATAGGTTCATCATAAATAGATTATTTGCAGATATTAAGGACACAATATGTACGGTGACAAGTAGTGCTAGTAATTCATAGTATTCTATGAATATGAGTTCAATGTTTCTTTGACTCCTTTGGTACTGTCTAATAGTCGAATTTTTACTGGCGGTTAGTCCCAGAATCGCATCGCAGTGATGATGAAAGACTTTTCGGATCTTGTAGTGTTGAATGTCGGGATCAATGTCGAGTCCGAATGAGAGAAACGAACTGGGCAGTGCTCCAGAGTATCACAAGGATGCTTAACAATTTAATTTTGTAATCGTATAAGTCGGTCGGAATGGAGCCTCTAAAATTTGGCGTAGAGCTCGACACTCTCGCTTGCAATACGTCAACGCTCCTGCATGTAAACGCGGGCAGTGAAACAAATCATGTGAAGCGATCGAAGGGAGGAGCTGTCCACTCCAACCGGCCAAAAGGCACAGAAACGTCCCGCGCCGTTTTCCGGCTACAGATTAACGAGAAAAAACGCCACGCAGCAACACAGCAGCCAGGAGCAGCAGCGGCGCGGCTCCGGATCGTTGCGAGGGACTTCCGATCGAGCTGACGGATAGCCTGCATTTTTCTTACGTGCCACGTCGCGCGTCTATCTCGGCCCCGCTCGAGTATTTTTTTTCTCTCCACGCGCGGTCCGCAGCCCCTCCTCCCCCGGGTGATTTATCGATTATGATTTTTTTTCTCTCCGTCCGCTCACGACGTCGTTGGCGTTTTTTCGGCCGATTTCATTACGGGCTAATGCGCTTTGGGCATGCGCACGCGTCCGCGAAATCGCCCCTTTTATTTCCTCTTTCTCACCCGCACTCAGGCTCGTTAATTCGTCAGAGCTCGACGACGACGACGACGAGCCGGGCGTGTTGAATTTTTTCGCGCTCAATCGGGAACGCGTCTTGACTCTACCGCGAGTACAGTTATGTATACATATACGTGTCGAGGCGCGCGCGCGATTGAGATTTTTGTGTCGCGATGCGCTCGAGCGTATATAGGTATATACGTACTATACCCGAGACTGTGTACGTTATCCTGCAGTACACACGTATGCGCGCAAAAAGTCGCGCTCGAGAAATTATGTCGCTTCGCGTGCGTCGAGGCGAGATGTACGTACGTATACGTACGAGTGGGGCCCCGCTGATTGATCGCTCGCGCGCGAGCGTTAACTTGATGGGCGGACACACTCAGATATATACTCTCGCGATCAGCAACTGCGCGCACCTGATCGGGCTTCTCGCGTGTTCGCCGTGAAATTACTCGATATTAGTATGATTGGAGTATCCTATGCTCTCGAGCATATCTCGCGCGTTATCGCCCTGTGTCTATAGCAGATTACCGCGTCTGTACCCTGCACATATAGCGTGTGTGTGCGCGTGCGTTGCAACGAGTAGTCACGCGATAGTATAGGATGAGAAATTTGCCGTGTACACTGGAGAGCCTTGGGGTTTTCCGGTTAGCCTTGTGTATACCTATACACGGAAGAACGAGGGGTCGAGGTGGGGATTTTGGGGGAAATCGAGCGAAAGCCCGCGGGCGCGCACCGGGGAAAGAGTCGCCGCCGACGTCTGGCCCGCGGCTCGTCCCACGCTTTCTCTCTCGCGACGCGACGTAATATAACAATGGCGCGCGAGCGGCCGGCCAAGAGCCACTGGCGTAGCGCGACGTGTATTCGCGCGGGGTTGAGCGTCGCTGGCGGGGCTCTCGCGCGCGCAGCTGGCGACCGCGGCGTCTAGCCCTCGCGAGCTCGCCCCACACGTAGCCCGTCTCTCTCTCTCCCCGCTCGCACGTCCCACGTGGGGTCGTCGCGCGCCGCCGGAATGAGGTTGACGAGGGGCCGGCGTCGCTCGCTCGCTCGCTCGCGAAAAAAAAAGAAAGGAAAAAAAAACACGGACGAACGCCACGCGATATTGCGCGCCGGGGAAAAGCGAGCTCTATCCCCGCCGCGCGCACACCTATATAGTATACCCGCCTCCTACGTGGCGCTCGCGGCTGGACGGCTCTCCTCTACTCGTTACGCTCCGAAAATCCCTCGCCGCGCGCCGTACCGAGAGCCAGCCGCTCGCTCGGACGGAACAAGGGGAGAAATTGCTCTCCCTCTCTCTTTCTCCCTCAAGACGCCGACGCTTTTCCCGCGGCGCGATTTCTTCGCCGCGTCGCCTTTTTGCTTTAATTATTGTTCGCGCAACCGAGCGGCCCACCTCTCTCTCTCTCGCTCTCTCTTTTGTCTTCGTCTCCCGAGAAGCATTGGCCGGCCGCCTCTGGTTTAATGGATAAACCGAGCCGGCAATATTCCCTCTCTCTCTTCTTTCGTAGATTTTAATCAGGAATCGCGCCCCTTTTTCGCCCTGCGCGATCCGTTGAATTCGTGGCGTTGTACACTCTCCCCGGCTTTGACGTTCATTAGCGAGTTTCGTTTTTTTTCTTTTCGCGACGAAAGAACAAAAAGAGGGGAATTTTGGCGAAAAAGTAGGAAATTCAAATTTTAAAAATTAAATCGCCACGGGATCATGTGGATCAGCGGATAAAAGATTCCCAATGAAATTTCGATCGAGTTGGAGGATGAACGATCAGTTAGTTATTTATTTTACTCAATATGTAAACTAATCGAATTTTTCTACTGCTCCGAGTTGACTCGAAACATTTTTTCATTTTCATGAATAGGCACTGAGTGTCCTCCTGGGGGTTCCACGATTAAACGTAACGACCATGGCAATTTTACTGCAGCCAGCTAAAAAAAAAGCATATATGTATGTGTCGACCTTTTCACTGAATGCAAGATAATCCCAGACCCTAGTCTGGCCTTTCACTTTCAACTGAGCAAACGACTCTATTTGATTCTCTCTTTCTCTCTCTCTCTCTCTCTCTCTCTCTCTCTCTCGGCTCTTGAACGTAGTAAACTCCGGCGGCAGCTTTTTATTCCTCAGCGTGCGAGTGAAAGAACACGAACTTGAATTATTGACCTATATACATTGAGCTCGTACTACAATGCGATACTACTAAATGGAATACTTAATATCTAACCACATTGTGTCAGTAAGTAGTTTAGCATCACATGCATGACTGGAGATGTCTTTAATTTCTAATTATATTTATACATGTTTCATTGAACCAGGCGAGAAATTTAACACCTGTAATGAAAAGGAGATTATTATGGTACGACTTTGACAGACTACTTGGCATCTTTGAATCTTATTTTAATATCTAACTAACTTAATAATAAATCTCCTGGATCATGTTCAGGATGGAGATGTCAAAATTTATTTCCGAAAAGACTTGATTTCCCATGAGATTTATTGGAATACTAGCTACATCAAACGCGCTGCGCGCGATCTACATTTATCCGTTCCAAAATCATATTTCAATTATTGTTTCCACGATTCTTGACCATAATCGTTTTGACGTACTTCTCAGTTCATTTCATTATGAAAATTTCCAAAAGCTAAATGAATAACCGAACCTTACATTCTCATGATCCATGTAAAAACTGTATAAATATTAGAAAAAACTATCGAGCACTGACTACTTCTATTTAAATAATCCTAAGTTATCGACACTTGAGCTCGTAAGACGATTTCAAATTTTAAAAAACACTAAACTATTCATCAAACCACATAACACATAAAACTTGCAAATCAGACATCTTGACCTAACAGAGTTATCCTATCCGGCAACTTTTCAAAACTAAAAGGTAGCTTAAAATATCCACGTACACCATCAATCAAATGCACATACCTATACTTATAGTTTTGAAAATAAATTGTCGAAACTTATGACAGCTTCATCAACGAAACTGACTATCCTAACCCATAATATCATGTCATCGGCTATTCTCTATCTATATACATCTATCACTCTATATCTATATACTTATTTAGGCACATACCCCGGTGGTGATAGCCTTTGGAAGAAAAAAAAAAAAAAATCTATATACTTACACCCCACTACAAATCACGTGGTTAGATCTACACCAATCAAATCACGAGTTAATGCCTTCACTCTAAAGGCCATCACTTTTCATATGAGGATGTTAAAAATTGAGGGACTTCGATATCGGTTCGTGAAAATTCAACCAAGCCTTCGTTAAACTATGATTCACCAATGTGCTGAGTCTCCACAAAATCTGAATAATAAATCTAAATATAAACGATACGAGGCGGCAGTGTTTTGAATCTATCGAGTGTACCAGAATCGAAGATGATAGAGCAAGTGAAACTCGTTGCGATCCGTCGAGCTCGAAAGTGAAACGCAGAAAATGTATAAAGTGGGATACGACGAAGCGAAGTTGAACTTGACACAGCCTTGCGAGCGAACGCGAAAAACAACAATTTGTAAATCAGCCGGAGATCAATGACGCCACTCGTTAAACTCGACGTGCGCCTCGGATCGTAGCCCGCTCCTGAGTATACACCAGGATATATAACGGAGCTCCGAATCGATTTTCGCATGCGGTCAAAAACAAAAGTTTCGCATGTATACGATTGTGGCAAAGAGAGCGAGCGAGACAGAGACACACAGACGTCGCGTGGAAAGAAAAAAAAGGCGCACCGAGCGATCAGCTGATCGGCGTGTGCGCCAGCTGCTACATCTGGGCTGCGCGCGAGGGGGTGCGTGTGACCCGTATTTCCGTGCAAAACACAAATGCGTATACACACACAGATACACAGAAGCGCGAGCGAGAGAGAGAGAGAGAGAGAGAGAGGAGAGTTTCGAGCTGCATCAGCGCAGCGGAGAGGGAAAACGCGAGCTATATACACAACAAATCCGCATGCGGTCGTCGCTCTCGGGTCCGTCTACACGTGTATATACCTATCACATCTATTTCTCCGAGTGTCACTAGCTCCGTCTCTCTTTCTCTCTCTCTCTCTCTCCGCTCCGTTACGTCTACATATAGCTATATACCCATAATGCGCGCGCGCAGTTGCTTTTCAATGTCAATGTCATCTGTTCCGTTCGCTCTCTCTCTCTGCGCGCGCCGCCGCAATTTCACGGAATATAAGTTGCTCTCTCTTTCCGCGCCCCTCCGCCAAGGAGCCGCTCAACGCTGTATAGGTATACCTATACATGCGCGATAGAGGGGACGCCCGCCAAGCGAAGGAGGAGGAGGAGGAGGAGGAGGAGGAGGCTGCGCCGTCACTATACTCACACACATACCACCTCTTTCTCTCCTTCTCTCGCATATTATGTAATTTCATTCAACTTCGCCGGTTAGTGTGTATATACGCCGCACTTGCAACGCACGTGTTTACGTTTCCTATATACACCGAGAGAGAGAGAGAGAGCCCCTCCCTCTCCAGCGCTCCCCGTATACACACTGTATATACTTATACATACAGTCGGCCTCTTTTCTTCTCTCTCTCTCTCTCTCTTGGCTCGCACCAATGCTATATTGTACTCCCCACCTCGGCCGTGTGTATCCCCTACTCCGCGGCCCTCGCTCTATCTCTCTCGCTCCGCCGCGAACGTTAAATGCGCGGGCGTACGCGCGCATGCCGGGGCTATTATTGTTATTATGGCTGCCGAGCCAGCTGGCATTGTCCGATGACGACACGAGCGCGCGTGTGTATGGCACACGTGTGTGCGAGTCGTATACGTATGTGGGGAGTATCATAAGCGGCAACGGAGCAGCCAGAGCCACCTCGCGACGTTCGCTCGCGCTCGTCGCGCTTATCCGAATCGGGTAACCCTTGCCGCGCCGATAACTTATCTCGCGTCTACCGTTTCATTGCGGTTGATATGAATGGCATTGAGGGATGATAATGACGTATTGTGCTCGGAAATGATGGGCTCGTGTTTCGCGGAAATCGCTGAGAAGCAATAACGAGATTCATTCATACTCGGGCTCGAACGTGTAGACGTATGTGGCTTGGAGTATGTACATACATTGAAAAGCATGATAAGAGCTATTCGCTGTAGAAGACTTCGAAAATCACAAAAATGTGAAGGAAAAATTGAAGGAAAAATTGAAGGAAATCACCAATGATTTCAAAGTGAATAGACTCTCTAAAAAGAAAAAACTATGTACGGACCCGAATACACATAAATCTTACTTATTTTCCATAATTTCAGTTTAGAAAAACTACCCTAATATTTCTCAATACAAGTGATATTACCCTTTAATTTATTTTACTTTTGGATATGTTATATACTCGATACACTCGATTTATTACCGATTTCCCTCGATGAGTGACTGAGAGATTGGACGAAATTACCAAAGAGCTATGTAGAATCGGCTGTTATCCGTGTATAATACAATTCTACTTGAATTGATTAAAAAATGTTTTCTTTTATTGCAACGCTCATTTATTCGAGAAATATGGTCGATTTGTATATGTATCAATTTCTGTTTGTATATATATCAGAGCTAAACTTTGCAGTCCAGCCAAATATTTATCGAGTTGGAGAATTCGGAAGCTAATTATCGAGCTCATTGATAGGAAAGGATTGTAAATTTTTATACATGTTCATATTTCAAAAATTCAACTTTCTATAACTTCAAGTCAACACTCGTGATTGAGACTCAAGAACTTCAACGATCAAATGGATATATCAATGAAATATCTTCCATTATTTCGTTTAATCGCGTGAATTTTAGAATTAACTAGACAACGATACTCATCTAGATTACGATAGTTCAATTCAAATCATATTGTGTATCATCAATTTCTTCTCAAACGAAACTAGACCCTGATACAACGATTTACTTTTCTTTGCGCGATTATACTCGTATATATATGCAGGTGAGGTCTGAGACGGCTAGGGTAATTAAAAATCGACCTGGCATCGTCTCGCGAAGAACCTCCCATTAGCGGAGTGTCGGGTGGGCACGAGATCGGCTAAGCAGAGCCAATAAGCATTTGGCGACTTCCCACTCGGGAGGGATACGGGACCAACGGGGGGTGGGACCGCGGGGTGGGTGGTAGAACTTAAATGCCCGGATCGAGTGGCCCTCGCTGAACAGTGTCCGTCCGAGCAGCATTTGTGCAATTACATTCAATATTCCGAGTGCAGTCACGTATCTCCCGTGCTCCTCAACTCCTGCTCATTCAGTCTCGAGAGGAAATCGCTAACAAGCTCGCGATCGCTCGAGAGGCAGTGCGCAAGTACCCCCACGGATACATCGTTGTTCTTTTTTCCTGGTTTCTTTCGGCCTGCAAAAATGACGAACGAAAAAACCAACGATCAAAACGCCAAGTGGATGACGAATTTGCTCACCATAGAACAAATCGTCGCGGCGATTGACAGAGTGAGGTCCGGCGAGGCCAAGACCAGCGTGGCCAGGGACATCCGCGTGCCGGAGTCCACGTTTCGGGGCTGGCTCAAGAACGAGGCGAAATTCCACGAGCTATTGGGCAGATCCAACCCCGGAAAAATCGAGGTTCCCTCGGCTAATACTTACGCGAGCACAAGGGTCGTCGCAAGGAAGAGGAGCAACAGCATAAGCAGCACCAGCAGCACCGGCAGCTCCTCCAGCCAAATCGACGCGCCGAGCACACCGCTGGTGGATTCCACGGTACGACAGTGGTACATGCAAACCGGCTACTATCCCGCGTGGCTCTTCGATCAATAATCGATTCTTCGCTATATCGACACGGACCAACCGAACAAACTATGTAGGGTGAGTGTGTGAACTGTTTTTCCTTCCGATCTCTTGGTGTATATTTACGTCTTGTTTATACGAATTCTAATGAATCTAAACTTCTCGTAGTAGATTTTGACATTGTTTAGAAGAATAATAGAGAATAATTAAAATCATTCAACTTAAAAAAAATCCATGATATACATAGATTAATATAATTCATTATATTCACTAATATTTCATTAAAAAGTAATTACTGATTTCTGCTGAGGTGGAGTTCTGTGAGGTGAACCAAAAATAGTAATATCATGTCAATTAAACCAACAGGTACGACAAGCACAGGTGTTTAGCAGAGGTACAACTTCAGAGGGCAACTGTACTCATGACGGACGACGGCGCTTGCATTACGGACCCAAGATCTAGTCCGTGCGCTATGCAAGTACGACCTACATCGGTTATGTATAAGATGAGCTGTCGAAAAACGAGAAGAGGCACGTGGGCCTAGTAATTAATACATTTTGTGATTCTATCTTCAATGTTCTCGAATATGAAAATGTTTCGATGTAAATACGATTAACTTTAATTTTATTATTATTTTTATTATTATTATTATTATTATTATTAATATTATTATCATTATATTTAAGAACTGAAACTAATCGATAGCTTTATAAATCTCAATGAAAGGAATTATAAATAAAAATATATACTAATATGAAATTCTGTTATTTTTTCTATCCATGATACTTTTTCCTTTATTCAAGAGCGCATAGAAAGATACTGCTTTGCATTGCAACGAACAGAGATTCATCTTGTTCTTTATCAATGACATTTTCTAGTCGTCACAAACATTACGAATTATTGTACTTTTTTGGTTATTTCTGAATTCTGGAAAATATTAAAGTAAACACTGATATAATTGAATTTATTCTGAAAATACCAGATGCGTGATTCAGAATTAAAAGTTGAGCCCAATTGACTTCAATCTGTTGTAGAAATAATTTTTAAGCCGCGATCATTTTTTCAACCTTGCAACCTCACTTCATACATCTCGGACGACAAAAAAAATCGACTTGAGAAGATCGTTACGTAAATAGAAAAAGAACCACTTAAATTCTTATTAGTAATGTTCCAATTCAAATTTGCTTGGAGAATTAACATTATAGAAGGTGCTATTGAATATATATTCATTCAACAGTATTATTTTCGATTACTTTATTTCAACGGATTAATGCATTGTTTCGGTCAGTTTTTTTCCCATTGTATCATATTTCATAGGGAAATTCTCATAGAGTTTGAAGTAAAATATACTATAAAACTCTAATTTCATGTAACAAAGTATATAACCCGTCACGGTATAGTAATCGAAAATTATTGTTAATTGAACATACTTACTGTGGATTCAACACCGCATTCTATAAACTTAACTCAGAAATAGCACCTTGATTCAAGTTAATTTTAAAATAGGACCCTTTTCTCCCCAGGGACGATACATTTAACAATTTTTGTTTCTACATAATAATTAGGGGTGCTTACAAGACTGAAATTTCTGAATAGAGCATCGGTGACTTTAAACTTGAGTTTGATCGACTGTATGTTTGTGACTAATATTTAAAGTTACCATTTCAAGAAAAAAATTTCATCGAATTTCCTCTTCACAAAATAGTATCCGCATAGTTTTTCTTTCAGAATTGTCTGAAGAAAATATTCTAAGTTATATAGATTGTGTTCTCTTCGATCATGCCACAAAAAACCCCATGACATTCTACGAATTTTAACAATATAGCAACAGGGATTTTCCCCCGATGCAGCACGCATATTATAGTTGTTCGCCTCATAGTCAACTAGTTGGTATCGTGTGCCAGGCAGTGAAATAATGTTCGAGCCTGTACCGGAGCTGTATAAAATGCGCAATTCTTACGGGGGCTCCGGTTTCGAGAATGAGCGATCAATTGAATATATGAACGAATCCGTTTAACCTCCGTCTATTGCTTCTCATGCGTGGGGTAAGATAAGATTCGGCGCTAGTCATAATAGCAGTCGCAGTATTTACGCGTAAGTAGGTACATACTTAGAGGTCCGAGACTACCTATACCGCGCCCTTCACGCGTAGGATCAGGCTAATCCCTTTTATTACTGTCGTTCATTGCTTCCGACGAGATTTCAAAGGAGATTTTCCAATCGACAATGAAGTATATGTCAAGCTCTGAAACGTCATTGTCCGCGAACGACAGTGGATTTTGATTTACATCGGAAAATTTCGAGTCTAAAAATTTGACAGTGATTGTATATTTATTACTTCGACAGGCATATATTTACGATGCAATCGAAATAATGACACTCATCAGTCTTCGTCGTGTGTGTATTATTTTCAACGTCGCAAAGTCGAAAAAACTCTTGAACCGTACATGAACTTCAAATAATCTTAATCCAGCATCAATATATATCAATAATGTTCACAATGATGGGTTAATCATGACTGCTATAGTATATCAAAGTTCGAACGTTATAACGTCCAAACATATTTCAATATCACAATAAATACGTATGACGCAGTTATAATGAGCTTGGATTTACACAAATCAGTCCATTCAATAAGTTGATACACAATATTTCCACTCTAAGCCTCCCCGAGTAATGGGTTTCAGTCTCGAACTCGGCGGGATGAAAAAAAGCCCCAGGTATCCGAGCCCCGTCGCCATTAGTGCAACGCGTAGTCAACATTCTGACACATATATAATAGCGTCCGCGAATTTTATGGCGTTTGAGTTGAATTGCATCTTACACACGCACAGCCGGTCGTTCTGTCCCCATCCAGCCGGTGAATTTAAAGTCGGCAGTGATAAAGCCAACGAGAGACGAGAGGGTCGCCGCCGCTGTAGGATTAGCAATTGTGCTCGCGTGCAAAGTCGCACTTGTTGTTGTCTTTTTTCGCAATGTATTTCGAAGCGGGTAATTTTCCAGAGAGTGGAGGATTCCCGCCAAGAGGCAACGACGACGAAGCGACCGCGGCATGCGTGCGTCGTCGATTCCCTAAGCCTCGGTAGTTCGCGGAAACGCATTGTTGCAGATCGGCCTTGGCTGATCCGAGGGAAGGAAAATAGCGCACTAAGCCGGGAGTAGTGGGGAAATTAGGCTTTATGGCCCCGCATGTCCCGCTGCAGCCGGGCAGCGGTAAGTA
>CM037084.1:58328949-58401389 GCA_020882725.1 Aphelinus certus
CTCGTACCTGCTGCAGCAGCTGGGCATGCTGTCGTCGGCGCAGGCGAGCCAGGCCCTGACCAAACAGCTCATCGGGCTGAGCTCGCAGCCGCAGAGCGTCGGGCTGGTGGAGAACGGGCTGCAGTACAAGCTGAGCTCGAAGAGCCGCAGCTCGTCGCAGGGGCTCGCGTCGCACCACGTCTCGGCCCAGGCGCCGGCGCCCCTCGACGTCGCCGGCAAGTCGGGCTCGCGCAAGAGCCTGCCCCCGGCGGCCGAGGCGCCCAGCACCCCGCTGCCGGTCACCCCCCGGCGCAGCGCCGACTCGTCCCTCAGCGGCGGCCAGCCTCTCTCCTCCTCCGCGACCTCCACTTCGTCCTCGGCCTCGCGCAAGCACAGCGAGGCCCTGTACATGTGGTTCATGCAGCAGCAGCTCAACCAGGGCCACGGCTACAACGGCGCGGTCGACGGCTCGTGGTTCTGGCAGTGGTACAAGCAGAACAGCGTGCCGCCCGTCTCGCAACAGTCGGCCGCCGCCGCCTCGCTGCCGCTGTCCTCGCCGGCCAGCCAGGGCCACCTCTCGCACCTCTCGTCCCACCACTCGGCCAGCAGGAGCTCGCCCACCAAAGTCCGCGCCGTCCTCGACAACGTGCTCAGCAGCAACAACAACAACAACAACAACAACGACAACGGCCGCACCAGCCTCAACAGCTCGACGTCGGCGAGCCGCTACGCGACCGAGCCCGACGAGAACCTCCTCGACATGTCGACCAGCGGCAACGGCAGCGCACACCGGGCCGCCATCCAGCACGGCGAGGAGCTCATCAAGTACCTCGACACGTACAGCGACCCCTCCGTCACCCAAGTGCAGATTATGCAGTTCAGGAGTTTGCTCGACAATCTCAAAGGAACAGTTCGGACGCCAACGTTGAAACGCAGTAGAAAGTGAAAAATAAACAATAAAGAGTGTGTGTGGGTAACGTGGCGAGTGTCTCAGATCCAGACATAATTGTTTTCAATCGTGCGGTAATCCAAGTGAACATTTTTGGTTTGATACTCGCAAGCGGATCCTGGTGCAATTTAGTAAATTGAATGTTCACCGAGCGTGCGTGAGAGATTGTAAATATTGAGCAAACGCGTGTTTTCCAAGTCTTTCGAATTAGCCGCGCGCGGGTTTGCGACCCCCTCGTTTACGGAAAGTGCGGCGTGCACTGCATACTTGAGTGAATGCTGTCCAGTGTGCGTATTCTAGTGATGTAAATATTCTGCATGTATGATATTTCGATATATTCTAGTGATGAAGAGCGAATAATAAACGAAATCTCCAAGGCTTGTTATAAGCTAGAGTGATTTAATCGAAGAATTATGCGAAATGTAATTTGAAATCCAACGAAAATGTATATCATTTGTAAATATGATTATATTAAATGAAGCGATTGAATAAAGTGTAAAATATAGATAGATACATTGAAAGCTATCCGAATTTTCTGTATGTGATTGGCTACGATACGCTTTGCTAAAGATATATAGTTACCTCGGTTGTGAACTATTCATTGTGAGATTCTTGTATATATGTATATATAAATTGCGTCCGTGAATAATGTATAAGTCGAAAGTATTTACCAATAATAAATAATACTTTTATATTACATTACTTGTTGATGTGTATCACTCAATCATCCTCATTCCTACCTTATTCTGTTTATTTATATTTTGCTATCATTTCAATTTAAAGTAACTGATCGTTATTTACTCTACCAGTCTGGTCCAATCAATAATATTTTTGATCAAAATTTTAAATTGAATACTATTTAAACTTGTAATTGAAATACCTCTTGCTACAATTTTCGATTTGATGAAAATATTTTTTTCAATCTACATAATCTGCGACAAACAACACAAGGCCCACAAATAAGATTCATGTGGAATTATAATCAATCACGTTCTGAATATCGAGTAATCATGACTTACACAACTTATAAGTACCATTGTGCACAGTAGTTGTGGTAAATATTTATGAGGGTACAAGTAGCTGCACCGGCCGCCTAAACAAAACCTGCTTCACTAAACTGGTGCGGCGAAGCGACGACGTGCAATTCTATACACGTCGCGCCATCTTTCGTAGGGAGAAACAACCAATGTCTACGGCAAGTTTCGTTCCGCGAGTCCTTTTATTTTACTTACCGACAGGTGAATTTACCGAGACGTCGTATCCGTCACACTCGACTCGGTCAATACGTGTGCTCGCGTTTTGGATTGCGCGTAAGCACCAACCGATCGATGTTCTTGAGGAAAAATGAATCAATTATTACTACGATTTCTCGCCATTCTGGTGGCAGTTTTTCATACAAAATCGAGCAGGCGTTGATTAAAATCCAATACTTTCAAATAGTATCCTATGGATATTATGTCTTACAGAATAAAAATGAAATCGTCGGCGTGGATATGAATGATGAATTTGGATATTTAAAAATGTAAATAGTACAATTCTTCCATGCTTCAAATGATTGTACGGAATAACTTATCATTTCACACTTCAACAATAATTGTAGATAATTGATGTGTGAAATTTTCTATGATTGATTCGAAACACATCACTCAAGTCGAAAAACTATTAATGTATTTAAATACAGGTATTTAAATTCCAGATCAGTATTTAAATACAGAACGCTAAACAGAAATAAGCCTTGGTTTTATATGAGGCATATAATTGTGAATTATTTCATTCTTGTTCATAAGAAAATTGATTTCAAAGAAAAGTAATATTGTTGAGTGAGTTTACTTATCTCGTAAGAAAAGCGACGGGTGTATGTACAATAACATAGTGTGCCCTCAACTAGTTATGTTCTTAAGATTCAATCATGATTATTCAGAATTCATGAGTCTATCGTGAATTTGGCCAATGAAATCTAATATTTTGAGTTGAAAATTTAAAAAATTGGAATGCTTGTGTCATCATTTGACGAAAGTAGTTGTCTTACGTCCGTGAGAATCCATTACATAAAAGTTACAAAAAAAAACTCAAGTTCCACTTGTCTGACTAAAGCTAAACCTCGCTACTCACAATTGGTATATACTGTATGCTCGTATATTTATCAGTTTTTATGCTGAATATCACGAAACACGGAATCTATTACCAGTATTAATTGCAATAATTACAATCTAAAATGATTTTTCTTTATTTTCGATTGCAGCCCAAACAACTATGCTCGTCGACGCATCTGATAGAAACCCAACGCGCAAACAGCTTTGAGTTTGCGACTTTCCTAACCAGCCTGCTCCTCGGGCTCGGGTACAATGCTTATGTGGTGAGTGGTTATGCATCGCGGGAGGTGAGCCTCTGTGACCAGACGAAAATCACCTGTCCGTACCTGCCGATACCCGAGAAACCAGAGCCACCACAGCCTAAAATTGAGTCCACCAAGTATCAGCTAAAATCACCGCCAGACTTCAAAAGTAAATTCTTGGAAGCCATTAAGAATAAAAAAATAGAGGAGGTAGAAAACGAGACCAGGCTGAGAAAGGAGGAGCATGAAAGGATGATTATCGTGAGTGTTGTACATACATTGCGAACTGTATTAATTAGTTTTGATTGACACGAGCCACACAAATAGTAGTAAGATGGTACGCAAGAAAAATTCAATATAAAATTATATGTGGATCGAACTGAACTGAAAATAAGGATCCGTATCAAGAAAAGTGTTGAGCAACTGACCAGGACACCACTTGTAATTTGGGTCACCGATTCCGCTGATACTATTGGAGGTGGTTTATAGTTACCCATAAAGATAATATACAGTCATTCAGTCTAACGCTTTGATGTCTTAGAGATATTCTCTTCCACACAAAGAATGTACTATATACAGGTACAAATCAAAATTGATCGGTTGATATCTTCGAGAAAACCATAGTTAGTTGACGAACGTGAATACCCACCTGTTTGGGGGAATCAAAAAACTCCCTCTAAAAGTTTTAGTCAAATCGTAGCTGCCCAAATGCCAAGTGGTAGCTCCTTGTAAGTAATACATGTATACACAATCCAAAGCAATTCTAGTCGAGTATTGTAAATCCATTCGGTGCATTCGCAAACATCTGTTTGATAAATTGAATTGGTGATTGCAAAAGGAAATAGAGAGACCAGCGCCAGACCGTTACTTCGGACAGCGAATCCACGCGTGGGTGGTGTTGCTACCTGGAGGCATAGGCCCCGAAGCAGCAGGGATCACAGAGCCGACATTCGTCGAGCCGACGACGGGGACATGGTGCCGCCCCAGCGAGCTCGCCAGCGCCAACCTGTACCTGGGTGTCGAGAGCTTGTGGAACCACCAGAACTACTGGGTCAACATGCAGGACTGCACCGAGGCGTGCACCAAGCTCGACTGGAACCTGGCCAACGTACGCTGCTGGGAACACCTGCTGCCGGGCGAGCCCGAGCACATGCGTAACGTCGACGACGACGAGGACCACGAGATAAACGAGCGTCGCAACTTCCACATGACTGTGCCCGCTTCGCACGTTAGCAAGCTACAGCTGCCCTACCAAAGTATGATTGTTCAAGCATGTACCCCCCTGTGTATCAACTCGATCGAGTCGATTTATTTAACTTTCCGATCATTACTACATTCCTATTTCCGTAAATGAATCTACACTGACAACAATTTTAACCCGGACTGACGTTCATCGTGTAGAATTTTCTCAAAGAACTAAAGTCGTTTTAACTCTATATTCTAGATATGAATCATTTTCCCGTAAAAGGAGAGCCTATTTTTTCTTAATCATACTTGCTGCGATTTGTTCAAGTACATTGATATCAGTGTATCATGCTTGTCTAACGAGTATTATTTTCTTTCTCTCTTCACTGATTCATAATGTTGAACTAACATTTTTGAAGTCAAGACAAATATTTACTTTGAAAATTTGAACTTTTCAAACTTGATTGATTTACCGTCGGTGAATTTACAAGGTTCGAGGAAAAACCATCCCAACTAATATTTGTCAAATTGTATCACGAAACATTCATTATTTTATACCTTCAAAATCAAATAACACATCCGTTTGGATTTGGCATTTAAAAGAATTATTTTCTCCCGGCATACAGAATACGAAATGCGTTATCCAAATGGCCACAAGACAAGCTTTTACAAGAAAACTAAAGTTCAGCTATTTGCTCCATACCTGCGAACTGATGGTTTAATTGAGTCGATCACCAAATATGAAGACTATGAATATTCCAAAAAGATTTTCATCCATGAAAAGTTCAAACACCGCAAGGACTACCTAGCAGAAGCTGAAAAAAATTTACTAACTAATACTGCAACTGAATTTTATGATAGAGGGCGCACGGACGCTTGCAAAGGTATCTGCTATACGTGAAAACACGAATAAAAACAAATTGAAATCATTTTTTCAATTTTGTAATTTTTATAGTTCATCAATATGTTATGAGTCGGAATGGAAGTGTTCACGACGAAAGGATGCTTGAATTTTATGCCGACAAGAGATTCGACGAACTATGTAAAATCAAAATGCATCCTCTATACGCCTCACAAGAATACCGGAATCGCGAAGATCGTTTGTATAATAGGTAAGTTTTACTGTTGAACACGTGAATTTTCGATGCCCCAACTAACTGTCCTGTAAAATTCAATTTTATGATATATTTGAACGAATAAATGATATGCTAAATGCGGAAATTATTTATGTTAACCAGGTTTATTGAATATTCTCCTTTTATTGAAGATGGTCCTCCCGATAACATTCATAATCGAACAATTACAGTGAGTTTTTCGATTGAAACTTCATTTATATCCAAATTAAATGGATTGGATAATAGTTTGATTTCTCCAGAGAATTATTGAAAGATTCCGTCGAAACGAACAAGTGCCAGCTCATAAAGATGTCGATGTGCAAGAATTCGATTTTTCGGAGAACGAAATACGTCTCGTTTATCATTATGGTAAAGGGGATTATACACAAGCCACTAGAAGTTTTGTGAAGCCTCCTGTCTCTGAAAGAGGAACCCATCTCGTATTCTCACCAGCAATGACTAGAAGTTACAATGTAAGAACCTTCATAGTTTCAAATGGCATTTCATGATTTTCAATGAGTTTATATGAATGTACGTCTAGTGCTTTTCAACAGCCAGACCCATTGTACCCGTCTGAAAACTTTGATGATATAATATTGGAGTTAGAAAATCGACTGAGCCAAGAAGAAGTCTCGTCATTAGAAGTACGAAAAGGTGAAGCTGAAATCAACCGATTTTTACATGATAGAAAGAAACATTTCGCCAAGCCTGGACTGTATGTTTCACTTTTTGATCCAATTAGAAATGAAGAAGCAAGAGAAGGATTAATCGCTATGGTAAATTTCAATGGGCATTATTATTTTTAATTCCATTAACATAATCGCTCATCATTGTACATTTTGTTTTTATTCCAAAGGAGAAAAGAACACTTGAACAAAGTCAGCAAGAAGTAGAAGGTGATGTCGATTACTTGAAGCCGTACTTAGCTAAACTTGGGCACGTGAAATATTTAACCAAAGAGCAAGCGCTACAGGTTCAAGAAGATTGTATCAATGACTTCAAGAACACTGCAGTAGATCGAGCGAATCATATTTTAAGACAATTTGAGAGATTTAGTGGGGAATTACAGGAAATGCAATCCAGTATGACAGTAAGTATAGTATTTCTATCATAAACACTGTCATACAGATGCTCCTAGTAAATTCATTGATTTTAACGGATCAACAACGATATGTAGTCTCGAATTCCGGAGTAGGTGTATAATCAAATTTTATTTAAATCGCTATGCATACATTTTTTTTAGTTTTATTAGTTTTACGTTGACAATTCTTGGAAAAAAGCAATATAAAAATATATAACGATCTCTCAATAAAATATTTACGAGCGCGTTCATGACTTATATGTTAATTTTACAGCAAGAAGATTTAACTAGGGAAGAAAAAGAACAGTTACTAAATAAGATTAATCAGATGACTCTTACTTTGACCGCTTTGGAAGTGCGACTCAGTCGACATCGTACGCAGGTTCCTGAACATTGCAAAAAGTTGATGAAATTCTTACGAGAAGCTCCTATACTATCCATCATCTACGATAAGGTATAGACGATGGTAAAGAACGCAGAGAATAAAATAATTTTTCACTTTTCCCAAATACTAATATATTTCGATAGATCTTCTTGAAACTGTGTATCTAAAATGACTACTCTAAATTGTGTATTCGACCATTTTGAAATGGTTTATTATAATTTTTACGCAAATTTTTTCGCAAAATTATGTAAATTATGAAATATTTTAACTTAACGAATCGATTTCACTTGAAAATATATATTTGAGATAGAAGAATCGACATTATTTCAATGCGCATTTGTTTTGTAAAAATTCAAGCAATATTAAAAATCTGTATGATAATTTTTTTGTTTGAAAAGAAACAATATTTCAAATGATAAGTACATACTTGTTCCCTACATTTCCGATTCATGCGGAAATTTATTCGAATTTTAAACACCACTGAAAACACAGTCTTGTTTCAGCTTTTCAAATAAAACAAATGTATTGGTGAAATTTCAATGGTTCAAACAGAGCTTGTTTCTATTATTGTCGAGTCAACATTTTTCGAGGATAGAGGTAGTAAGAAAAAACGTCTATTTGTGAAAAAGGATCGTCTATTTATTTCATTAAACAATTAATGAATACGCTTTATAGATTTTGTACAGAATGCGAGTTTTTATAAAAATGTAGATTTTGGCTCTAATTTTTTTGACAGTTATAATATTATATGATGTGAAAGTTGAGGGACTCGCAGGAGCAAACGGCTACTGAAAGGACCACGAACCCATCTGACCAATGCAATGGCCTAAAAAATGATGATATAAGTGTCGATTCGCAATTTAGTCTCATGTGAAATTTTCCGTTTGAAAATTACCTTCGTCATCGAACGTGGCAAGGGTGAATTTGCTAAGTTTATTCGTAAAACTTCCAATGTTTGGTAACATCGAATTATCCTGCAATCTGTTGGCATTTACATTGTCGTCGGCTCCATCACTTTGTCGGCTTTCCTCAACAAAGCCAGATATCAGTGTGTCCATCATTATTGCCTGTGGAAGACAATTTTTTAATCGACGGGCACTTTTATCTTTTTTTACTGGCGCCCGATATGTCGGCGAGATGAATATACACCGGAAAATGTAATCGGAATAAAATCTTACTTGTCTTGAGAATACTTGTAGTATTTTATATACACGCGTTCCATTTTCTCGCACGGGAAATTGGAGAAACAAGCAAGGCAAGCAATCTGGGTTTGCCTCGTCGGATGGCTTAGCCATTTCCCAATTTAACTCCGAGTACCTCAATCCCAACAGCAGGCTCTGCAATTGGGCAAAAATCATTCGCACCTCGGCAAGAGATTGAATATATGAGCATTTTTATGTGACCTTTAACTTTTGACCATAGAGACATTTTTTAATTTTTTCTAGACACACTCTTGAACTAAAATTGATTGTTCTTATAAAACTTCATTAGACACAAAACCACCTTTGTAACTCATTTTCACCTAACGTCTAATCATACACACACGCACGCGGAATGAAATTGAATTAAAATAATATTACAAGAACGTCTACTACATTAGAGAAATTTATTATTTCATATAATATATTATATAAATATAGATATTTGAATATTTTCGAATAAATAAACAATTAACAATAAGAAAAACTAAGATAACTATTAGTCGGCAAATATTTTTTCTAAAACTGGCATAAAATTTTATGCTGAAATACATACTTTATAAAATATTTTTTGATATTCAATTTGATTAAATCAAAGAAAATGAAAATATTAAAGTAATGAGCTTATGGTTTTGTGATGTGACACAATACCATAAATGTCACTTGCACTTATATTGCTGATTTCAACGTGTTGTGAAAAGAAAAGTATTCTCTTGAATCCTTACAGTAAAAACCACTGTATTACAGTGGAAAATCACTTCGCAGCCTATTTGCAGTGAGTATAGGGTGTAAAGTGAATTTTCACTTTAGTTACTGCAAATCGTGATGTAAAAATGCGTTGCTATCAAAACTCATGGAACTAAAGTGAAAATTTACTTTAGTCACATGAAAAATTCACTGCAGTCCCAGTGAATATTTCATCCCCTTCTTCCAATGATTTTTCACTGTAAAGATTCAAGATAGTAATGTAACGATTACAAGATTAAAAATACACTATCCAACTGGAACGAAAGTCAAAAGTCACATGAAAATTCTCATACAAGTATACCACGCGCATTTTATATTATAGAATGTATCGAAAGACATTTTGACCGTGTAAATAGAGATATATAAATGGACGTTGGACTCACGCATTGCGTGTCGTCGACTATGTACACTCCGAGGGTATTGATGGCTATGAGAACGGGCAAGTCCCGGTTGGTGATCCAGGAGGCGAGCCCGCGTACGGGCCTCTCGATCTGTCCGTGGAAAAAGGCCGCCCCGTAGCAGGGCAGGCCCCAGCAGAACTCGAGGTACTTCCTCACGAGCTTGCGGGGGTTGGTGTTGGTGCCCGAGTGGTTGGGTATGCGCTTGTACTGCTCGAGCAGCCGGGCCTCGGACGAGCCTTTGCCCCCAAGGCCCAGCCCCAGCAGCAGCGACGGCGAGTTGTAGTGGTGCGGCAAGAAGTGCCGCCTGTGCTTGCGGAAAAACGCGAGAGTATGCGTCTGCACGTTGTAAGGGCCCAGCTCGATCCGGGCCTGCAGCGCGCCCAGGCTCGTGTAACGCGCCTGGCTCTCGCATGGGTACCGTCCTGCGTTCACACATTATTCATATGATCCCCTCGTTATCACTACATCTATTAAATAAAATTTTGGTGGATATTTGGTAGATTACGTTAAAAAATTCACACCCATAGCAGTGTATCATTTTTACATTTTCAAACAGAATTGGATTCGACTGCACCGAAAAAAATTTATAGCAGCATTCATATTCACAAATATAATTCATTTTTCATGATTTTGAAAAGAATAAATATTTCATGATAAATTTCACAAAACCCATCGAATTTTGAATCAGTCTAAGCATAATCTGAATCATTTATTATGTTATTCATCAGAATTGACAGCACAATTCAGCTATTCAATGTTGTCAAATTAACACTGAAAATAGTTGGAACAACTATAGATTTGTACAGAATTTACAGTTATGTGTACTATTATTAGTTGACACTACTATAAATATACTCAATTGAACTAGAAGTTACTTCTTCATGTGACATAATTGACCAGACAAACTCGATTTTTCTCGGTATACATCCAAGTGTTCTGAGTAACCAATTAGGTCAGTTTCAATTTTTATTCAAGAGAAAAAGTCTAACTTAATATTTTCTAGAAGTTTTTCTGTGGAAAAATGAACAAACATTCCAATCATGCAAACTTCAATTCTTTGATACTTGATGAATAGAAAAAATTGGTCTTAGAATATAATACTCTGGAAAATGTAAAAAAATAAATAAATTTCTTTTATCTGAATGAACGTACCATCAAGTACATTTCTTTTGGCTTCTGCATAAAGTAGCTCCATAATTTTTGGTTCTTTAATTTGTTCTTCATCCCTCCTCGACAAAAAAACATTTCTTCTAAAATACATCAATGGTTCTTCGTCACTGTCCCTATATCTCTGCGAACAATACTTATTGACTAAGCGAGGCCACTTTGTTGCTAACTCTAGTGGCTTGTGAGTTGGCCTCAATTGGATTTCCAACTGTGACGAACATAACCACAGAGCAAAGACTGGCTGAATACTAGTGTATGGTGGAGTTCTGGCTAGCGCCAGTTCTGAATCCGATTGAATTATGTTTATAATCTGTTCGGCTGTTGCATTTTTCTCTACATCCATCATCAAACAGACTTCGGACATGAGGTAAATGGCAATGCATATTGTAGACTTGTCAGCTTGTTGGGTGGCTGGTTTTGCTTTTGAATTAAAAAGTTCTGTTAAACTTCACATTGTAATTGAAAAAATCTACAGTGCAATCCTTCAAGTATTGAGATATTGATAATCCTTTGTTAGCGCTCGAACAGTTCAATAATTCATATTTAGAATATTATTTTAGCCACTTGAGTAAGCTGATTAGAACTCTAATTAGTAAATTATAAGTTTGTGAAAACATTTAATCATAATCAGGAAAGCTACAGTGATATGTAGTTAATTGGAACATTCTATGTTTACCTACATTCTAGCACTCGCAAGCTTGCTTTCAGATTATCAATTGTAATAGAGACATTTTTTTTTATATACTGGTTTACAATATACTCAGCAAAATGCTAGGGAATGTTGAATTTGTTTCAGTTATCAAAATCACATGAAGCTATTTATAGGCCAGTAAAAAATGGCAAGTCTACTTGCACTACTTTTTCTTATTTTTTTACTCTTACAAAAACGAGAGATTCCGTGCTCACAAATTAAATCAATACTCCAAGGATCATTTGAGGAAAAGATTTTTCCGAGTATTAATGAATTGAACATATGATTCATCAGCCTTACTTGGTGGACAAACCCCATCAAGCTTGTAATCATGTTGTAAGCGACAGACGACTTGATTTCTCGGATTTTTGCCGCAGTCCTCTAGCTGATCCATATTTAACTATTCGTTGACTACAAAATAAACGTTAATCCCCCGCCTTCGCTAGCCATTTTTCACTATTTATTTACATCGTCCCTTGGCGAGACTGCACTTCACCCCTCGAACGACTTTCCATTTCGCGACGCTCATATCGAGCCAGTTCTCGTCGTCGCAGTCGTCGCGAGAAGTTCCATTTGTTTACCCCGACTATTCAAGAGTTTTAACAACTAGAGCAACATTTCTATTTCACTATTTCACGTCGTCCACTGTGAACGCGAGCACTTCTCGGATCAGAACCATCTTTACCTACTGAAGAAACCACTCCACCACATTGTGTTGCTGAGCATGCTATAGGGGTGGTTATTGATTTTTTTTGTCTAGGTCTAGTTATTCGGTACGAGGGAGGAAACTCGCTGTTATATCTCGAGATGTGCCGTTTAAGTGCATATGGGTCGTGCGTGATGCGTAATAATCCACATTTAGGTTGTGATGTCAAGTATTTTTATTGACAATATTAGTTATATTACAAGACATTCATGAGACTTGTGAATTTCGGAGAAAAATTATATAAATAGATTTTGATCTATAATATTTTTTAAGTCATTCTTTTTCATAAACCAATGAAAAATTGAATCTATTATTCAATTACATTATTCTTTTCCTAAGAAAATTGCTTGTGTTACTCAACTGAGGTACACAAAAGTAACAAAATTTGTGAGTCTCTAATTCGCTATCCTTAATATTAATTCCTTAAAATAAGTTGAATGCGTTAATAATGAGATGAATTATATCAAGTCTGCAACATTCATAGGCATTTCATCAATCTGTGTAGAATAGTACTGTTCAATATCTCGAAGAATCCTAATGTCATCATTTTTGACAAAATTAATTGAAACACCTTTTCGGCCAAAACGACCTGAACGACCTATCCTGTGAATGTATAACTCACGATTGTTGGGTAAATCGTAGTTTATAACTAGAGAAACTTGCTGGACGTCAATTCCTCGAGCCCAAACATCTGTGGTGATTAATACTCGGCTATAAAACAGAAAATTAAATTTTAGCATAGCAGTCAATGAAGTACTTAAATCAAAGATATTCAAACCAAATATTATGTGTCAAATTTATACCTCTGACCAGATCTGAACTCTTTCATGATATTGTCTCTCTCTTTCTGTGGCATGTCTCCGTGCATTGAACACACGGTAAAATTGGCCTCCCTCATCTTTTCTGTAAGCCAGTCCACCTTACGTTTTGTATTGCAGAATATTACTGCCTGTGTGATTGTAAGAGTATCATACAGATCACAAAGAGTATCGAATTTCCATTCTTCGCGTTCAACAGCCACAAAGAATTGTTTGATTCCTTCAAGAGTCAACTCATCACTGTAAAGAGAAATGTGTCAATGATTTACAACACTAACAACTAGGTATAATAGAGATTTCAAAGAATAACTACCGTTTGACAAGAATACGGATGGGGTCTGTCATAAATTTACTTGTCATTTCTAGGATTTCATGCGGTAATGTGGCAGAAACCAATACAACTTGAGTCGCAGGTGGGAGATAACGATAAACATCATAAATCTGCTCTTTGAAACCCTTGTTTAACATTTCATCAGATTCGTCAAGAACCAGCATTTTAATTGCTCGTGTACGTAGGACTCTCCTCTTGATCATGTCTGGAAATAATCACATGAAAACCAAACACAGCTTATTAGAATTATAAAATTTTACAAATGTCATTCATGAAATTCTGATGTTAAAATGCAAGAAATGCTTACCAAATACTCTTCCAGGTGTTCCTGATACAACGTGCTGTCCATAGTCAAGTTTTCTGATATCCTCACCCAAATTTGTACCACCAATGCAAACGTGGCATTGAACATTCATGAAATCTCCCAGAGCAAGGACAACTTTTTGAATTTGAGTTGCAAGTTCTCTTGTGGGTGACAATACCAGAACTTGTGTTTCACGCAACTGTATGTCGAGGGATTGTAAAATTGCAATGGAAAACGTTGCTGTTTTTCCTGTACCAGACTGAGCCTGTGCAATCACGTCTCTGCCCTTCATGATGGGTTTGATGGAACGTTGTTGAATAGCTGATGGTTTCTCAAAACCTGTGAATCAATTTATCTTAATATAATATACATCTCTTTACTTCAGATTTTTAAATCTCTTAGTAGAATAAAATGAACTCGGATATCTTTTGTGTATTTCATTACAACGGCGTATCAGACCCCAAAAGTTGACTCAAGCTTTGTACTGGTATATTTTTCGTTAGAAAATACACTGAGTAATCATAAAATTCAAGAATATAAATCGAAACAATAACTTGATGCATGTAATGAATGTAAATACAAATATATATAAACTAAAAACGGATGAAGGTAGATGGTTTTGAGGTTATAATAGCCAGGATCATGATTTTGGAGTTCAAAATCATACCGTATGCGTAGATGCCTCGTAGGAGCTCATCCCTGAGGCCCATGTTGTCGAAAGTCGGGATGACCTCAACATCTTCGCTGGTTTCAAATTCGACATTTGACAAATCTTCCTGTTGAGTAGGGTCGAGCCGACGTGATTTTCCTTCGGCCATTTTTGCGGTTCTCTACAAAAATGTACGTCTATGGAGCACAATATGCGACTGACTGTTGCGACGCCACGCCGTTCACTCCAAAACTCTGCTCTGGATAGTGGCGCCGCGCAACGGCCTTATAAACTCGTGACGTCATCGTGATACTGCTATATATATTCGAGCGCGAAATTTATTCTTCAAATGCGTTTATTGTTAGTTTGATCTTGAATTGTTTTTTGGAAATAACTTAAAGTTACTGGAGTGAAAGAGAAAGTTGATGGAACCAAATGCTCCAAAATCGAATATAGCTTGGAGAAATTTGATTATGACCACGATAATTTGTAACTTAGACGACAAATATGAGTTTATTAGAAAATTAAAACATTTCTGGTAATAAAAATACTTGATACTTCTTCGATAATAATATTTTTCAATTTATTTATTATACTCATCCATACACGAATGAAATATACTACAACATGAGATCGAAAGGTTTCGATTCCTTCCCTTTTTAGCTTATGCGAATGCACTGGTTGTGACTTATACAGCTAAGGATTACTGTTATAGCATTCTCAAGTATCAAAATTACTACACTTGTATGAGATCTCAATTAAATTCAATCAGAAGCCATCGAAAAGATGCGAGATTTGTGATGCAATTTAATATTTTTTCGTGAAGTTAAATATGAATGGTCTGAAGTACGTTTATATAGACTAGTAGTAATTAATTGTATTATTATTCAAATATGATTGAATTTAAAAACTTTAATGACTCCAAAGTAACTTCCTTAATTGTGCTCAAAAACAAAGTTAAATCATACCGAATCAATAAGATAATGGTTTGATTCGAATAGAAAATTTCAGTATGATTTCAATGTTATTATTCTTCGCTCAGAGTATAACATATTCTACTCGCGAAGTAAGATCGGAAGGGTGTAGAATATTTCGTTATTTAGAATACGCAATAAACACTGTTACGAAATAATAAATTATTTTTATATGAGTACGTATTCTCTAATGTTTATGTCAACAGGCTAACGGCCGCGCATGAATAATCACTTGCGGCGAAGTCGGCACGTATATAATTTTCCACGAAGCATTGTCACACGAATACCGGACAATTTTTATTTTCCCTGGGCCGAGAAACTCGGGTCAACGCGCGAGGCAAAAAGAGAACTGTTGGAAACCGATCACGCGTATATCGACGTGTCTTACGAAAAAAGACACATCTCAAACTGTCCGCGAAGAAAGACACATATCCGAATCTGTCCGCGAAAAAAGACACAACTCGCAATCTAGCCGCGAAGAAAGACACAACTCGCAATCTAGCCACGAAGAAAGACACAACTCGCGTCTGGCCGCAAAAAGGATACATGGCGCACATCCCACAATTTTCCGACGTAAAAAATATATGGAATGAAAGCTTAGAATGAGTAGGTTATCATTGACAAAAAAAACAAGCCTTTTCTACAGTTTAAACTCTTTTTTCGTTAATATTCGCGGGAGAATAATTCCGACATTTGTCTTTCTTCGTGGACAGATTGCGAGTTGTGTCTTTCTTCGTGGCTATAGATTTCGAGTTGTGTCTTTCTTCGCGGACAGATTCGGATATGTGTCTTTCTTCGCGGACAGATTCAGATATGTGTCTTTCTTCGCGGACAGATTCAGTTATGTGTCTTTCTTCGTAAGACACGTCGATATATTATATGCATGATACGTGTGCGCGACGCGACGATCGACACGCTAAAAATCTGCGCCTTGTGAGCTTATGTCAATCATAGCAATTACACGTATATAGCGGGGTGATAATCGGTTCGCGCACAAACGTATAATAATGCGTGGGAGATTGTGTGCATGTGTGTACCCCGAAGCGAATTCCAAACAAGTATCGTAAGCATTAGCGCGGCGCGCCCGCGGGGCAGAGGGCGACAAGGAGGTAGGGGGGGGGGGCAGGCTCGAGTTAGAGCGCGCGGGCTCTTATCGCGTTGAATTATCGCGAGACACACACGGCGCGTTGGCGGAAAGGTAGCCAAGGTGTGCCGCCGCTACGGTATAGAGTGGAAAGGAATACATACAATACGCTTCTGTCGCGCGACGACGACGCGAGCGTGTGTGCATTTATTTACACATTGTTTTAGTCGCGCGCGTGTGCTAACCGCAGTCGCACACGTATATAACGCGGAAGAAACAGCTCCGCTCGTTAATTTTGCTTCTTGTTTTTGCTCGGGCTCCTTATTTTTTTTTTTCAATTGCGCAATTTCCTCTCCTGCACCCGCGCGCGTTTTCCCGACCAAGTGTGTACCGAGCATCGATCTACTGGCGGTCCGAAATCCGTCGCTCGCTGCACACCTGCATCAGGTATATGCGTATATATATATATATCAGCAGCCTCGAAAGCTCTCGCCTCGAGATTGCATCTGATGTGCATGGAGCTCGCGAGAGAGTGAATCATCCGCGCGTATGTATAGATCAGTAGACAAAGGCCGAGTTTGGTAAGGCGGGTAAGGGACGGTCAGGTGGCAGCGTTGGCCGACGGTCGCGGACACTCTCGCGAGTGCGCGCACCCACCACACACGTCGCTCTCTCGCGTGCGCGCGCGAGTGTGTGTCGCGATTCTCGCGAACGAGGTGAACCTCGTCGAGAGGAGAGTGTCGCGGGACTCGGGCTAACTGCATGCACAGGTGCAGATAAGAAGAGCCTTGATATCCCCAGCGACTTTACGTCACACTGCACTGTGCACTGTCCGCCAGTAATGGTCTCCGCGAGAGAGATGTTCGTCGAGCACAAGTAAACAGCTGCGTTTCACCTGCTCGTTCTCTCTCTCTGTCTGGCGCGCAGCTCCCCAGGTGTGAGAGAGCTGTCCCCACACCTGCTGCGCGCGCGGAGCCTCCGCCGATGAGAGCCGATCGCCATGGCCATCCCGCCCCTGGTCAGCTCCACTCCGCCGCCGTTGGATAACTTCGGCGACGACGACGACGACGAGTTCGGCGATTTCACCACTGCTGGCATCGACGGTGAGTGTCAGCTCGCGAGCGCCCACGGCTATGCTTACGGCTGTGTAAACACAGGCCTGCACCACTTACACGCCTACACGGACACTTCTCACGTCGAATTTTTACGTTTTACAGGTCTGTCAGTGGCGTCCGACTCACCGCAGAAGCTCGCGACCCCCGTGCCAACCCCCATCTCCTCTCAGACTGGCACACCAAGGATCAACGGGCTGGCCAGCCCTCGTCCCACTGTGCTGGCTGCTCCTAATCCTGGTGACGCACGCACAGCTGCCAGCGATGATGTGCTGATTGTTGAGAAGACCAACAACATAGTGAGCCGCATTCATTTAGACGATAGGACAGATAGTGGTAGCGTTAAGAGCAGTGGCTTTGATCGTAACAGCTTGTCTCGCACTAGCGATCTAGATTTGCCTGACAGTGATGGTGCTAAGAATTCTAAGAGCAATAGTGATAGTTCGAGCCACTTAAATGATGGCTTGGAGAAAAAAAGTACTCTTAATAATGATGTAGTGAGTAGCAACAATAGTAGCTTAGACGATAGTGGTAAGACAGGCAGTGAACTGGATGACTCGCTGAGTAACCTGGAGGTCAATGACTATCCAGAGCCTCTGAGCTTAATCCTTGACGATCCAAGCAGCAACACTGATGTCCAGCAAAATTTGGAGGATGATTTTTATGATTATGACCATTTCAAGGATCCTCTGGAGCAAGATAGTCCTGCTAAAGATAAACCAACTGTTGGCTTGACGCTTGATCTGCAAGAGAGTTTTCAGCAACCACAAGTACAAAATGAGATTTTCAGTCAGCATGATACATCTGCAAATCAAGTCATCAAGTTAAATGATAATAGAGACTTTCTGACCTCTATTGAGGATGGTATTGAAGTTAAATCAAATGCTGAATCTCTTGCAGTGAACAATGTTGTTCATAATCCAAAAGCTTTGGAATCAATGAATTTCTCTCTAGAAATTGAGAGAAAAGAAAGCAATGAATGGCAAACATTCCCTAATTATCAATTTGGTGGTTTGTTGAGAGAATCAGTTATAAATGAAATTAACTTTGATGATGTCAATTTGGAGTGTAAATCAACAGATTTTGCTAATTTCAGCTTGAGTTTTGATGATGATTGTCCTCAGGATAAATCAAATGTTGACTGTGAACTTGTAAATAATACTTTAGAAGCAGATAGAGACAATAATTGCCTCAACAATTCAAAGAGTGATTTTGTATTAGATAATGGAATAGATTGTTTTCAACAATCTAAAGATGATTTCGCTGATTCAAAGACTGCTGATACAATTGAAGATTATCCAAGCTCTAACAATCTGAAAAGAGTAGAAGAATATTCAATTGAAAACTCTATGAAGAATAGTTACAATGATACTGAAGATATTGACTGTGATTTCTCAAACTTTCAAAATCATCAAGCTTCTTATCAAGAATCAGTATTGGAAAATGGTTACAATGTTGACGATGATGACAGTTCAAAATCAAATCAAATTAGTGACAAATCAGAATATTCCTCAAGTAACTATATTTCTCCCTCCAACCATTTTCAGTCATCACTGCCAAATCTTGAAAATATTTCTATCAATCATCAGCATCATGAATATGTACATTCTACTTCTGAGTCTTGTGTCACACCAAATAAATGTGCAACTGTTGTACAAGCAGATAATTTCATAGATTACCAAACACAGAATTCTGATGAACAATTTGAAACTTTCCAATCAGTATCCAATGAAAATGACGATGATTTTGGTGAATTTGCTGATTTTTCAACTGCTCCAGTAAAAGATTCTCAGATAGACATAGATATAGATACAAGCAAAGATGTTAAGCAAATTCAAAGTCTAAATATTGATGAAAATCAGATCGATGATTTTGATGATTTTGCTGATTTTGAATCTTCCGCACCAATAGATGAAAGTCCAACTATTAGTATAAAAGAGTCTATGTGTCGAATAGAAAATAAGAATGTAAGTTTAGATTTCTTGTTGATTTTTCTGTAGAATATGTTGAAATGTTAATTCTTAGCATTTTTGAATCTTAGCAAATTTTTCTATCGTCTAATGTTCTTACTCTAATGAAATTAGTTCTCACATTTAAATAATTTTATAATTCACAGGCTGCAAACAAAATTGAAGATATTGTTATAAATATGTTCCCTCCTCAAAATGAAATTCATGAAATAGATTTGCAACCACTAATTGTCAAGAGTGATAATATATGGAAGAACTTGAAGAGTATTGAAGATAGTCATGCGCTCACTTATCAATGGTCAAATAGTAGTAGTAATAATGCACTGTTAACTGCATTGGGCATTGACTCTCGCAATATTGTAAGTTTTAATTAGTTCCTCATTCGTATTAGTAATTTTAGATATCAATGCAAATACTTGAAAGTTTTCAAGCATTCCATTGTATTGATATTTGAATAATTAGAAATTGTCAACTGAGGTAATGCACTTTATTTATGTACTTCATTTTTTTCTCAAGTTGTTTGGACCTAGATGGAACCCAAATATTCCAAGATTTGCAGCCAATTTAGGTTTTTCACCACTGGAGCCAGTAAAAGCATCTTCAGAATTGCAACAAACATCTTCATTAACTGCGAACAAAAATCAAAATTTGGTTGCTACAGAAGTACGTAATTTTATTTGATGAAAAAATTGATTCATATCAATAAATTTCGAATTCTCATGATATTAAAATTGATGCCATAGTAATGATGTCTACATGTTTGAAGCTTACGTTTGCAAAAATATTCAATACTAACACTAATTCAAAAATATCAACTCTAGGATGTACCTGCTGCTCAGTTTGATTGGAATAGTTCAGGATTGGTCAATCCATTAGATGGAGGTGAGTGCATCAGTTGTAGAAGATATTATTGATAGTTTTGTTGCATAATAAGGTTAACAATAGTTTTTCATCTGGTAACTCAGAAATGTCCTTTTCTGTAATGCTTTTTTTTATTCTCCACTCCTCTCCTTTGGGTATATTTCAATCATGGTGTTAGCTTTTGTGAGTATCTAATAAGGCATATTTTATATCTAATTAACAATACAGGTGGCGGGTTATCTGCACTTCTACCTCTGGATTTATTATATCCATTTGATCCTTTACTAACATCCCATTGTTCCGCACATTCTGAACCCTATCATCATCATCATCATACTACTTCTGCCAGGAGCTCCATATACAACTGTAAGTGATTGAGCTAGATTCTTAGCATGCTAAAATTTCATTGATTGGCAGATGGCGAAAATATTTTTTATCAATTTGAAAATATTTTCATTTCTGAATCTACTTTCAGAATCTCATTCACCATTGCCAAATCTTTTTGTAACAAATATTAAAGTAAATTAATGCTTGGTATCCGATTTGGAGTTTGTGACCCTGCCTGATCTGACTTTATTTTTATAATTCAATTGAAAACAAAATTTTTAATCATAATATTCAATTTTATCTGCTTTCTTTGAAAGTGGTCTATTTGTAAGATTTCTATTAAGTAAAATATTCCCGTACAGATCCTACAGATACTAGTTCCTCCGATCACAAACAAGTACAATCAAGCAGATCACATTGGTCAAATAATCATCAAATGAGTAGTCCGCCAAAACCTCAAAAACAAATACATCCTTCAAGAATAATAGAACCACTGCCTGGACCAAGTACTATAGACTGGAAAAAAGCAGATGCAGAACCAAGAATGAAAAGCGATATGCAGAAGAGTACGAAATCTTCTACTTGTCAAACTAACAAACCGTTCCTAGTAAGCAACAATGCTAGTAAATTAGATTCCATCAAACCAGAAAGTAGTAGAACAGAGATGCACAGGTATGAACAACAGCACAGAAAAACTTCTGTAAGTAAAAGAGAACACTTGCAAAGTCAAGAACATGTTGTACTAGATAAATATGGTAGACCAATGACTGTGAGACCAGATACAATGAAGGTACTAAAACAGTTACCTGATATATCCTTCTTGAGTGCGAGAACTTTACTTTACAACCCTGATCAAAAACAAATCGTCCCGGATCTTGGTGCAATGATAAATCGTAAAATGCCCGGCTGAGTAACATCGGTCTGAATATAAGTTTGAAAGTAACATGGTCGACTTGATTAGTATTGAGAATTACGTTATCAATTTATTAAGTTGTATCTTAAACTATCGTTAATGTTCATACAATGAATATCTGTATAGTTATTATTTAAATAGTTTTTCTTCACATTTATTTTTATTTATTAGTTGATATTTTTTTTTTGTTATAAGTTTGAATAGTACATTAATCTCCAATCTTTTATAATAAGTGTATCATTAAATTATATTTGTGATTGAATATTTTACTTTTGATTTCGAGATATTTATATCCTACGTTAATTTATGATTATGGAAGTAATTTTAGTTGTTACTTGAAAAATTCTATAGCTAGTTAAATTAATGTTCTTTTTACTTGCTTTACCAAAACTTTTTATCCTGAAAATAATAATTCCAAATGTCCTTGATTGAGAAGCTCATGCCCATGAGGCATTGAAATTCAAATACTATTAACATGAATTTCCACTACCTTTCAAACATGTATTCAGACCTAGACTGAACGCAATGCTCTTCCGACTACAATTCAATTCAAACATCTTTGAAATATTTTATCAAATCATGTTAGGATTTTCATCCTAAATCATCCGTTGCGTCTGGGCTAATTATATTCGACATTCCGTAAACGTCGCCAACCTTTGTGATTCCTAGTGCAATTGACAAAAAAAAACATCTCTTCTATAAGACTTCGAGTTTTTGAATTATCAACTATTGTGCGTAGATTGATTTTTTGCCAGTTCTCGAAAGTAAACAAATTTTGTATGTTGTACTTATAATTTACTAGTGTATGCCAGTTATCACTTACATATTTTCAAATGATTAATTGTGAGGAACTTGATCATCTTACTGATAACAAAACTCTTCTCCTTACAGTTACTAATTTAGACCAACTTCTGTGAGATATTCATTTTTTTAATACTATTTCCTAAAAATTGACGAACTTATGCATAATTTTATACAAAATATGTTGTTACATATTTAAGGATAATTAAATCATAGTTTCATTTAATCTATTTATCCTCTAGTTATGAACTAGTTAGAAAGCATTAGCATTCCAAGTTGATTCCCTTTTTTTATTACAAGTTCTAAAAAAAGTTTGGTCCATGTGTTCTAGTCTCCGAGAGTGTTGTACAGAACTACATTCAAAGTATTGTCCATTAATGTTTTGATGATATACATACTAAGATATTATATTTGTATTTCTTGTTAATTTCTGTTAGTGATATTAAAGCATCTGAAGAATTGCTAAAGAAATTTTGGGATGTGGGTTTTTCATAAGCTTCAAGCACCAAAATTTGTCTTATTTTCGCCTACGAAAGCTAAGTAGGAGAATAATTATTGAGATGAATTAGTTGTAATTAATGCAAACCTTGCACTAAATTTTAATAGGGCACTATACATTCTTTCATGTAAAAGAATGTTGGCAATTATTAATCTGAAATGATGGTTAATCTCGAGTTGATATTATACTAGAAGATTGACTGTTCAAGTACCTTAAGTAAGTACCACAGTGACTTTTTAAGATATGATTATAAAACCAAATGTGTGAAATCAAATCAAGTTTTTGAGAATTCTGCACGAAATATATTCATAATTCAAAAGATTAATAACCAAAAACTTGGCTTTATCAATGATTACATCACAACTATTGTTATGAAAAAATTTATTATTATATGAACGAATGTATGCATTATTGTAAGGGCAGGAATGTTGTGAAATCTTTTCTGGATTGCTTGGAAATGTATACATTTTTTCCACTGTACAGTATAAATAAATCTAGATAGTACATTTTTAATGACGTAATTTAGAATGCAATCATGAACATTTTTAATGAGTCACAAGTGTGTACTTTAGATTGAAGAGAAAAATTGAATTAACATGCACGTACTTAAAAAAATTATAATCAATACTTGCGATTATTAAAGTAATAAGATCAACAACTATTGTCAATAACTGCTATATTTCTTATAAGTTCGTTATCTATTAATAATTATCATGTAATATATATTTTATGTAAAATATTGTGGATACTATAAATATATAGCAATGTTCGAAATTTGAACACTTGACTCATCATTTCACATCGTGCTCGTGAATTATCACCAATGCTTTAAACAACGATTTTTCTTTTCCAAATACAGTTAACTCAATGAGTTTACTAAAATATTTATAAATGATACAAAATTGTCAGTAAATCATAAATCATGATTCGATAATCCAATTAGCTTCTTTTCATTCGAAAGCATGAAAAATATTTACTTAAAGTTATTTTTCCCAGCTGGTTTTAGAAAAATGAATTAAATTTACCGCTCAATTTGATGCGGACTGTTGAGTTTCGCATAAGCCAATAGTCAACCACGATTTCAAATGATAGGTTTGTATATTCCACGTTGGTTGGTCAAAAATTGAACTAACAACCAATCGCAATCGTGATGCCATTGAAAAGTGGCCAGCTGGCGCCACCTATGGCGCTATTTTATTGGTTTCGGCGGCCATTAAGTGACAATGATCTGAACGGTCCAATCAGAGATGCAGGGCAGTAACGACGCGATCGCGCAAAAACAGGAGTGAACAGTGAACAGGAGTCGATGCATATTGCATACTGTGGTATACTGTTGTATATGAGAGAAAAACAAAAAAGTCGACTGAATTTCGGATCAATTTTTGCGGGCAAAGTTACAATCGTCTTCTACGCTCAGAACTCCAATCAAAGCGTCCAAAGAAAAAGGAAGAAAGAACAACCAACTTTTGTTTTACGACTGTTCAAGCATTGCTTTGGCTGCATACATTGGACGTGCATTGGACTAACTCAGCTGAGTTTTGATGATTCTACTCCGATGCTCGACAGCTGCTCGCAATAGAGGTACGTCGTATTCTTTGTTACCTATACCTCTCGGACCCTCGGCATTCAATATTTGCGTAACGTGTTACAAGGTTACAACCGGTTTAAAACTACTAGCTGAATTCATTTTTTCAACATGTAAATTGTATCAATTTGACCTACTAATTTGATGTGGTCTATAATGAGTTTATAGTTTTCATGACATCCATGTTGAGTGTTTTTTGATTCATATATTCTTTTTCAGAAATCTTTTGGCATCAAGATGACTCGTGTTACTAGAAGTAGGCAAGATCCTGCCTTATTGGATAAGGAGAGTAAATTGAAAGTGAACTCAAAATCTACTGTGCGGGACGCAACTAGAGTGAAAAATACTAAATCAAAATCAATTGACAAAAATGAACTGGAGCAAGATGAGAATGCAGTGCCATCAATTAAAACTAGAAAAGTTCAGAGTAGAATAAAAAATACTAAATCAAATATCGTGGCATCCAAATTGCATTCTACAAAAAAAATAAGCTCTTTGGGAAACAAAAGTACCACATTAGCTTTGAAATCACCAGTTCTACGAGATAGAACTAATACGACTAACGAACTCATGAAGTTTGTTTTATCTTCAAAAAAAACTGTGGAAGAACAGTCAATTGATCTCAAAAGAACAGCCAAGAAATCTGCTATTGACAAGATAGCCAAGAAGAAGAATGAAGCAAAGGAATCACATGTTGAAGATAAAAATCTTGATAATAAAGTTACTCCTCAAATAAAAAATGTTTCAGAAGGTGTGAAAGAAAATTTAAAACTGGGAAAAGAAAACAAGTTGTCAAAAGTAGTTTTAACAAGAGTTTCTACAGTATTAAACACGAAGCCATCAGTGAAAGTAGATAATCAAACAGTTGGTACAAAGGGTAAGGAAATCCAAGAATCAAAATCTCAAGATTCTAATGTTGTTAAAAGAACTACTAGAACAAAGAATATTTCTATCAAAGATGTAGAAGCTTTATTAAATCAAGATGATGAAGATGTTGAAACAGATAAAGTTACTGAGCAAGCTGATGATCTGAAAAATCAACAGAATTCAGAAGAAAAACATTTAAACAGCCAGTTAAACACTAAAAAATTCTTCAAAAATAAAGGCTCTGAAGAAATACCTAACACTGAAGCCAAAAGAACTATTTCCAAGAAAATTGTAAGGAAATGCGTTGTAAATAATGACAGTACTTTTAGTCCTAAGCAAGATGGAAATGAAACCCCCAAACCTCTAGCAAAGAAGTTGCGTCAGAGAGGAATCAAGGATTACTGTGAAATATCACAAATTGGTCGAGAATCTGACGAAGTTAAACACAAACAGAAGAGTGAAAAAAATTCTATTGAGAAAGATAATAAGGGAGTTCCAATCTATAAAACAATCAGGTTGTCTCAAGAAAAAGTTGATAATAAGGAAGAGATTTACGAATTCCCAGAAGAATCTCAAGAGAAAGATCAGAAATCTAGCAAAAGAAAGAGAGTCAAGAAGCCTGTCGTGAAACGAGCCAAAAAAGCTTCAACTGCACAATCTGCTGTTCCTAAAAGAGTGCAAAGAAAAGCTGTTAAAAAAGTGCAATTCAAACATCAAATTATAGATCATCAAGAACCAATGGATGTTAATGCAAATGTGGATGTAAGCAGTGTGAGAACTGATTTAGTTATTCCAGAGCATCTTCAGAATGCAGGGAATAGTACAATTGCAGAAGCTTCCACAATAAAAATACTAAGTGATCAGAAATTGGAAGGGAGCAGAAGAATAAGTTTAACTGCTACTCCGCCTATTCCCAAGACTATAAATTCTGAATTAAAATTATTTGGCCCCAAAAATGCTATAACTAGCGAACCCACATCACAGTATAGTAACATGGTTAATCATTCATTGATAAGAAAATCCATGTCACCTATAACTAAGTTGATTGATAACTTTGATACAGGAAGTCCATGGAGGCCCATAGAAACTTTTTCTCGCATCCAGAGAGTAGTACAAAGTACACCTCAAATAAATAGAGTAACATTAATGCGTGATAAAAAAGCTCAACCACGTATGATGAAGTTGGATGAAAAGTCAATTTGTTCTGAAGATACAATTCATCTTTCGTCCAACACTTCTAAATTACAAAATAAAGAAGGTCAACCAGGAATGATTTCTCCAAAAAAAGCAACAGAAGTTTCTCCCAGGAAGTTTGGAACTGTGATTTCAAACTCGAGTCCTGAACAAGCTAAGACAACTGCAAACATAAATAATAATACAAGCCCTACCAAAAAACTTCGACAATCATTAGTACAACTTGCTTCTCCAAAACCTCTGACAGAAGCTTCTGCAGATTTAGAAAACGCTCCTACATTCGAAAATGTGAAGAATACTCTGGAGAGTCCACAAATATCTCCAAAAAAGAAGTTCAGTACGCCCAGTCCTTTTCGTTTCGAAAAATTACGAACTTCTAATCGGATATGTAAGTTGAAAGCACTTTTTTTAAATTAACTTGGAATTTCTCATTGGAAACTGAGTCCTAATCTTATCTTCCCATTGCAAATTCTTAATAATTAAGTCTCAATTTCTCATTTTATTAGAAACTATTTGGTCATGGTTATTCATGGAAATATTATTTCAGCTACCATTGGATCTAGAATTGAATCACCAAATGCTAGTTTGCAAACAAGAAAAGAACTTGAGCCGGAAGCTGGCCCATCATGGCTTGATAAACCAAGCCCATCAGTTCTAAAACAGTCAAATCTAAATAGATTTTTAAACTTGGATGAAATGCCAAAAAGTGCATGCATATCTACTGCCCATGGAATATTTGATGACATGAATTCAACACCTATCGATGGGAAAAAAGCAAGAAAGTTGATTGAAGAAGCAAACATAGATAATGCTTTTGGATTTGATGATTGCAGTATCAATGATGTATCATCAATTTTTAAGAATGCATCGACTTCAAGAATAGCTACCGAAAAAGATGTTAAAGCGAGTAAGAAAGGGAAAATATTTCCTAATGCTAGAGTAAAGTCGACATTGCCATCCAGAATTTCTGAAAACACAGTGAAGAGAACCTTGATAAAAAATATAAAGAGACAGATTCAAGATAGAAAAGTACCTGACATACTTGAAAAAAATGAAAAAAATTCTTCTGGGGATGAAAATGAAATAAGTTCTTCTGGTGAAGAAAATGAAAAAAATGAGGAAGCTAACAGAATTTCTTTGAAAGAGAATGTGCAAAAGGAATCTAAAACCGCTGCTCTGGATTCTATTTCATTTTTAGATACATTCGATGTTCTCTCTGAAAATAAAAACGAACTCGAACCAGAAATACCAAATGAAATACCTCTATTCGCAGACTTAGAACCAGTTCATTTTTCCCAGGTAACGGTTTAATCTTACATTCAATTAATTGACAATCTTCGTATTTCCATTTGCATAACTTGAATTTTGACCTGAATTAATTTTCAGCCTCCAAGACGTTCATATGTTAAAAGAAAGAGAGTTTGCTTTGATACTATTAAGAATAAATTTGAAGACAAAGCTAATTTCTTATCTGACGAAGATGAAGATGAAGATGAAGAGAACAAACCTAAACGGAAGAAAAAGATGTCTAAACATTGTAAAGAAGAACAGAAGCAAATGCAAGAATGGATTAAGAATATAAACAAAACTTTTGAAGAAGTAGAACATTTTGATTTGATAGTTGAATAGATTTCATTAACTCGCGCAGAAGGTAAGAGATTAGGAGAAAGTAATGATCTTAAGATGAATATATGTAAAAAATGATTAGTTATCAATCGTGGCCGTATTTTAATTTTATTCATTTAGAGGTAGTATTTTGTAAATAATGAGATGAATAATCATCTTATCTTCTCTGTAAATAGGTTTTTCACGTTTTTATCTAATTTTAAGTGAGTTATGAACAAATTTGTTTTTAAATTCATTAAATTTTTGTAATGACGATGGTCAGAGGAGGAGTTCTTTTAGTTATAGTTTCAAAATCTCTTAACTCATTATATCACCAACAAAGTATATTTCATTTATATAGACTTGACTCATGAAGGTAGCTGTATTTGCCCATATAATAATTACGATTACCTCATGATAATTACGAGGAAAACTTGCATTTTTATTCGATGTTGATGATTTTATCTTATTTATTTTATTTGCTAAAGAACAAAACTCTTAGAGAAAGACAAACTTCAATTATACAAGTAATGTTATTCGTTTATTCAAGATTATTTAACGGTTGACAAAGATCATTTTTTTCAAAAACCACTTTTTTCTATTTAAATAAAATGAGCTCTGAATCATCAAAATCGGATCGAAAATACTAATTTTCCTCAAAAATTGTAATAAATTTATAATTAACATGAAAGCGCTTTAACCACTATGACAGTTGAATGCACTTGGTGAGGAAGCGTGAAAGCTTGTAAAAAATATTTTAATCGAATGATTAAAAAATAGAGCTTAGATAACGGCATAATAGCTACGAAGAAAGTAAAACAAAACTCTGTATAAAACTGCGAGAATTTTTAGAAATTATTTTAAATTTATGTGAGCGTACTAAATCCAATGTATTCATATTTTTTAACAATTGTCCTTTGTTTTAATTTTATTTTTTCAAAGATGAATCAGAAAAATCGTTTTGCTGATAGTGTAACAGTAATACTGTTTCCACACTCGTGTATTCAGTGTTATGCGTATTGACATGGCATCTTCTAAAAGCTGCTTTGTTATGCATGAATGACAATTATATCGAACTTATATGATTAAATAAAAAAATTATCTCAATATCTATATTTCTATTCGTAATTTACTTTTCCTTAATTCAACCGAAAAATAAAATTGATTGTCTAGAAGCGAGATCTTACTTATTGAAACAACGACTTATAATACATATTAGGTAATAAGTCAGTTAACAAGGTTCAGGTAAAAATTAGAAAAATGAATCTTTATCGTTGCTGATAACGGAAATGAGTAATTCACAATAATCTTCCAGCAAATCAATTAAATCCCAATCCTTTGTGCCTGTACACTTACGGGATTTCCGTGTGTAAAAGAAAGCTCTTTCTTCATTTCTCGTCAACGTTCCGCCTTTATCATTCCTTTGTTCGGTGCGTAGAGCAAAACCAGATACTTTACTTTGTCAGATGAATGTTGAAACGCACAGATTGACTTTTCTGTTCGTGAGATTTTTTTTTTTCATGTTCATCGTGGTAAATGTTATAACTTGTATCAAATCTGACGATGATTGCATCTTTCAACGAGTAAGTAGTTCGCCGTGTACGAAAAATTTAAACTCTGGCAACGATTTGAAATTCTCAATTGTTAATTTCAACCCTGCAGTGGGACCCGTTTGGATGTACCCCCGGTAGAAAAATAATCGTTATACATCTACAGTAAACGACCAATTGCAATATTTAATTTAGATGTTTTTGTATGCGAGCGAGAAATTTGAAAAAATTCGCCATCATAACAACCACGACGAATAAATTGAATAATACGAGAGAACAACGAGATGAATGAAACACAAGATGTCCCTGCGATTATACTATAGGGCTATATATTTCAATGACTATACATTTTTGGCCGCGGGCTCGACACGCGCGTTTCAACTTGGAATAAGTACTCCGACAGATTCGCGATGAATATTAATTGGCTCGTGGTGTGGTACTACACCGTACGTATATGATTAGATTGACGCGCAAATCAACATTGTCCTGCAGCCGTCACGTGAGCGTTGATCTCACAATGGGAGAATCGGAAACGCAAGACACGGAGGAAGATGGCCCCCCCATTATATTGCTGGCCCTCCTATCGCGACAGGAAAACGCTCCTGCGCTGTACACACTTTGATTCTCTTTTATCTGAATCGTAGACAATGCACTGACTCGGGGACACTGTCGGGATTTATTATTATGCTTTTTGTATATGTGTGTGTGTGTGTGTGTGTACGCTCGGACAGAGAGATGTTTGGATAGAGATAAGGCCGTTTCCGTTATCGTCGATCTTTTTATTTTCTGTATTGTGCGCAAGTGCGAGCGCACACATGGCTCGCGCGCCCTTCTATATGCTGCGTAACGTGGGTGAAATAACCTCGGCTCCAAGGAACATTTTATTGCGCTATTAAGTAGAAATGCCTGTAACTGATAAACCCGGGCAGAAAAATAACAAATGACAAAAGAGCGCTAGTTTAATTATTAGTTTTCTTCCTTTCGCGGACGAATTTTTCACGAGAATTTTCCAAATGAAGAATAAAGATATTTTCAATATATCCTGGAGGGCTATATAATTCATTGACATTCAATCGGTTACATTCTAAAGGATTCGTAATAAAAACTCGGCGTACGGAAAAAGTACTTTTCATTGCTCGTCGTTGAGGGGGAATAAGTATCACAAGGATTCGATTGGGAATAGTCGTATATATAAATCTTTGAAATAATTCGCATCTACAAAGGTAACTGAACGGGTAATTATTTTACCCGAGAACTGTCGTCGAGTGCAGCGCGATAATTCGCAAATCACAACTCGGAAAGTCCTCGCGTAAACTTCACACTCGAAGCCCGTCCCAAGCGATAAAGCACGCTCTTAATATCTCGCTCGGCGCGCGCGCACCTCATTAGCGCAGCCGTCCTCGGAACGAGTCGTCAAAACGTTGGGACGCGTTTCCCTGCGCTGTATTGATACGAAAGAAAAAAAAAAACAGCGCGGATTAGCGCGCTCGGAGCGACGAACGAATCCCTCGGCGAAACTCGTCGCGCGAGCGCACGTGCGCGCAAGAGAGAGAGGGAATAAAAAGGCTAAAGTATGGCTACGTCGCACCTGACGCGAGAGAAGGCTCGGGCCGCCAAAGGCATCTGCTAAAGAGTATCTCGTGTAATTATTCAGGGCCGATCTCGCGCTCTCTTTAGCTCTTGCGCGCTCGCAATTTATGGGACTGCGCGAGATGCAACAGAGTGCGTAAAGAGCATGTGAGATCTTGCGGCTCGCGAGATCGCTGCTGAGAGCTATGGGACACCAGAGACCGTACTGCCGTCGAGGTGCGGCCCGTAAAAATTGTCCGAGTTACTTTTACCCTGTGTCTAATATAGTTTCGAATAGCTGAAAAATCATCTTTTTGAATCGGGTCAACATGACTCGTTGCGCAATTGAATAGATTTTTGAACTCTATATAGTTTTTAAAGTGTCTTTCTTTTTATTAAGCCATTCAAACCTCAAAGAGGTTTATTTATGCTACATTAGAACTTTATACATATATACACAGTAGAATGGATTGGTTTATAATACTGAATGCAGAGATTACCTTCCTTAATAAATTCGTCTATATATGCTTGAAAGAGCACGTGTCTGGCTCGGCGATTATTGTTCACATTGTCACAATACATTATTCAAAGTCTTGAAGTAGGATTATCAATTATTTTGACCCAAGTTAAAGATTCCGCTAGACTGTACGGGCCTGCTCTGCTCCTGCTGATATTGTAACGATTAAGTCTCTGGGTAAGCTCTCAACGTGGAACCATGGTTTATTTGTGTCCTTGAGAAAATATCTGAAGTAACGAGAGCCTTGACCTAAACTGATTTCCTTCATTGAGAGAGAAGTTCTGTTTGGAGAGGTCAGTTTGAAAGATCCATACAGATCCGTACAGACTAAGCTCTGGATATTAGGAGTATTGGATGTGTTGGAAAGTTTGTCGAATGAATCTGACTCTTCGTCACCGCTCATTTTTATCATTTCCCATATAAAAAAATTCGCTTTGACGTTATTTTTTTTTTAAATTCAGAGATTGTGCACAGTATACTGCCGAGAGAATATGTCAACATTATGAAATTATGATTTTGATTTTTTAAGGCAAATTCTAGAACATGCTGGATCGCGAAACACTTGTTCGAAACTTAATTTAAAACGGTTTTCATTGACTCAATTCAATTGACCGATCACAATAATGTGAATGCTGTCAACGTATAAACCTTGGAAATAATCAAGTTTCGAATAACTTCCTTTTTCGTATTTTAACGCACTCTTTCAAATTTAGCACGCAATCTCAAAACAAATGGAGTTTTATTTGATTCGTCACACGTGCACATAAGTTTATGCGTCTCTTTTTTACAGATGCATGGGTAATATACTGACTCATATTGGTTTTACGACCTACGCGTATTTTATCAAACGTCAAAGAGAATCGATAAAAAGTAACGGTCAACGATTCAATGGACAGTTATCTTGAATAACTAAACTCTCTCTATATTTTGATTCCACTAGAAAGTGAAAAAACTGATAAATTCATTGTTCTGTGGAAAAAATCCTTTTTCTGCGAGAGGCTTTCCGCTCAGGTATACTCCCTATAAATTTCGACAGCACTCCCATTGTTTTTGCTACTCTATGGTACTGAGTTTGATGGCATTCGGCGTTTTAATCTTGTCAGCATAAACTCATTGTGTTTCGGTCCAGCTTGTCCTAAAAATGAAAAGTGGGAAATAACTTCCATAACTCGCGTATCTCCAAAGAAAGTTTTTCTGATAGTTGAAACGTTTGTCATATAATATGGGCATAAGTAATCCAAACTTCATTCGTCGAAACGATAATTATGGCTTAATATACTTTCCCAATAGCCCATCACGGGTGCCCATCGTTGATTGGTTGTCACACGTTATAATTTTTCGCCATCTCTATATTCAGAGATTTCAACATAACAAATGACTCTTTTCTAAATAAGGGCGTTTAAATTAAATTTGGAGGACTTTTTCAGAAAATTGTTCTGCCATTGTACTTATAATATATGTAAAGAGAAATATACATATGCTTACGCGAAAGTAACCCAAAATAGGTCCTACCCCGACGATTATTCGTAAGCAACAAAGGCGCAACTGTTACATACGGATTTCGCCGGCACAGCTGCCTGGGAAAGTACTAAAAAGCAAATCTTGTATATGCTCATACGTATATACGCGGATTAAGATTATCCCGCGCATTAACATGTATACGCGGACCTGCATTATTTGCTTACGTAAGCAAATGCGCACGTACGTATGCGAGGGCAAGTACTGCGCCCAAGAACAGAGACAGTTGAGAAAAATGACCTCGTTGAGACTGCCATGTTCTTGTTAGCCTGCACGCGGGATTAGTGCACTTTCTATGAATGAAAAGGTTATTATAAAGCGAGATCGAGTAGCGTATACCGTATACGTGGCTAATAGGTATCGGGCACAGTGGCTATAAGGTCTCTTTCCGTTCTCCGCGCTCGAGGCGCTTTTGACCGATACATTGTCTCGGAACAGATGATGAGTTTGAATTTTAAAACAAGCAGATTGAACATTTTTGAATTCTGAGCCTTGTGGGATTATTTCTCACGCGTCACTCCACGGCGAAAACTAGTATACTTTCCGCAGCGTTTATAGAATTTATCTCCAAACAAAACCAAAAAAACTGTACACTGCCAGATGCATTTTTCTTCTTCTACAAAGTTATAAATTTTTTTAAACGATACCTCAAACTATAAATATTTATTTATCAGGCTTAGTAGACAATTACAAATTTATTGAAAAGTGAGATTGTGAGAGGGAAAATTTACACTCCCCGGACTGGAGCATCCTCCTGATCCTGATTCTGATTAAAACTTGTGGATATAATAAATTATTTATTAGATATCTCAAACATGTAGTTTCGGTATGAGCGGACTTTATGACTTGAATTTGTCATTCTCCAAGTATAAACAGTAGGAAAAATCGATTTTTGTCTTAATATAGCGGTTTTTTTAAAAAAGACTTGCGGTAATTATTTCGCTATGCACTATTGGCTATACAAAATAATACAAATTCACAAGAGCGCAGAAAAACGCAAGATCATTGTGATGTAACTATGAAATTATCATTATAGAATCTGCCCAGTTGTAGTGGCGAGACTGTCTTATCGCGGCACAATCAAAGAGAAATACAAACAGTAGCTCTTATACTTTTTCTCTCGGCCTCCCCTTTGGCAAGAGCGTTTTTCTATTTTCTCAGGTACATCGAGAGGAGGGAACCTCGGCAGGCCAAGGATACCCCACATTTCCTCGAGATCATCGCATTTGCGCGTTGCGCATTAGCCGTAAATGGAGTACTGGCGCATGTGCATTTCAAGCGGCGCGGCCCGAGCACACATATCACGGCCCGGTAGCAATGGCATTCCTATACAATAAAGCTACTTTTCTTTGTATCGTACTTTTTCACGATGCTTGTTATGCGATCGTGTTTTTCTTTTTTCTCCTTCCGACCAGGAACTTTTTCCAGCTTGCAATTATAATCCAAGGGAAAAAGTGTATCCACCTTGAAATCGCTGCGCGTTTCCTAAGATCCATAGTATAATCGCAGTATGATTGAGGAAACGAGATTCTTCAGCGTGAAATTTACGCGACATCGCGAAAAATGTCAGGAATCCGCGGAGGAATACATATTTATAATTTAGAACAAAAAAAAACTGCGATAGAAGGAAAAAAAAACTACGTTCAATCGTTATGAATCTGATGTGAGCGAAGTTTTGAAAATTTTCGCTTGTAGAGATCTTTTTATAGCGATCGTTAAATATTATGAAAAACACTCCGGAGAGTACGGGTCTGTATTATCTCTAACGGAATGGACGATTGCGATGTTTATTATCGACAACGCACAAGCGAAATTTTACAAAGGCACACCAAGAGAAAAATTTTGCAATGGTTATTATAACTTAACTGTTTTTTTTTGTACAATATGGTCGCACGGTTAATAAACTTTACTGTAGAAGTCATAATCATCATTACTGCATGGGAAAAAATAACATACATCATTATGTTTAGACGATATTCTACCCGCATATACTAAGTCCTATTGACTGTCCATAGTAAAATGTATTGTGGAGTTGATGAATTGAAGATGAATCATTTGAAGTTCAAATTTATTTAAAGTGTGAATATTGTATAAACAGGCCGAGACTAGTAGATAACATTTTATTTCATTCAAATAAATTGAACTCGAGCGATTCGTAATCATTGTACTTGTGAGAGCTGTAAATGTTGATCAACGTCAACATCTCATAATGCTGTACAATAACAGCAAAATCTTTTACAGTTTCATGATCATTACAATCTTAAAGTTCAATGATTTTCCCATGTATGCAAATAATCGATACTCTCAAACTCATCTCTTTTTGAATGAAAGGATTTGGAGTCAACAAATCAGGTTTAATGTTCGATAAATAAGTAATTTAAATACATTTCATCAGTAATTATTGAAAAATTAATTAGAACTACTGTATAAGAATCTGATAAAATAGTAAAGTTCACAATAATTTATCTAGAAAACGATTCCATCAAATAGTGCTGTATGGGATAATTGTAACCTTGACTGGAAATAGAGTAGTCTGACTTATAAAATGTAGTTACGACTGTCATGTCTTTTTCTACTGATGTTGAAATAGTCGATTCTCACAGTCCGACTTATCTCATTCAATATTCCCTCAAATCAATCGCAGACTGAACGCACGTTTTCACGGAGCCAGGGCGGAGCCGACGAGAAGAACGAAGACAAGATTGGGTATGCTTTAATCGGCACTGTACAAGTTTGGCGGATCGTCCGTGTGCGCGGCTCAAAAATCGGCGAGGGCACGACGACGTATGTCAGGCGCGCTAATGCGACATTCCTTGCGCCAGTTTTTCCAAAGGAGTTTTCACGTCTGGGTGTAAAACGCTTACGATTCGAGCCGCGATCTCGTCTCCTTGGCCGGCCGAAGCTGGCTCAAGGCTGCAGCAGCAGCAGCAGCGAATTCGATCGCGGATGCGCGAGATGGCCGGAGCCGATTGCGTACAGGGCAATCTTCCATAGCTCGCATGCCTCCTTAGGGGAAACTTTATTTTTAGCTCGTCTGTTTGTGTATGTGTGTGTGCGCGCTCGCGGTAATTGCGCGGCTGGCTTTAATGCCCGCGACGCCGCGGATCGATCGCGGCAAACAGACGCGAGACTAATTCAACTGTGTGCTGCAGTGTGTATGTTTGCAGCACGTGAGGCCTTTTTTTTTTATTCTCTCTAGCCGACCCGATTCGCCGGCGTGATTTATGTCCTGCGTGGAACCAGACTCGGGAGGGGACGCCTGCTTTTCACCTGTACAAGCGCTCGCTTTTTTTTTAATGTTTCTATTTCTGCGCGCCTCTCGTGGATAATTGAGAAGTTGAGGCCAAAGTGATCGAACGCGGCCGTGCGCACCTGCCCGAGCTACTGTATATGTGTATACGTGCTATACGGGCGTGTATATCGGCCGATACTCGGAGGGGGCAGTTCCACTGTTCCATATCTTTGTTTTCGAAAAACCGTATGGCTATCGTATGTGCCGGAATTCATTAATATTTAATCCATTTGTTTCAACAGCGCACGTTGAAAAATGAGGTCAAAAATTTCAAAAGTACGTCACCTTTTTTTTTAATCGGATGTGGCTACGTGGAGTTTGGTTTACTCACGACAAGTTTACTTTTCAATGATAATTTGGATTCTTTTTATTTCAGAAGCTTCTATATTCGTTTTCACGTGTGAAAAATCTTGAATAATAAAGTTAATTCTTCGATAAGAAATTCTTGAAAAAAAAGTGTCAAAGGTATGAAATTCCCCTTTAAATTTTATATCCAATGCAGTTCTGCGATTCTCATTACGATTAGTTATCAATGTTCTTCGATCAAACTCTCGCGATATTTTTGTGTATCTCGAGACTATTTGCTTCAATTTTAATGAAGAGATTTTTTGTGTGACTGATTCGATATGAAAATTAGTTCATCGAATACTCTTCTTACAACGTTCGACGCTCCAAACCTCCAGCTGCTGTGCATCAGTTTGATTCCAATGATTGATGGCCAATTTTTTCGATGCGATCATTCGATGCATGATATTGGAAATGTGTTAACGGTAAAGCCACTGCTTCTTTTATTTATATAATTCAGCCGAATTAAATATCACATTCGACTGAATTTACTTTCATTTCGAACTTATAGATAATACTGTGGACGCCACCTGTAGTTTAGACATAGAACGATAAGAAAGATAAAGTGGCATTTGGTTAGAATTTAGGAATTAGATCACAAGGAAGGAAGAGAGCAAAATATCCACAAACATCTGTCAAGGATTATTTTTATTTTATTCTCTTGATTTCTCTAGAGATTCGATAGCAGTCATACAAAATAAAATATAGTATATAAATTCATCAGGTGCATTTTGCACCTGTAGTAATATCATAAATCGTTTTTTTATTCCCATATTATTCACAATATATTTGTCAATGATTGTTCTCTGACAATAATAACACACTGTTCGTCAAAAATTTCCGATCTCCAAGTTTTTATGTGGTTGATCTAACCGATCTGTCGTCCGATCTCTCAATTCACCCCGTCTCCCAAGAAAAAACAAGGAAAATCTCGCTTCGAAAATTTTACCTTCCAGAGTCAAGCAGCTCGACTGTTGAAGAAAACAAAAGACTTACCCTTATCCCGAACAATTCGGCTGTACAATATAATCCCTCGCCGAGAAGCTGCGAGATGAGTTGAGGTCAGACGAAAAGGGGTGACGCGCGTCTCTGCGAAAATGCCTCGTAAAGAGTCGCCACGATCCGGGAACAATGCCGAGTGTCGCGGCAATTGTCCGTCATCAATATCAACTATACTCGTGTAGGAGCTTATCCGCGCCGCGGAGAGGGTGAGTTTATATATCTATATAAATCATCATCTCCCCCTCTCATTGTGTCGTGTTGGATCCCGAAGAAAGCGATGTGTATCCGCCGCGGAAGCGGAATCCGCGCCTAACATAAGATACAGGTTCGCGGCAGGTAGCGCAAAAAGGGGATCGCGGATCGGCATAGCGAGCGAGTGAGTCACTCTCCTGATGCTCTCTCTCCTCTCCTTTCCTCTCCTCTCCCGCGCGCACCGCACTTACTCATCTGACTCACTCGTTCGCTCGCCCGCCCGCGTATTATATATACTTATAGCTTCTCCGAAGGGCCCGAAATTTCGCGAGCGCGGGGTGGCTTTTATCGGCGCAGCTGCGGAGGTATGCTTTTTACGGCTTGATTGATGGCCGCGAGGGGATGATCCCACCAGAGTCGACACCGAGGGAGAGCCAGACTGCGTGGTGCTGTGTATGGGTATACTTAAATACGGACGCGCGGGAGACTGGTCATCTTGAAGCCCCAGCACACGCCAAGGGGGCGATCCGATACATACACGTGTTTGCGCATCTTTGCGGCTCGAAGCGTTTCGTATTTAGACGAATATAAAATTGTCAGGGGTGATGGCGGTCACAACGATATCTACAAAAGTTAAAGCCGAGCGACACATCTGATTTCCACGTTTAATTCTACGGGGTTAATCCATGCGCACTCTGTAAATCTAAAATAGTAAAAAAACTACTATTTAATATTAGAAATTGCTCAACTGCTCAAAATAGTAGATATTCACTAAAAAAGTAGTAAAATTTTACAAATATTTTAGTAATTTATAGTGATGGTTTATTACTTTTTTTTTGTTAAAATTCTACTAATTTTTACTAAAATTTTACTATTTTTGGTGAATATTTACTATTCTGAGCAGTTGTGCAATGTATATTATTAAATAGTGGTTTTTCACTATCTTAAATTTAGAGAACAGAGTTCTCGTATCCCGCGACAATTGCTTACACGTCGTTCTAGTCTTTCGCTAATCTGTTGGATGCGTCCAGTAGCCGCATACGTGTGATATTTCGATGCTCCGTCAGCATTTGTATATATATTCACCGTCTATATGCTCGAGATGCAACTGATTCACAGCAGCTGTTTTTTAAGCCGTTTCAAGTGTATACAGTTTGACAATCTTATCAGCTAGCGGCTGCACGTATATACACATATATAAGTATACGATAAGAGCGTGTGCGCATTGAGCCAAGCTCAAACATTCTATTCTTATCGCTCGAGTCTCATAGTTGCTAAAAACGATGTGATTCAATCGGTTATCCTTCCTACGCCCGTTAATTGCTATCAAACGCTCGCTCCCAAATCGCGGCATTGACAAGATACGAGGAGATCGACCCGAACTCAATTTGATTTTGAGATCGAGTGATATTTGCTCGAGACAAGTTGCGAAATGTAATTCAATCGAAGAGAGTAGGGCAGCGTCCCGAGCTGCAGTTTGGGGAAATCCGCGTGCGTCTCGGGGCGCACCTGCGGCTCTCGGCTAAACAAGTGTCCGCGCGCGCAACTAAAATAGAGCGTGTCCGAAGTGGGTCTCTCCACTGGTACAGCAAGAAAGATGCTGCAGCAGCAGCAGCTCCACGTGGCCGGCGCGTCCGTGTGTGTGTGTGCATCGGTGTGCGGCGCGCGCACACAGCGTCGCAGGGGCGAATATAGCGGGTGACATCAGCGCCGGGCTCTCTCTCTCTCTCTCGAACGATCGGGCGGCCTCGGCTCGACTCGGGGGCTGGCTCGTCGGCCGTCTCTCTCTCTCTCGCGGGAGTCTCGGGCGCGCGCGCTACTCGTGACGGCGAGAGAAGGTATTCCCCCGCGCGCGCGCGCGTGGCGTGACTCATCGCCGCTCGCCCCGCAGGCAGTTGGAACGCGCTTTCGCCCGGAAAGACAGCTAAGCGCGGCGCGCGGCAGCGACCGACGGCTAAGCGTGTGCGTGCGATGTGTGGTGCGCGCGCTGCATAGTCCAGTGCGCGAACAGGTGGATCGTATCGTCCGTGCTGTTTATGCGCCTGCACACACACGCGCACACGTATATACATGCGCGAATTAGGCATGAGGAAAGAGCAAAGCGGCGGCGGCGGCGAGAGGAGGATGAAGCTGGACGCGGCGGCGAGCGACGCGCTGCTGCTGCTGGACGACGGCTCCTCGAGCAGCGCGTCCACCGACTCGCGCACCTCCGCCAGGACCAACAGCGACGCGGGCCACGAATTCCTCGGCTGCGGCGTCGGGCCCAGCTCCTACGCCCCCAGCGTAAGTCCCCCCCACGCAATCCCACTCCCCCTTCTTTATATATATAAGTGTACTCATGCTATACATCGGCTCTCCGCGGTGCACTCGAGCCAAGATTCGCGAGCATCCGCGAGTATATAGCGTAGAAGGGGCTACTCGCGGATCTCGCGCTCCGTACGACGAGCTGATATATAAGTATAATGCAACGTTCCCTCTCTCATGAATATGTGCACGCTCGTGACGCGGTGCATCCGGCATCGCCACTATACTTCTGCTTGTTTCTTCTTCGTTTTTTCCCACCCGGCTGTTATATGCTTTGCCGAACGCGAATTTTAACGGGCTCGAATATACTTACTGCACACATCGATCGATGCTCGTGTCCCTCTCCCGCGAGCGATCTACTACGTCCAGAATAGAAAGTCTCGTTCGCCAGATTCGTCTCGTTTGTTCTTGGTGGATATTACGTGTGTATACATACGGTTGAAGCGAATACACTAGTGCGAGTCGGTTCTGCATTTTTCTTTCCTTTGAAATATTGAACCCTGTCGAAAATAATAAATCCGAGTGGAACCCGCACAGCTGATCGAGTTGTAAAGTACATGCATACGAACTGTATGTTTTTCTAACCTAAAAAGTAAACACTCGCGTTTTGCGCGCTGTATACATATACGTATCGACGTTTTCTGAACAATCGGCGCCCGCAAACTTCCGATTGTACGTTGCGCCGATAAGAGTGCGACTTTGGGCTGTGGGCCAAGAAGCCGAAACCGCAGGAGCGAGCACACCGCAGGCGGTTGTGTCTATTTCCGAAAATCATATGGAAGTAGGCGACAATAGTCGAATCGATAATGAACTAGATCGGACGTTCTTCAGCGATTTTTTGATTCCACGATGCCTTGGACACTATAGAAATATGGTCAGACTCGCCAAAATGACTCGGAGAAACGAGTCTATTATCGAACGAAAAAAACAAAAATCGTTTTTCCTCCTATATTAGATATATTTGTCTGATTAGAAATTAACGCGATTGCTTTTATCAATGGAATTCCGTCGAGTCACGTTTGCAATCTGCCGCTACACACAGCAGAAACAATCGCTCTCGATAATTTAATCGAGAGTTCAATGGATTTTCTCTCGGTCGAATGTTTGTAAACAGAGGGGAGAAAAATCCTCCCTCGCGGGCTTTCTTTTTCTCCCCTCCAAGCGCATTCGACTGTTATACGACTCTGCAGCGCAGTGACAATGCAAGCCAACAGACTTTTTAATCGGCTCTCGCGCATGCACGTCGAGCTTTTTCCCACTCAACGGGAGTACATGTATATATATAAACACTGACACAACGAACGAAAGCCGACGACGACGAGAGGGAATCAAATGTAATCAGACGATTGCGTAATCGCTTATGTGCACGAATCGGTGCGCGAGCGCTGACGGAACAAGAAGAAGAGCAAAAGACGTTGAAAAGCAGTTGAGAATGCGATAACCCGCGTCGATGACGGCGCGCTCGTGTCCCACGACGAATTCGAAATGTTCATATTGTAAATTAAGGTGGCGCTATTGTTTCCGAGGATATAGCGGGGCCCCTCCGGCGTCGCGCTTGCACAATTCTACATTTGCTTAGCAACTTTTCGATTGTGCAACCGCGGCGATGGCAAGCGCTCCGCCAATAATGCGCGCGCGCCCGATAATTATTCTCCAAACTCGCGGTGCCGTCATCCCGCGGCTCCGTCACGTCGAATCATCGACGTCAACGTCTCCGTTGAAATTACACATGGAGTGTGTCGAGCGCTCGTTACGGGATGGAGAAAAATTATAACGAAGGGCTGCTCCATGGCAATCGCGCGGATTTGATAAGGAATCGAATAAAAACGGATGCGACCGACGCGCTCTTGTTGCGTCAGCGGTTTTTATCTCTGTTCGAGAAGCGTATATATACAAGTGTATCAGCGCGCTGCGAGAGGACAAAGATGAAATTGACAGCGAGAGTTGCCGCGCGGCAAATAATATACGGTTATCACACATCCTCCTAAACTTGAACCTTGGAACAGATAAGGACTATTTGCCCTCGTGTAAAATTCAGATCCATTAGTTTCGAGCTCGATTATAGGGAGGACACTCGATTTTCAATTAATTTCTCAAAAAATAAACACAACATTGCATAGTCTCACGGGTATCGTTGTAAACGTATATATAATCAACGTGCGAGTGTTATCGTCAACTTGAGCCTCTTCTAAACTGGTGTGTGAGTGTGTGTATATATAGTCGCGATGCTTTAAAGACACGCAAAAGCAAGCGCGCTAAGAATAAACAGTTACTCGCAGCGAGGGGGGAGGGGATTACGCGGGAGAGGCTAAAATTATTGACGCGTCATCGCGCGGATGGACTTGAAAAACCTCTCGGACCCCGAATATCGTATCGGCGAGCTTGACCCCGAACTTCTTTCGTGGGCCGCGGGAAAGTTCTTTACTCTGTGTAATAGTCCACTTTGATTTTCGCACACTCTAGAAGAAACGGCGGTTTGGTATCGAACCAGCATCTTAATAAGTATTGTCGCTGGCTTCTTATCGCTCTTTCAATCCCGTGTCTTTCGGCTTTTCGTAATGGATTTGAAGTAAAGTTTCCTGTTTTTTTCTTTAATCCGATATTATTAGCCCGACGAAGACAATCAATATTTATAGATACGATGATTCACTATTCCATGAAATAATGTACTATCACTAATCCACTAACAATGAAATTCAACAAATATCTAATTTGAAAGAAACAGTTATACTTTCTCTTCGCCATTCGTACTCGCTAAAAGTTGGAATAATCATTTTTTTTTCTAGGAAAAAATTATTATTGTTGGTAACAGTATCAACCAGTTATCAGTTCTAGTAGATTGAATTAAAAAAATATTGTTGTTTTTACAATTTATCTGTTTTGTGTAGTTCACTCAATTTGTAGAATCTGCTGTTTTTCTCCTAGTGTTCGATACTATGAATCTCTATTGTCCGCGTACAACGTGATACACCATTCGATACTGGGCATGAAAACTCTCAGCTATAGCATTGTGTATCATTGTTTTAAGAATGGATATGTGGGGTTGATTATGTGTCAAATTGATTAATAAGGAAAAGGTTATGAGATTTTGTTCGGCTAACACTAGAAAGTCAAATAAAATGTATATTTGCCTTTCTTACATATACATCAATATATCGAAATAACATGTCTTTCAAAGTATACAAGAAACATTGTTCATGGTATTCGAGAACTGAAACATATTTTCTTTGTCACTTTCTCTCACTTCGAATAATTGTTAATATCCATTTGTGGATGATAACATAAGCTTTACGACGATATAAATTAGTAATGTCACCGAAAATTGGCATACCATCGGAATCACTTAATATTACAATACCACCCTTGTAATACGCTTTAGTATTGTCTTGTATGAATTTGATAGGTCCAAATAAATTAAACTCTGTTAATAAATAATTTCAATGTATTGAACGGAATGCAAAAAATTGCACTCCGGTAGAAAAGTATTTCAATTTTCATCAAAAATTCGACAGATAAATCGTATAGAAATCTATTCTACAAAGAATATTTTTCACAATTTAATAATTTGCAGTGACACGCCTTAATCTTTTCGCCTTAATCGTATCCACCTGAAAGAACCTTACTGATGAGTCATATCACTAATATAATCACTAATATAATAATATAAGCAGGAAAAAGGTTTTGATGAAAATCTTGAAATATGGTTTCATTCACAAGTGTCAGATACTTTAGGGCAATTAGATTGATTATTGAAAATCGACTAAAATGCAATACTGAGAAAACGATGATGAATCAGTTTATGAATTATTAATCAGAACAGAGAATAGAATCAACAAATTTGAATATTATTATTAAATGTTTGGATTAGATGACAATAATCAATCACATTTATTTGAATTAATGCTATATTAGATATTTAAAATTTTACTGAGATATTCATTAAACGCATTCATATATACAATAAATTTAACAACTAGTCATTTACCGAGCTCCTCGGTTTCGTACACTTTTTAGTGTGCTCAAAATTTTAATCCACTCAAAGGTATACGACATTAGCCCACAAAACAAGACTCGCCATAACTCCTAGACCCTTGCCGATCATTCAAATGTATTCCTGCGTGTACTGCGGAATTTCGCTTTCCCTCCTCTAACAGATTGGCTATGCCTAAATCTCGCGGAGATTGCGCAAGCGTCGCCCCCGTAAAACAAATGGGAACGGGCAAAAGCACACGCGGCGGCGCGTGATCCTTATACGAGCGAGCCCCGGCATTTCCGCGTTATTGGCCGGCGAAAAAAATCAAAATGTATTCTTCCACGGCGGGAACAATACGAGAGCGTAAAAGAAGCCCTAAACTTTCGCTAATGCTTCGTGCCAAAAGTCGCCGTCTGGCCGATAACGAATAAATAAGACTTGTCGGGCCGGCGGCGCGCGCGCAGGACCATTGTCGCGTAACTTTCGTGCGGCTGACCTTTTAAGGGACCGCCACACGTGCGCGCACTGGATATACTCGCTATTATCAAACGGCAACCCGACTTTCCCGCCAAGTGCAAGTGTGTGCGCAATGCCAGCTATCATTTGGTGGCTCATTCCTACGAAGCTCGAGTCTAAAACATTCGTTCAGGGGGTAATGTAAGCTACAGCAAAATGAACAATATTGCCTGAATAATATGAATAATCGATTCAATCTTTGTAAAAAAAAGTATTCGCGTGGCAATTCTTATTATAATTATCAACTTTAGACCCATTGACGATTTAACGTAGATCGAGACAGCAGCTGATGGTCTTCACGTTTGTTCATGTACATAAAAAAATCAAATATACTGCCCAAATAACATAAATAATCTATTGAATCTGCAGAAATAAAAATATTCGCTGCTATCCCTATCATATTATTATCAACCGTATTAACTTTCGACCGCATTGGCAATTTAACGGGAATTGAGACAACAGGGCGAGAACTACTGGGGTCTTGTTAATTATTCATGTTACCCCTCTGTTACAAATGCCCCCGTAAGTTATATAGAAAAAAACGTCCTATTTCAGACTATCTATGAGATATAGATGATCACCTTAATCTTATGTTTAAAAAAATTATACTGCTATTTTATTTTTTTCTTGGAGTTTTCCAAATTAGCTTGTTTGAAAGGGCTATTATTTCCAAATTGATTATAGCTTTCGCTAGAAGGTAGTCATATAATGCGGAGAATACAAGTCGGGAGGATACTGTAGCTAGTGTTTAGCACCGAAAACTTTCCTGGCTCTAACTTGATTCGAGAACCCTCATGCGTGACTCCCCTTCTCGTCGGTCGAGTAAGTAACACCAACCCCAAATCTTCTCAGAACCTCCAGCTATAATACTGGTATATACTCCCTTCGCAGTGCAAATTTATCTTGGGTATAACTTATTGCAGTAATCTTTTGCGCAGATATAACGTGGTAAATTATCAAGTAACAGAGAGAATATTTTTTTATAAACAAATAATATTGATTAATACAGGATTGACGATCTTTAACCACTGTGGTATTAACTAATCAGGTGACTTCCCGATGGCTGGATTGCTATACCATTTTCAAGTCTGTAATTTTACTCGAATTTTCTCTTGCCAGTTTCACGTTGTTAACTCTTTCAGGGGCAGTAGGTCGTGTACGTTCCCTTTTAGTTTTTTCCACATTTCTAATCGGCTATTCCAATTTTTATGTAACACGAGTACTTTATGCTCTGAGGTATTCAAGTTATGTACATTTTGTGTCAAATAATGTTGATTTATTCATATAAGTTTGTTGCAAGCATATAATGTAAAAACGATCGATTTTTTTTTCATCGCAAAATGCTGGTGATCTGACATTTTTACGTATTCTCTATGTATCGTATAGTATACCTTCCATGTATGCATTTGTTTAATTGAAAAATTTTTTGATTTTTTGAAAAAGCCTAGAATAGTTTCCAGAATTGATTCTCCATTTTCAATTTTTTGTTTTAACGTCAGAATCGTAGTACGTTACCTCCAAAACTCTTTGTGATTCGTGACTTCCAAAATACGTATACAAGAGAAGACACGGAAAGGGTTAATATATCATAATAAATTGGATAAAAATCTTGAATTGGTAGAAATTAGCACAAAGTGAGCGTCTTCAATTCAATAATAATCAGATTAGACGTGTTTGTCGCTTTTGAAAAAATCACTAATCACAAGTAACTCGTTGTCACTGCTATTTATCCAGCAATGTTTTTCCAATCTACGAAACGCGCATCACGGATCGAATGACAAAAATCCCAGCTGGCAGATGAACTAAATTATACTAATGATCGAAATTCCCCGAGGCCCGTTTAGCGCCCATACTCTAAGGAGCTTTTCCACAAATCCAGTGCTCGATTAATTTTCAGCCCAGCCCCTCTCCTCCCCGAATCAATCCCCAGCAGCTTTCCCGCAACACCACACAGCCTCCGTGTTCCTCGTGATCACACAATTTGAGAAAAAAAACTCCCTTGACAAGCTTACGCAATCCCCGGCTGTGAAAAAGCTTATAGGCGTCGCGCGGCGTTGACCAAAACTCGCTTGCTCGAGTGTACACACGCAGCGCGAGGGGTTGTTGTCTTCGTCGACGTCGTCGTCGTCTTGGTGGCCGCCCCTGCATGGAACCCCTGTATACGTATATACATCTATATCGGCAACGCTCGCCTCCCCCTCGCGAGCACTTATACATATATATATAAGCGTGCACGCGTCGGTGGGGTCTCGTTCTCGCTGTCCCTCTCTCCGGTTTGTGTATTGATCTAGCATTTTTCGCTGGCGAACGGGGCTTCTGCTGGCGCACAGGCTGTTCCAGCGTGACAGCTGTTGGACTGGACGCTCTCGATGGCTGCACGGGGACTTGCTATATGTATATGCGGTAATTTCAAAATCCTATACCACGCGACCGAGCTGAACGCGCGTGCACCAGTGCAGTAATATGTAAAACTGACCGCACGCTCCGCGGCCTATATATGCGTGTTTGCGCCGCGTTCGTCTCTAGGGGAACTTTTTTACATGTGTTGAAAAAAATACACTGTGCCGATTGGGGGGACCTGGTCTGTCTATATATGCTTTAATCGGAATAATGCTTCGTCCTCCGCGCGGGGTTTTTTTCTTCCGACCGCGGCCACGATTACTTTCCAGCTCCGACGCAGTCGAATACACGACGAGGAAATTGACCGCTCATCAATTGGTGTGGATTTCTAAATTATAATCCGCGAGGGAGACATACGTATACGTACAATTCCAACGGATTCAACCAACGACAAGCAGTTCAAACGCGACTCGGCGCTAATTCCACTTGGAGCCGGCGTCTATGTACACACGCGCGCACACGATATCCAGCTCCTCGCGCGTTCTACCCACGAGGCTCGAATTTCTCCAGCTCGGAAAGGCCATTATCTCTCTGTGTGTGTCTCGAAAGTGACGTTAATTTCGCCGCGGGCCCGCCTGCATCGGCCGAAAGCCCATTTTCCAGCTCTCTTGAGAACAATGAGGAGCGAGAGATCCGGATAAGCTTAACGATCCGGAAAACTATATATGACCGTCGTGCGGAAATGCTGACCCCCTCCCCGTAAATACATTAACGTGTTTCTCGGCCCCCCGCGTTCACCAAAGAACAACGCTTTTCTCAACGTGGAATCAAATTATACGCGAATATCTTGGTCGCGAGCTCTTGCGTCTACGAGATGCACTTACTCGGCGGTGGCGACAATACCGAATCCTATATATACGTATCCGTGTATAACGCGCGAGCGTTTCGGATTTCACGTGCAAAGCGCCCTCGCAACGAATCGTCGCGTGCGCGGCTCGTATACGCGGCGCGCTGCACTTTCCTCGCGCGTAAAATAGAGGCGCACGTGTGCGCGCGCTCGTGTATGTGTGTATACACACACACGCATACGTATACGTGTATACGTGGGAGGAACGCGGCTGGGCACCGCCGCCGCATTAATTTAGCGTCGGCAACGCGATATATCTGTCGCGCCAGATGCCGCGTCCCTTTCGTCTAATTATCATTGTATATACGTACAATTCACCGTCGACGGCCGGCTGGCGTGCCTGATAATATGCCATAATGCGTGTGTGTGTGTGTGTGCCTCCCCCCCCCCCCCCCCCCCCCGAGCAGCGTCCGCAATCAACGGAGGATCAAACCAAGCGGAAAGACATCAGATACAAGAGCGGAGATGTATGTATATGCGCGTATAAGCTAGGGCCGATCGAAAGATGCATTAATGAGGGATAGGGTTGGGTCTCTTTTTAACGCCATACGAAATTGCACCGCAAGGGAAGATTATTAGATCGAGCTGTCTGGCCGTGCGCGAAATTCGAAGCTCGGGTCGAAAGGGGTTGCGTGTAATTGCGGTCGAGTTCAGGCTCAATCCCTTTTTGCCGAGAATGTTTCGATTGGCCAGTATATACGTGCGGGTTAATTTATCCGTAGTGAGTTATGAAGTAGACCGACATATTGACACAAAATACGGTATGCTTCATTCTCAATGGGCAATTCGAATTTTTTCACAATTGCCACTTTTTATATGTGTATTTGTTATAGAGACTCGAAAAACATTTAAATCGTATTTCATGTTTTAGTTCAAATCCACTTTTTCAAAAGATACGATCGTTCAAAGATTCAGCGTTTTCTATATACACTGCAGATACTTTTCAAAGGTATAACTTCACGAATTTTATCTGCTTGTAGTAATTCCAAATTTTTATCTAATCGACAGGAAGAAAAAAAATACAACCTAATTATTTTCGATTCAAGTAATAGAGAAAATAGACGCGCTATTCTCGACTTGAAACTCAATACCTCAACTCTTCTGTACATGCTACCGATTCTTCGCGCTCCGTGAAATCGAATCAAAACTATAACCGATGAATTTGCCACTTCCAAGGTCGTCGGTTAATTCTTTTCCCAATATTCTTCAAACTCGAGAATGTGCGTATCCGGAACAATAAAAACCTTATCGCACGCAACTCTGTTCTAAAAACGCTCTTTTCCTTTAAACACCTGTCATGAAAAGCAATATAGGCAGTTGCGATATACCGTATCTGCCTCTCTCTCTCGAACAACATCCTCTCGCACTTGCACTTTGTGGATTTTCCAATGCCAAGGTATATATACGCACGTCTAGCCGTGCGGGCTTTTTCACGGCGGATGTACGCGAGTGCCGTGCAAGGCCGAATATTACACGAGTGTGTCTCGATAAGATGCTAATGTCGCGGCCATGTCGCGGTCCGCTCGCAAGTGGAACGGAAACGCAGAGAAAGATATGTACACATAAGAAGCTCGCGTGCTTTGGCTTACCCATTTGATTCCGGGCCATATCTCGATTGGGGACATACCCGGTGGGTAAAATTATGGGCCAGTTGATTTACTCTCTTGAACTCGCGATTTGGGACTTTGATCGCGAGCCAAGTGCACACCCGAGAGAGATACGCCCGCGGCGCTTCCACCTGCGGCTTCTCCACATGTCAACGCTGAGCATTTTGTTAGCCGTGTGTGTGTATATATACGGACTCGACACGTGTTTTTACAACGTTGAAGCTATCGCCGATCGTTCAACCGGCCGATACTGTAATCGGCGTCGGCCGTAATTTCGTCGCAGTTAAAAGAGTTACGCATACGCGTGGCAATCGAGCACACGCGTCGGAGTGGAAATTTCGCGCTTATTAATAGACAGCGCTTGGAAAAGGAAAAACGAAAGAGTAAGACGGAGAGAGAGCGAGAAAAGGAAAAAAAATCGAGCGTTGATTTGGCTCGCTTTGTTTCAACTTTAGTCACGTTGTTATAGAGCGCGGACAAAAGGAGAAATCTTCGCCGCGGCCGAGAGAGAGAGAGACGCGATAAGCCCCGCGCGCGCACAAGGAAACTCACAATCGCTCTCGTCGCGCGCGTAAAATTAATCCTGTTACTCCCGGTGCCATCAGCACGTCGAGTTGTGCATTCGGACGCAAGGGGGGCCGAGAAAAAAAAAGAAAGAAGCGAAAAATTCTCCCTCTCGGCCCCAACGCAATCAACGAAAGCTCGCGCGTCGAGCGCGCGGGAGTATATTAATTCATTAGTGCAGTTGGGTCGCGCGCGAGCGACGAGGCCGCGCCGCGCGTAAATCAAAACGAGTTAGGCCGCGCAGCGCGCCGGCTAATTTGGTAAAGTAGGCCCGAGCCCGAAGTTTTAATAAAATCACCAGCTGTCGGGTGCGCGCACGCGAAACCGAGAGTCCGGCGGACATATCGATCGCGCTGCTTCTACTCCCTCGCGCTCGTTCCCCCACTGCCCAATAATTCGTGCCGTATATACACACACATACGCGCGACCCTTGCAGGGCGCCCGCTGCCCCCGGCTGCGAGTAGTATCGATTTTTTCCACCGACCGAAGGGGACCGCTCGCACGGAACTTTCGCGCCGCGTGCCATTTGGCGAGGGCGGCTGATCCGGAAATCGCGGGCGAGAGCACGAGCCCCCCCGCGACGACGAGCCGACTATCTGCTGCTCGGCCCGCGTCTTTATCGGCTTCCTTCTTTTATTGCCCTGCGACGAGGAGAAAGAGAGCTAGAGCGGGGGAGAGACAGATTAGGCAGGACGTCGTTAAAATTCGCCCCTGCGCGCTGCCGGCCCACCCCGCGGAGTAATGGCCCGACTCTGTACAGCCGCCTCGATCAATCTTATCTCTCTCTCGGCCCCGCGTGCCCGGTGCGCTCCTCCATTTCTGCTGACGCTTTCCTTCGCATTTTACGCGGCCTGCGGAAAATTCTGAACCCTTTCGTTCCCACCGGTTTGAGGATTTTTTCATTTTGCACGACGGAATCGAGCTGCGTTTCTGGAAAACGCGATCGAGACAGATTTTACGCGAAACTCTTTCCATTTTTCTACAACGAAGTAACAGAAGTTGATAAGCGAACGAATTAACTGAAAATAATACTCTCTTAATTCCTTACGATGAAAATCTCACTGGAAGCTTCCGTGAAACGTTTTTCACTGTACTAACAGCGGATTGTTTACTGTCAATACAGTGCATTTTTAACTATAAATATAAAATTACCGATTTCCACTGAAACTTACAGTGGCTTTTTGCTATAACATAGTGAGTGACATTTGACCGAAGCTTACAGTGAATATTCCACTGTAAGCTTCAGAGTAGATTTAATTTTTCCAAAATTGTATCATTTATAATCCTAAGCGAATAACCCTTCTGCAGGTAGAAAATCCATTGGTTATATCAACAACGCAAACTTTGGATACGTGTCCTATGCTAGCATAGCATTTTTACACCAAAAAATGGAGTTGCTCGCATTTCGCGGGTCGTAAAAAACGTCTCGTACGGCTAATCTTTTACGGAGGTCGTAATATTTTCTCGCGCGCATTCGAAACACACCGGGAAGTGATTTTGGGAACTTCGCACTTTAAAAGCCGGGAGGGAAGAAGGACTTATGGGATAAGAAGAAGTTTAGAGACGCGCGCGCGAAACGGCAATTTTATCAAACGAAAGCAAGGAGAAACTGGGAAAGAACGTCTCGCCGACACTCCCATTTCTACTCGCACACTACTCCGTCGTGCGTAGAGGGAATAAATAAAAGAATCACTTGCGGTGGGCCGCTCGCGCGCGCGCGGCACGTGGCCCCGCACAAAGGAGGCGTGCGGAGAAAACGCGCTCCATCCTCGCGCGGAGAAAGGGAAAGAAAGAGAGGAAAGGAAAAAGAAAATGAGAAAAAAAGTGGACACTCGAGGTGAGTCACCCGGCGCGGCGCGGCGCTGCAGCTCTCTTTGCACCTGAGACGCGTGCCTTACAATATACACGAGGAGCTCGCGTGCAAGATAACGTGTGTGTATACGAGCGAGCGATTTGGATGATGCCGGCTGTATACGAGGGATCGGCTAGCGTTGACATTTTATGTATACTTGCTGTATCGAGTGGCACGCGCGAACTGCTGCGCGTTTTGTTTTCCTGCAACGCTAGTCGTTTCATTGTGCAGTTGCAAACGCGACGGGTCGAAAGCTAATTCCGTTGCGGTTCGAAAGGCCATTCGCGGACGCGAGGATTATTTTAAACTACTTATACGCTTGAACACCGATTTTCAAAATCGAGGATTCATAACTCGATTTTCTTTCGGTAGGCTGTTTTTCGCGATTAAAACTAACGGATCGCGAAGAAAAGCTCGTTTGATGCGATCATATACGAGATAAGAGGTGTATTGAACTGATTGATCGGGCGCTTTTTCGCGCGAACAATCGAGAATCGACCACGTGTGGCTCGAGTCTACGATTAGGAATCATCCAATTCGCAGCGTAGAGACAATTCGTACAGCACATTGAGAACATCTATATACTTTGCGGCATGTCCCAGCCAATACTGAATAAAACAACATTTCCAAGCTTGCGTGTGTCCTATTAAAATTTATTTTCCACCCGACATGAATATTCAAGCGATTCGTCCCGGAGTGAAAAGAAATACGCTCGATCAAAATTCAGCGCGCACCTTGAACAATTCAATCGAGAAAAGAGATTCTCCCTCTCTCTCTCTCCAATGTTTACGGGCCTGTGTCTCTCGGGCTGTACGTCCCCCCGCGAATACTCTCGCTATACAAATGGGGGGGGGGATATATGGAGAAGAAAAGAGCACGTATATATATACGCGTGGAATAAAAGTATTATCTTCGGCGAGCGAGCGCGCGTGCCTCTCTTCCACCGACTAGATCTCGTGTAATCCGGCTCGCGACATTTCCGCCTACTTCGCTCGCCCGCCGTATAAATTCCGAGTCATCCGAAAAAAGCCTCCCCCTGTAATTTATATACACACGGCGGTACGTCAAAACTTTCTTGCCCAGCCACGTGTAATGCCGAGGGATTATTTTTCATGCCCGCCTATATATACGTGTATATATACGGTAATCCGAGTTTTCATCGTGCGTGGTAGTACAAAACGACCCTCGCGCAGAGCCGCGTTTGTAAATTGGCAATCCAGCGAGTTGTTATGGAAATTATATAGATTGGGTTGGAAATTGAACTGTTTTTCTTTTTAACGAGTAATCTTATTCGTGTGCAAATTGCAGTTGGACAATAACATTGATACAACAAAATCATGAAAATGCTGAGAGTATTCACTAATGATTCACCCTATTCTTTCTTATATGAAAATGAAGCAATTGATTGAACAGTATTTACCGAACAACGATATTTTAATTACGTGGAAGAGAATCACCGACTTCATTTTCAATTGGCAGCCATAACAAAAGTGAAATTTTTGACTTTGGCTATTATGGCAAAAATTCATAAGTCACTTTCAAGATCGATATAATAAACAGGAAAAATCAGAAAATAGTCATTGTAATATTGGTATTCATGAAAGTATTGCAATGTGCTCGGGAAAACTGTATGCTGCCAAATATATATAAAAAAAATCGAAAAAATCGTACTTTGACGGGTGTTTACGTGCACATTCAACATTAGTTACAGTATATATTTCATCTTTCAAATTATTTAAAAGTACTCTGAAATAAGATTGATCGACATTAAAAACGACAGAATTGTCAAAATGTTGAAAAATTATTCAGAGCCTCCAGAAGGACACCCAAATTGGTACGTCACTCAACGCCAAACCACCTTCGCGGCGAACTACGTGTATGTTGATAACCGCGGGTGAAAATTTTTCCTTTTGTCTTCCCGCATCTATATATAATCGCAGTTAGCTTACTTTCGCTGGCTCGCTCGCGTCCCATTGCCGCATTATGACAATCGCGATTAACTCATTGCATTCGCGGAATTTTTCATAAGCTCGAGCCGGAGCCCGAGGCCAATAATAAGGTCCTTAAAATGCGCGCCGCGTCGCGTTACCCACAAACATTCGATTAACCCCTCGAGTTCCGTCTTTCCTCGTAACTCCCGCGTCCCTCTCTCTCGTGGCGTTCATTAAAAAAGGAGCCGCCCCCTTTGTCTGCGGACGCGACACAACAATCGAGCCCGGCGAGACGAGGTGGGGGGGGGGGAGGGGGGCAGCAGGAGGACAAAAGAGCTGGGTGGATATACGACGCGCGACTTGCGGAATCGCCGACTTTCCGCGTCCTCCTCTCTTTCCCTGATGTGTGCGCGGGCGACCAGCTCCTTAGCATATTGCACGTGTTATATGCGCATTATACGAGACGGGCCATAACTCGCTTCTGACTGACCCCGATTGTTAACCAATGTTTGCTGGTGCGTATGTGTGTGCGTGCGTGTGTATGACCGCAATGGGCGGCGCAAACCGTCGGCATGTCGTTGATGAGTTTCGTTATATACCTGCGTGTTAACTCGATTTGAAGCACCGCAGGATCCAACAATTGATGGATGACCGATCATTAGTACGTTAATCCGACCATTTGCGTGCCTGTCAAAAGCAGATGCAACGTTAACGAGTATACTTCCTCGGCAACGATTGATATTCATCGATGTTCAAAGCAGATGTCGGCTTTTGAGCACACACTCAAATGTTTTCGGGTATCCAACATTTTTTGTTTGCTTGTTTTTCGTATACTGGCTTGCTGACAAACTTACGGGATAATATGACCGCTTCGTAATTTATTGAGAGTCGAATCGAGCATAATTTCAAATTTTCAACTTTATTTCCATTGCTTTTGCTTTTATGATATTTTTTATCTTCGTTGTAAAATTTGGCGAGGAGGGCTTTGAAAAATATGCTCGAGTCAAAACGATATTTTCGGTAAGGACAATTTAATATGCTTGGCTGTCAAAACTGCCTCGAGGCTCAACACTGTATATTTACAGGGTCGTTAAACCAACAAACAGTCGTCTGAAACAAAGCGTATGTCCGAAGATACCACCTCACCTATATAGTATCATAAATCACCAGTTAACAAGAACCCCATGGCAGTAGGTATTATTTTAATCGTAAAATTCAACGGCTCGTCAATAGTTTTCCATTCGTCAATCCATTATCACACCTCTCGGCGTTCGCATCCAGAGGCGTGTGTGTGTGTGTGTGTAGTTTGTGGCGCATCCCTTATGCGAGGATACGTATTTCAACCCAACTTACAACTCCAGGTCAAAAGTGCTGTTATGAAAATTCGCTTGTAACATCGCGAGATCAAATCAATTTAAAATAACTTGGAAACCACCGGATAAAATTGAAATTTGATGTTTTCACGCCAAAAGTTAGAGAAATTGTTTCCCAACAGAATCTACTTCGAGAAAAAAATCAAAACCACCACTATTGAAAACAAAATCGCTCGATAGATTATGATTTATAACCGGTATTTGTACCCGAGTAAACACGTCGATTTACCCGGTGGGTACACGGCACCGCCCCTCAGTAATTTGTCTGAACAATGGAGCCGTGAAAAGTCTCTGTTTCGCAGCGCCACCCCATTGATCTTCTCGTTGCAAACACGCACGCCTAAGATCGAGTTGGTGTATACAGAAGCGCGAGCGTGTGTGTCGGGTGTTATGAGTAAGCTCGAGCGGTACACGGCGCTTGCGCAGAAAGTAGGTAATCAGGTATATGTGTACGTAAGGATTAGCCAAGGTGAGGCGTGCGCGCCTGTATATCCATTGGTCATCCCCGTCAATGGAGAGCTAGAGAGACGTCAAAACAAGGCTGTAAATCAGGGCCGGCCGGGCCCAAACTGACCTCGCTCCTGCCTGCGCCTGCAGCATCTCTTATCTCTGCCGGCCTGCACAGGCGCGCTTCTTCGGTTAATCCCGCGCGATAATCGCGCTCGCCGCCTACGTATAATAGCCCTTGTCCTTCGCGTGTGTCTCGTGCGCGCGCATTCCGTGAGAGGCTCCTGTTTTCCCATTATCGCCCGGCTCTCTCTCTGTGTATAACGGTAGTGTTTGCGCGGTTCGCCCTCCCCGCGGGGCTTCTTTCTCCGTAGGGGCGATTTTACAGCGCGAGTGTGACTCAGTAGCGTCTTTTCTCCAGATTCATCCCCGATACGATAAACCCGAGGCCCCGAACAATTTCTCTCCCGTCGCGGCGGCATCCGTGTACATTATATAGCTGGTGCGCGCGCTGCGCGCTTTGTAGTTTCGCCGGGACGATACGGAAAACTATGGATAACAATGGTTTATCATCCGCCGGACGCGGTGCAGTGCGCGTCGACTCGGGGATTCGCCGGGAATATAATAGCCGCATGGGCGAACGGCGATAAGACTCGTAGCGATGGAATTATCGGGGCGTAGTGCGAAAACAGAGCGGCAAGTGGATAATACAGCTTCCCCATCGGCGGACAAGTTGACATGTGTAACCGTGTAATATCGCTGCGATCGACTCCATCGGATTGGGTGTGTACATACACCAATCGAGGATTGTTACATGAAGCCCGATGCGTTCGCCTTGGATAAATATATAATCAGCTCGAGCTCGTCCCCAAGTTGTATGTATAAGCGATCGAGCGACGTTTATCCGACACGCGATCGGCTCGCGAGCGTTTGTTTTCGATCGGAGAGAATCTCGCGCGCGCGGCGATTCAATTATTTAATGCGCTACCGAAGAGAGCCGCCGCGGGGTCCGATGGTGCGATTGTCGAGCTTTGATGTTATGCGCCGCTTCGGTGTCTGTATTCTAAATATTTGCAGCGGGATGCGCGCGCGCGCGTGCGGCTCTTGAATAAGACTCTTTCGATATATATGTCACGACGAGCAAGTGCGGCGATTCATTGATGCATAACCACATCCGATTTATCTTGGATGTGTGTTGGTCGCGAGTGATTCGAACTTGTGAAGATTGATTGCGAGTCGCGATCGGCGATCTTAGATTGGCGCGCTTGATTTACACTTCCGGTGGGTAGACGCGAAATTTCGCAGGATTGTATCGCGTGAACAAATACATTTCGATCGTTTTCTTGTTTTCTCTATTCTCGGGTAATTTTCATTCCAATCGAAGCACTTAGTTTCTTCAAACGTATATTTGATGTTCGCGAGATGATTTCATGATGGTATATTGATAAAACAATGTTTTCAGTCGCTCATGCTGGGACACGTGAGAAGGTTGATTTTTAAGAGAGTCATATTGGATAGACGAACATTACAATGGTCGATTTGAGTGACTTCGATTAAATGACATTTGGAATAGGCTAACATGGGTTAATGATGGTTACAATGGTCGTTTCTGGTAGCTCTTGGATGACCCTTTAACATTCCTTTTACTATTTATCACATTCTATATGTCGTTCACAAAAGTCCATAGAGGGGAGGGTATATTGGGTATAATATACTTACCTTATGCAAAATACTCGTTTTGCAACGAGCGTAGCAAGCTTTTATTGCCAGTAAATATAAAAGTCGAATCGTTCACAATCTTAGCGTGTCCGGATTCAGAAGTGTATCGAGTCAACGACGATATTCCATTGATATTTCCCGCGACCAAATCCGAGGGTGAAACAAAAGCTCAGCCGACCAAAAGATATACATCCCCCGCACATACACAGACACAGAGAGACCAGCTCGCGGGTTCGTCGCGCCAGAAGCGGAACAGAGAGTGTGTCGTCCTCGAGGAAATTCCTACTCGCAAATAGAAGCCGCGGCTCTGTTCTTAGAACTTGGTCCGCTGGCAGCTTTTGGCTGCGACGATCGCTTTGGTGGGCGGTGCGCCACCTCGCTGCAGTCGCGCATCCCGCGATTAAGTGGGTGGAAAACACCGATAAAACTTACATTTGCAAAACTCGCTCGCGCGTGTGTGCGAGTGTGTGTTTATTATATTATAATCGCGCTCGGTTTTCGGAAGGCAATTCGCCAGCGGGATGAGTCAGAGGTTTCTTCGATTGCTGATTTATTTCACGCTCGCTGCGAGCGCGGGTGTATATATATAACGAGCAAACAAATTGGGTCAACACTGGGCTGCGGGAGACAGACATACACTCGCATTGCTCGCCAAGGAGTCATCGAAATTTCAGAAATCGTTAAAATTTTCACAGTTACAGCTGTTTCGAATCGGTCGTACTACGCGATATATATTTGCATACACGAAAAGTCAACACGAAGTAGTACCTATACGCGTATATATGTATCGGCCGTGACTAATTGGAAAAGTCAAATCGAAACGCTGTGCACCTGTCCACACATTGATCCATACGGGAATAACGTCTCTCTTCCACGGCCAATTCGACTGGCGAAACAGCCAGAAGGAGAAGAAAAAAAAACAGAAGAATCAAGTTGCTCGGCGCGCGGGCGGCCCCAGATGTGTGTTACACAAGCGCGCGTAATTCCCTCGCGGAACCACTTGCTACCGGCGCGTCGTGACGCTCACCGGTTCTCCGAAGCTCGGAAGCAAATCCGTCGCGCTCCACGTGCTGTATGTATGTATATACACGGATCTGTTTTGGTATTATAAGGAATCGGAAGGAAGCAGCGGCGTGTGGCGCGCACGTGAGCTTGGCATTGCCCTTGTCACACCGATGATTTACGCAATGTTTCAACGACGCGCGATATGTCGGTCGGTTTTTTTCTCTCTCCTTTTTTTTATTAGTTCTCCCGACTTGTGTGTTTTTTCTCTCGTTTTCGCCGAGAAATACAATGGCTTTTAATCCACTTTCCCGGAATTGTACTTTTCAACGTTTAAGTCTCACTTTGTTTACAGTGGAAGCAATATAGAACGAGATGTCATTTTCCCCGTCTTTTTATGCCTCTATAACCATATTGTGTTGGTTACGTAGCCGTATATTCTGGTGTACTATTATCACGTAGTTCAGATGACGAGAATAGAGCTTCTGTCACACCTGGCGGGTTGGGGACATGGAAATTCACATGTGTTTCGAATAACGAATGGAATAACAAAAGTTTATCAATCGGTTCGAATAGTCATAAAGTTTCAACCGTAATATATATTGTTAAATGGCAAAATACGAAACAGGTTCTCGCATCACAATGGTTGCGCGGTTTGATGTGTAAATAATACAAACGTGTCAAGCTTACCACCGCTATATTCTAACGGAACGATTTGCCAAACGAAATAACGCGACATTCTACAAGCGCAACCGGACGAGTTTCGAACTTGACGATCGAGAAAAGTGCGAGAAACTATAAAAATAAAAAACCCGAAAACCCGCGGATAAAAATGGGGAAGCCCGTAATGCAGTTGGGGTGTGTTGTCGACTAGTTCGTGTGTGTGTGTGTGTGCGTGCGCTCGGGTATATATCGCGCGCTCTAATCGTGGGAGGGTCGGCTGCCGGGTGGTGGGGGGAACCGGCGGTGACGTCACGGGCCTGTATATACGCGACTCGAGTATATAGTATAGTTGCGCGCCGGTGGTTGTCGGCTGCACACGCAGATGCGGAGGAGTAGGAGGGGGGAGGCAGGCAGGCAGGCGCGCGCGCACACAGCACAGCACTCGAGCAACTATATAGCTTTCGGCCAGTCACGTTGGTCGGCTCAGTCAATGCGTGACGATCGGCGGGCTCGGAACTGCACCTACAACCGACTCGCTCTCGTCTATACCGCGCGTATCTATATACACATTTGCGCGTACAGATACGTGTATACAGAATCCGGCGAGGAACCAGCGCACTGGTGCATAGACAAATTTAATTGTTGAAACGGTGAACTCTGGCAGGCACAGTGGCGGGACTTGGTGATTTTGAGGGGACGGAAAGTGTGCTTTTTGATTTTGGCCCCTGGGGGGAACAAGTGGACTTTCGCGCCGAGTGCCAGGTGAAGCAGGAGAAGGAGGACGTGGAGGAGGAGGAGGAGGAGGAGGGTCGTTTTTCGTTTTTCGCGCCACAGCAGCGAGCCGGCTTTTGCATGATAGCGGCCGAGCAGTCGAGCACCGGCCCACAGATGTCGCAACGCGTGCCGAGCGCGGGCCTCTACGACAATTACATTGACGATCAGAGCGCGTACATGATGTACTCCATGTACCCGACAAACGCTCCCATGGGCGATATATGGGACCTCGCCGACGAGAAGAACCTGGTAAGCATCCCCGTGTACATCTCTGGTGATTGTCAACGCGCGCGCGGCGAGATGCTTTTTCTCGAGCGAGCTTGCGGCGCGACAACTCCGTGAATACCCTCGGTGTATCGTGGATTTTTGCGAGAACCACGAGGAATAATTTTCCTTGAGAAGATTCTCGATTTGTATTGTTGCATGCCCTCTAAGATTGAAATAGTAGAAATCGCGTAATTGATAAAAATAGTAAGTATTCAACTGAAGATTAGTAAAAATTGAAAATTTTACTTATTTTTCAGTTGAATATCTACTAATGAATAGTAATTTCTCACTATTTTAGATTTAGAGTGTATGTATATAACGATTTGGAATTGGATTGTTGGATTTACTTTTACCTCAGAATTTAAATTCTGGAGTTGCAGATCGAATTCTCGAATTCTCTTGTGCACTCCCAAAACAATATTCTGCGGTTATACGAATTTTTTCTATCGATTGAAAATATTACGATTTGTCTGAGAAATCACTTGTAAATGCAATATTACAATTTTTAAGTTTTTGCTACAATTTTAATGCTATCACAATTTTATTAAATAATACAATTAACCAAAACGGGAAACAAGGAAATATTCTTCGCAAATCCATTTACATGCTTATCTCGAATGATTTCGCTAACCAATCGACGATCAGATAAATTCAGTCGCGCTTGATTTGCAAACAACAGAAAAATTTCATCAGTGTCCATGTTGATAAGAATTCTTCAAAATTTTTAGTAGAGTTGATGTATTTTGAAAATCTCATTTAATTGAAATTTAAAAATCATCAATGGATAATTAAGTCACGTTTCTTTCAACTACTGTCCAACTGCTAGATTCAAGTTATCAAAAAATAAAATTTGAAACAATCTAAAAATTGTTCACAAAAATCGTTTGTTCGTCCCCAAAAAAATTATTTGCCAACAATAGTTAGTTCTTCGTAAACTGTCTCTATCAGGCCAAAGTTTAAAAGCCTAAAAATCGTGTCGCTTTAAAATCGAATTGCAAAATTATTCATTAGACAACAATACAGTTCCGCTCTCCTCTTCTATACACAATCGCCGCCGGCGACAACGAACTTGGCTCCGTTTTGAATGACAATAAGCTTTCGCGCGCAATCGCGCCAAGCTTAAAATCCGTGACATTCTCTGTATTATAGCGTCGCTGTATACCGTCGGATTGCTCTATATCTGCAATTTGTATGTTTTGCTTGACCCAAGCGCGAAATTAAGTTCGGGCAAAACTTGGTTGATCGAATGTTGGGTGAGATCGGTCGCATCGTTAATGATTCGAAAATCATTCAAGCATCGAGTCGTTTTTTATTTGTTTCTAGATCAGGGCAGAACTCAAATTCCAAACTTTGTCGAGTGTGGATTTTTATCGGGACAAAGAAACTCTGGGTATAGCCGTGAAATGTTTTGAAATCGTCGTATGGCTCGTGAACACGATACCACGCAATATTTGACAGGCACGGGGAGTTTATTGACTGTAGACCCGAGTACTTCACGAAACGAACGACTGGTGCATTTTATTTTAATTGAACCAGAAAACGAGAGAGTGAAAGCAGACCTCTTTAACGAGCGTCTAGTGTCGCGTCGTTTCCTTTTATTAAACACAATTAAAATCAATTTGGAGGGTGAAATATGTGATAATGCCGTCTGTTCAGTTGCCAGTTGTACTGTTGGAAGTTCTGGAAAATAAATGACGTTAAAGCTGATAATACGTGTCACGTGATTGCATGTAATTTCGCTCGAACATAGGGGCGCAGTTTTCATTATTCATAATAACTCGACTATATATATATGATGCATAAAACATCAACCCATCCGAAACTTCAGACGCGCCGATGAAAAATTACACGTTTCATTTATGCAATGACATTTGAAAATTCATCATTTCCATTTGTCTCGGGTTCTCGCGAGCACCGACATCAAAACAAAGAACAGCAGCCAAGATGAAGAAAAATATTTTGCGCAGCTCTAAACCAGCTCTGAAAATGTCGTTAGCTCAAATGCGGATATATGTGCGGTGTGTGTTGCATTTGTCGATAGTCATCGTGCACATTTTTCTCGTTACTTCTTCTTCTTTTTTTCTCACTCACTCGCTCAAATCCTTCTTATAGTTCTAAGAAATCATTAGCATAATTTATCATAATCTTTTGTGATCCCAAGTCGTGCGACGCCCATTCCTTCATTTATTTTTTTCTCGATTTCTACATACGCGATGCAGTATGCAAAATTCGCGCCACGCTGGGATGCGAGCTTATCAATTATGACGCGTCTCTCGAGTCACTCTCGATTCGTTCGCTTCCGATATATGCGCTTATCCTCGCGAGAAGTGCGATATTATCCTCCGAGTTTTCAGAGGCCAATCGCATTAACTCGGAAATTTTCGTGAGTTTTCACGAGAAATCTTCAGGTTGGTGCAAGAAGTTTTACTTGAAAAAAATACCTTGCGATTTTCCAACTTGAAATGATTATGAGTTTCCATCGAATGTTTTTTTTCTTTGTCGACAAGGAATGTTCCTTGGAAATAAAAAAACAAACAACATCGAAGTGCAGAGATAGTGTACGCGCAAACACACACCCAACGAAATCTACCGCGCATTCGCGCGACAAGCTCGATAGTATATCGGCGATCATTATCGTAAATAAATAATAGGTAGGAAAGGTAAAAACGTCGCGAAGCTTTTAGCAATGCCACGCTTGTTACCGTGCGCGCGCGCGTTTCCTGTGTGCTCAACAATCAAGCCTCAATGACCGCCAAAGGAAGAAAAAAAAATCATGAAACGAGAGAGAGAAAAAAACAGAACCTCTAACGGAGGCGATAATGAACGGAGTGTTGAAAGTCCACCTAATTACCGAGCTCAAAATCTTTCGGAATATAGAGCCGATAAAAGGAGAAAAAAAGTGCGAGCCTTGTTCTTGAGCTCGATTCCAAATCGGTTGATTCTAATTCGCGCTGTGGTTAATTGAAGAAAACTCGACCTCCGTTCGCGTTTTCTCTCGGCAAATGCCCGCCGAACGTTCGATTTCCGATATGTCGAGGAGGAAATAGCTGAAAATTCCTCTCGATGTATAACGAGTCTCGAAAAGTTAAATCAAAAGTGCTAATTCCGTCGGAAGTGGCCAGGTGCGTTATCTACGGTCGATGCTCGCAGTGTCTCGTTTTCCGACGGGACTGCCATGGACAAACTGGCGGCGAAGGCCTTCCGAGAAGAAGCCGCGCGTACTTTGCCGCCAGAGCAAAACTAGCGCCCGGCGAATTATGTAATATCGCGGATTAAGTATATGAAAGACGAGAGAGAGAGAGAGAGAGAGAGAGAGAGAGAGAGAGTGGCTCATCAGTGGGCTCTTTCGCGGAATCGTCAATCTCGCCCCCGTACGCTACGCTCGTGCGACCAGTGCAACTTGATTAAATTAAATGTCCCGCACGACCGATGCGTCTTTTTTCATCTCGTTCGGATGAATTTTGACAACTGCCGCGTACACGGTTGACCTATATTCGAGACGAACAGCCGTGACGCAACACGAAATAAGGTTCAAATATAATTCAATCAAACTGTTTACGAATTGTATGAAAATTTCTCCAAACGACATCGTCGAGTTGACTGTAGAATTACAGCTGGACGTATAAATAATCGCTTGTTGAATGAAAAAGAGAAAAAAAATCACTCGGTACGTGAATCAGCCGACATGACCAAGACAAATTTCGAGCTCGCTCCTTTGTCATCACAATAATCCATTTGTTTTACACTAACAAAGCACGGCGTCAACTCATAACAACGTACATACGTCCATTGTCGCCGACTAAAGGTACCTCGTTGAAATCGGAAGGAATTTCCAAACAGCTGCTCGCGAATTCAAACATCTTTGCGATTCGAACGAGAGACGAAAGAACGAGAGAGAGAGAGAGAGAGAGAGAGGGGGGAAAAATGAAGAAATCAAATCCCGAAACGTTCAATCGAGACATAACAGAGCGGCAAATTAGAACGTCGCTTTCATTGAGAGCCGGCGGCGCGAGCGCGCAAGAAAATCCTTGACAATCAATGAAGTGCAAAGCATTGACATGTGGCGCGGCGTTTAATTGGGGCCAGCCGAGGGGCAGCGTCCGAAAGGAGCAACCGAAGCGACGACAGAAAGAGAGAGAGAAAGAGAGAGGAAAAAAATGAAACGATGGAAAGCAGTTGAATCTTTGGCAGGAAGCGCGGAGTTAAGTCTTGTTAACCCGCGTCAATTAGTCGTGCTCCCAGTTTCGCTCGTATGTACACACACACGCACTCGGTTCTCGGGGTTGAACTTTCAATGCGCGCGCGCGCCAGCTCGAATTGAATGAGCGTATATATAGTGTACACGGCGCAAGTATCGGTGCGTATACGCGCGAATCTCACGCGCATGGAATGCAACGGCTGCTGCAGACACCGGGCAGTTTCTCCGCGCTTCAAATTGACGCCAATTTCCTCGGGAAGACTTTCCTCGCCGGCGCGCTGATGCTCGAGTTAATTCCCGCGGATTCCGCCTGTCGCGAGCTCGCCCGTTGCTCTCGGGCGTCTTTTTTATTTTTGCCCCCCGACGCACACGGAGAAAGAGAGGCAGCCTTAAATGAACGCAGCCGAGTTCTCTCCCTGTTTTAATTGTTCCACTCTCCTCGCGCTAATGGCATCTGGCCGTGTATCGCACGCACGCGACGAGGAAAAGTCGCGGCTCTTCAGAGTCGTGGATTTTTTTCGATAAGCCTTGCGCAAGAGGCGTGACTCATGCCAGAAGCAACTCGGAAGTAACGATTATCCCCGCGGACGCGGTTATTTATTGATTCGGAGAACTCTCGGCCCGCAGGAGGGAGTTGACCGGTCGGAAACTTTGGAGCTTCATTTTCCGAGAACGATATGTGCATATAACCGACCGATTGAGACACTTTTTTTCGTAGCTATATACGAGAACAATCCGTTTCCCGGGAGTTTTTTTTTCTTTCTAAATCGCGACTAATAAGTCATCCGTATAGTTGATAAATCGTTCGCGCGACGATCCGCGACAACGAACGCGAGAGCTCGATTTCCAGGAGTCGACGAAAAAATATGTGATTTAGATATATATGTGAAACGTGACTAAACGACGCGGGGAAAAAATTATGATTCCAATTAAAACTGATATTCCGTCAGTTCGAAATCGTAAAAATATCTGGCCCCTCTTATCTGGATATTCTTCTACGCGATTAGCTTTCATGAATTCTAAACATCTGTTATTGACGCCGTTCGCGGCGCGTAATTGATTCGCTGATAGCGCGCCCAGCATGTGTAATAAGAATTATATCAATAGCGTGTGTGAGTCAGTGTCTTCTTTGGTTTTCCCAAATAGCGCGTGTATACACATATATATTCCTCTCTCGGTTGATAACAGTCGCTCGCGCGCGCGCGAGATATCTCCATCGAGTATTTTGCTCGTTCAACCGAATTCATTTGCGGAAATACGATGAGTCAGCGCCGCAATCGCGCTTCTCGATTCTCTCGTCGTCCCTGTCAATTACTCTCGGAGCGCGACGCTCCTTTCCAACGCGAAATCGGCCGTTTTATACAATAACAGTAAAGATTCCGTCTAAATCGAAATATTTTTTTCCTCTTCTCGCGTCGGGGTTGAAACCTCTCGAATAGTCACGCGGGAATCAATCCGGGCGAATCTTTGCCAACGAGCGCGGAGATGAAACCAGACGAGCCGCGGCGACGCGTCAAGTGGCCGGGCAGGAAACGGCAATCAATTGGTAATCTCTGGCGCCGGCTCGCTTCCGCGCGGCGCTTACCTCAGATTCGCGGGGGCTGACTCATCGCCGCGGGCTCGCGCCAGCCGATTTATGAATGGAGCGTATGCGCGCCTCCCCGCCCCGCGCCCCGGCTCCCGACGACAACCGGTCGCGCTCACACACCGCAATTACTCGTGCGACAAGTGAGCTCGTATATGCATACCGAGAATTTGCGTATACACGCGCCAGATGACTCGGCCGTGATTCAATCGTTTCCGCTTTTTTCCGGTGCCCGAGTTTTTCCTCTCGCTCCGGAGTGCTTGATTAACCGGCCCGAGACGTGCTTAAGTATATGCCGACATACCGAACGTGTGAGTTTTCGAGCGTCGCTGCCGTCTGGGGTAAACCGCACGATAACGATCTGGCAATGCTTCCGATCGCGACTTCCGTTCGCGGATCGCGAAGGAAAGCGAGAGGAGGCTAAGGGAAGAATAAGCCGTGTTTATAGCGCCCAGACGTCCAGAGTATCCATGATTTCCCGCTTGTTTCTCGAGACGTCGATGTATACATAATGCATGAGTGTTCGGGGGAAAAGCAGCAGCAGCAGCGCTTAGGCGACCTCGAAAGGAGGTCAGTTCCGCCGAAAGACACCGCGTAAGCCTCCCAGGTGTGTATGTGCGTGTGTGTGTGTGTGTGTGTGTGTGACGTCAAGGCTCGCCGCTAAATACTTTCCCCTCGGAGAATGTGGTGCCGCGCGGACCTCCACGGATAATGCGGCTGTCTTTTTCCTCCTCGTTTTCGGCTTCTCAGGCTAAACCGTCGTCGCGAGCCCCCCCATTATAATCCCATTTCCCGATGGGATATATACTGCTTTCCCAAAGCTTTTATGAGCCTGCAGTGCGAGTGTGCGTGTGTGCTTTGTGCCCTGATGCGATTATACCTCGCGCGGATTAGCTTTTCCACGGCGACTCGAGAGCGCGCGCGATTATTTATGGCTCGAGTCGTTAAGATTTGGGAGGTTCGCGGATAATGGGCAGAGCCTTATCGGCTCGGGCCGGCGAGATTGTCGCCCGAAATTAGGCGAGCCAAGTGATCCTTGGGTTTTCCTCGATCGGCTATACCGATTACCAGTACGCGCTGAAATAAAATATGAATTTAACTCAAAAACCATCCGATAATGAATTTTTGTTTTCTACTTCGATTAATATTGTATGATTTCACTTTTGCATTTGAAGATGATCGAAAGTATATATTAATTTTGGTTGGATACTTTGATAGCTCAGTCAGGGCAATATCCGATATGCGTATAACAGATCGACGTAGAGGTAGATTTGGCCGCCCCCTCAGCGGCCGGTCGCGGCGGATGTTGTTTCGAAGTCGGGCGGTCAATTAGCGCGAGTTTTTCCGCGGCGTGAGTAATTTCGCGCTATCGCAGCAGCTTTCGGTGAGCCGCGTGTTCATATACACGCGTATCGGCGGCGAAACCGAGGCCGCCGCTCATAGTTTTTCTCTCTTTTACGTGATTAGTCGCGCGAGCGAGCGAGCGATAGCGGCGCGTAAGAAGTTCGATCGGGCGTTGCTCATTCACGGGGGCTTTTGCAAATTTGTAGATGAATGAATTTTACGAGGAGCCTTGGGATTTTGTGCGGCTTATCGCTCGCTCGGTGATACGATGCACGTGTTGTTTTTTTCATTGTCGGCCCACCCGAGCAACGCTCCGTTGAGCGCGTATACCTTTGTGCACGCGTCGTAAATAGCTCGGCGACTAATTATTTCTGCTAACTCGACCAAGTCGTAGATCGTTGCGAGTTGTGCAGCGAAAATTGCCAGTTTACAGGGGAATCTTTGTGAACGCGTGTACCATCGATCACGTGCATGGGGGACGATTAAATCATTCCTATGCTGAATACGGGTGGCGAGTCGTTCGATCCATTACCAAGTACCGTCCTCTCGCGGGTTTAACCGTTATTATTTCAAATCAATTTGCTCTAGTGGAAGACTGCTGCTACTCTCTTAGAACATTTCAGTGAGAAATCAATGTATGAAAGTGAAAAATAACCGTGTGAAGGTGGGTGAGCGACTGATTAGATTGGGACTGCAGTTGATTGTTCACGAGGTAAAAGTGGAAACTCACTTTGGTTCTATTAGTTTTATTAGCAACAATTTTTACATAACATTTGCGGCACTTGAAATCAAATACTTAATTTTCAGAGCTCCCGACACTTCGACGAATATTCACTGACCATGGGAATGCGCACAACCTTTAGATCATCGATTACGATAAAACTGTGTCAGATAGTTGTCAATTATCATCGATTTTGTGCATGAATAGTATATCTGTATGTGCAAGGAACCGTAGATACATAGATAAACTGTTGATGCTTAAAATCCAGTTAGTTTGACAGGATATCTTTGGAAAAATAAAACGCTAGAGTTTATGGCTGTAGATATAAGATATTAGAGTACCCATGAACTATTTCACAAAATTTCATCTTGATTGGTTTCCCAAAGATTGTTACCACTCTTAGTGAATGTAAAGTATCATTTACACTCCAGCTCACAGCGAAATTTATGTAAAAATAGTTGCTATCAAAAGACACGGAACAAAAGTGGAAATTCACTTTGATCACGTAAAAAACTAACTGCAATTGAACCCAACCGCTCATCCATCGAACAATGATAATACGTAGTGGTTGTTCACTGTAAGGTTTTAAGAGAGTCGAGCCTTGTAGTACAGAGTAAACGGGCAAAAGCGAAAAGGCCCTCGACAAAATTAAAAGGCCATTAGGCTCACTCGACGAATGTCGACTATCCGTCTCGAGCAATTTATTTTTGAAAAGCACAGCAACGGTGCGCCCACATTCCGTCCCCGTGCCCGCGCGTATACTCTCCCCGTCAACACAATGAGCCCGAAAGAAAATGATCCATCACTCGACAGTCCGACCGCAAGTGGAGAGAGCTCCTATATATATACTCCACACACACGTGCGCGCAGCGAAGCACTATCCCCATCATATTCCCCGCGTTCAATTTTATTAATAACCCGCTCGGGATGAAACGAGCGGGAGAATAGGGTCGGCCGCAGCCGAGAGATGCGCGCACCCCTTCGAAAATTCGTGTGTATGTGTGCGGGAGAAAGAGAGAAAGAGAGAATCGAGAGAGAGGGCCATAATTCAAAAGGTTCCCCAAGACGCTTTGACGCGCTGCCCGGGGGAGTACAGTGGAAACAGTCAGGCGTGAAGAGAGAAAGAGAGCACGTGCGCGACCGCCCGCATGCTGCTGCTGCTGGGGCTGATTCGAGAAATCACTGAATAATCTCACGCTCGGATTTCTCGAGCTCCTTTCTGGCGCGTATCTCGGCTCGGTTGTGTTTTTGTTAGGTCCCGCGCGCCAGCGGTGGGAAAGAGGCGAAAAAATAATTCTGCCCCCGTATACACCGGGGCCCTTTGAATAATAATTCGACGGCGCGAGGGGGAAATATTGTCTCGTCGCTCCTCCCTCTTTTATTGCCGTGTGCGCGCGCGCCACCGCTTCTGTACTTATACGCTTCGGTTTTACCCTAGTGAAAATTTTCATTCGTCGTTGGTCAAAATTTGAACGTTGCTCGTGAAAGTCGGGGGTGTCACGGTTCAATCCGAAAATTGACAGCGAGACGCGTAACACGGTCGTTTTGCCGAAAAGCCGTCTCGTGCTCGGCAACTGTGAGCGGCGTCGATTTTTTTTTTATTTTACCGCCGCGAGAGATATTTACGCGCTCGTTAATCCCTCCGAGAGAGAGGAAAAACAAACGAAAGTGTGCAGGCGCGGCCACGTTACTTAGTCCCGCGTGCGCCCGACCGACAATAAAGCCTCTGTTCCGATGGCCGGCAGTCGCGCTTTAAATCGAATCAGCCGGGTGATAAAAGTGCCCGGCTTCAGGTTCACGGGCGTTCGCATACTGAGGTGTTAAGTTCGAATGGACAAATTCAACTCAACGAACGATCGTTGGCCCACCCAAAATTCGAACTATGGGACCCCCTCTCGGGACTCGCGTACGATCCCACGAAACGCGTAAGAAATTCATATTCGCTCTCGGAAAAAGTCGCCGGATAGAAAAGAGATTCCCCCGAAGCTCGGAGCCATAAATTACCCGTCTCAAAAGCGCGAGCAACTCGCGCGCGCGGACTGCGGCTCTTCCCCGTTTATATTAACTTACCCGAAAGCGTCAAACTAGTGCATGTATATATGTATACATCAAAATCGAAAAATGCACGTATGCGCCCGAGGCCAGAACACCGCAGGACGGAAATGCCTCGGGCTCTGCGTCACATCTCAGGAATTCCCCGGCGTAGGCGCGCGCGCAGAGGCCTCGCGGGAGAAAGAGATGAGAGCAGAAGCAAAAGAAGCGCAGAGCGGGAGCGCATTTTTTCCCTCTCGACACCCCTCTCCCCGCCTCTTTGTCTCTCGGATCCTTTCTTTTTATCTTCCTTTCGCTATACATGCGTTTCGCTTTCGACCAGAGGTCCCGCGAGAGCATACCGTACCGCGCGGAATTCGGAACTGCCCCCCCCCCCCGGCCTAGTTCTCCTTTTTTCTCGCGGCTGGTTTTGTTTTGTAAGCCGGCGAACAGCTGTGGTGTGGTGGCGCGTGCGCGGGTGTGGGTAACGGGTTCAGGATCGCGGATAAATTCGCTCGCGCAATGCCCGGCGGGAATGTCCACGCGAAGGAGCCGGAATATTGATTCTTACGTCGAGGTAATCGCGGGGGAGATTGAGGTTAATTTTTCGGACTGACGTTACACGAGCTTTCTTGGGACAATACAGTGACAAACCAATTCGTAAAGTTTGCCTCTTCTTCCGGGAGTTTTAATGCCAAAAATGTTGCTTTGATATTCATGTGAAAATTGTTTCAATCAAAATCGAAAATTCACTTTGTTTACGTGAAAAATCAACTGTATTCCATTCGACCACTAATCCACCTCAGAACAGCGGTTCTTCACTTCCATACACTAGTTTTTCACCGAGACCTTTTAAAATAATAGTAAAGATCAAAAATGCGATCGCGCGCGAATAACAAGATTTGACAGAGAGCCGATTCCGATCGGCCTTTCGAGGATTGCACTGTCACGCAAAATAATCGGTGGGGAGGATCCTGTAATCCCCATCGGTCTCTCTTTCTCTCTCTACGTCACACTATCCGTTCCTCTGTGCTCTTTGGGGAAAACTCACGCGGGAATTCCCCCGGCGCGTCCGCGTCTCTCGCGTTCTCCGTCTCTCTGGTACATACATGAAACGTTCGTTCACCTTTGGCCCGTCGCTGCTTTGTCCAAGTGTCCTGTACGCCGCGCTCGTTTGTGCGCGCTAAAAACTTTGCGACGCGGCGCCGAACAAAGGCCCAATTAGTGAGCTCTCGCGTGCCCGCGCGATAATCCGCGTGAAAATACCCTCGATGCAGCGCGTATCGATTTGCTCATTTACCACTACCGCTCGTTTGCAAAAAACTAGCACGACTATTTTAGTAGCCGGTGAATTGGTATTTCATGCCCGCGGGGGAGTAGCCAAGTGTATACATATATGTGATGAGAGCAGAGTTTCATCGGGGGCGTCGTCGCTGTTTGTCCGTGTGCAAGTTAGCAAGTGGGAGGACGAGCTGCAGCACTACCCGGGGTCGGGTTGGAAAATCTCGATTTGATACGCCCACGCGTACGTATTGGCTCGCTATCGCGAAAAAGCGTCGAATGGGACGAGCGCGTCACGAGTTACGAGCAGCGTTTAAGAGCATTGATTTCATGCAACGAACGTACTACCCTCGGTCCTTTGATTTAGCCTTGACGTAAAGCTTTTTCTTTTGATGTTGGTGAATGTTGATGAATGATTTACCAGCACACAAATGATTGCATAGAATTTGGAAGTTTGGCCAGAGATCGCACAATGCACTCGAGGAAGATGTAAAGTTAATCGATTGATACTTCGTGTGACCGAGTGCTCTCGGCCGTTCTCAATGATAATCGTTAATCAGCTTGGAGCAAGAAGAAGACGAAGAGAGGCAGGCGAGGCTTCAATTAAACGGGTCTTCCAGTTGCACTGCCTACACTTTGAGTGTGTATATGCGCGTTAGAACCGACCGCCTCTCTTTCTCTTGATTCGTTTTATTCCCTTGCGCACTCGTGATTCTCCTAATATTCATTTGAAACGAACGACTTCCTTCTGAGTAAGAAACTTTTTTTTCTCTACAGAACCAGAGTGCTTTGTTTGTTTTTGCTTTCTCAAAGGGAAAGCTTTGTAATGGGGCAAAAATCGGCCCACCGAATCAGACCTCGGGACATCGATTTTCGTGATCTACGGGTCGAAAAACATGGAAATCCAAAAGTGTCTGTATGTATGTATGTGTGTGTGTGTGTGTGTGTGTATGTGTGTGTGTATGTGCGTCCCGTTTTTTTTCGTCCACGATAACTCTCGAAGGAATGGTCCGATCGTCCTGAAATTTTGCACACAGGTTAATCGCGGCAAAATCTCGGGCGAGTTCAATTTTCAGCGAAATCCGTTGTTTATTTCCTTAGCAACCGTTGTTAAGGTGTCTATTTTTTCGTTTCTCTCGTCCACGATAACTCCCGAAGGAATGATCCGATCGTCTTGAAATTTTGCACACCGGTTAGTTGTGACAAGATCTAGTCCGAGTTA
>CM037084.1:58401409-58417078 GCA_020882725.1 Aphelinus certus
CCGTCGAAAATGATCAAAATAGATTTTGAGTTGATCATTTCCAACCTCAGCCGTCGAAAATGATCAAAATGAGTCTTCGAGTTTGCTAAATACGGACTTAAGGGCAGGACGGATCGATTTTAACCACCATTAAACCGTATGACAGTCACAAGATGAATTGATCGAAAAATTATGCAGGTCCAAATGTCTCGCATCGTGTAGAACCTAGAACCGTTTGCTTTGTTGCATTTGAGCAAATAATAAGAGAGCCCGGGCAGACATCAACAGTCGCGACAAAGTTTGGTCAATTGAAAAAGAACAACACTTTACACAGTCACAAAGATACAAATTGAACTGATTAAATAATATTTTTGTAATTTTTGAAAAATAAATGAAAGTATCTACGCTAGTGGAATGGTGAAAATACAGGTTTGGGATGCGTTTGTGGGTGATGTTGAAGCCTCTTTGAGAAAGCATACTGCTAAGGCACTTGGCAGCGGTTTTTTCTTTCTTCAGGGAATTAGAGGCATTGATTAATCGATGCGGCTATATAACTCGTTTGACACTTGACGCGGCTCGACAGAACGTCGGTCCTCTTGAGAACAGTCCGAAACTTTTCACACTGCTGCATGCGATTATTCAGAAGCTGTCTTTTGTGAATATTCTGTTGCATCTTGACACTGGATCGATGAACTCTTCCCAATTGTTTGCATATGAATTGAAATACGAAGATCATATTGATAATATTTACTGAAGTTATTTTGGAATACTTTGGTGGATAATGATATCTATGATTCGTCAGATAACTCCATTCGTCCACCCACATGATAACGACATTGTGAGTTTCGAATGGAGTTCACAACGCTGTTTTTTGTAATAATATTTTTTTAATCGTGAGATGGTAGAGCCGTTTGTTTAAATTGCGCACCACGACGACAACTTCCTCGCCGAGGATGTCAAGGTTATAAATATGTCGAAAAGTTATCAAAATACAAATGATATTTGCCGTGTCGCATCTTAGAATCGAGCAACGTCGTAAAAACAGTGTATTGTTTTTGAGCTATTGAACTTGACCGCCAGGGCCTCAACGATCAACATATTTACCCGTCGAGCAATTGTGAAAATATTGAAGTTTCGAAACCTCGCGAACAGTTTACAAACTCAACAAAGGGATCCAGAACATTGGCAATATAAATTGCCGCTTTATACGCCAGCCTGTATGCGTCTCCGGGGAGCTATTTATCATATTCAAAGTGAGCCTGTCTCTCCAATCGTGGTTGAACAGTTTCTTTTCAACAGTATACACCCATCGGGCCACACCTCGCGTCTTTTTCCTCCTTCCTTCGAAGTTATGTAAAAAAAAAAGGAAGTCGTCTTATCCGTCGAGCAAAGGTTTTTTGGCAAACGTCGCGCGAAGGTCGGCGCTAAGCGGGTGTGTCCGACTTTTTCTATCTTCGGCTTTGTCGCGCTCGGCCGTGTGGTATTAACGCTCGTTTAAAAGAAAATAACGGTGCCGCCGCGTCGGATGTGTGCTTTCTCGCAACGCATATTGCCGCTCGCGAGATGCGGACAATGCCTTTGTTGGATTTGGAGTGCGAGAGACGCCTTGGTTTTGCAATAACGAGCTTTGTTATTTCTTTGTCTCCTCGATCGCCCCGGTATTTGCTCTTTGCTCCGCTACGTGTGTATATACACGCCAGTGGAATTTTCATAAATGGGTCGGATATTGCGCATCTCGAGAGCTCGGGCGAGTTTATTGATTCCGACTTCTCGTGGTAATCTTCCGCGCGAGAACAAAAATTTGTCGAATAAAGGAGGGAGAAAAATGACACGTCGGTTCGAGCTGATTAAAAATCGAACGATCGATACGCGTCTAACACATGATCGTATGAAATATTCATTTTACATTCGCAAACTTTCAGTACTATATTAACGCAATCCCATATCGGGGCTGTGAACTTTTTCAATTGATATACAATACGAAATATTCTTATCGGGGAATAATTACAATGCCCGCATTGCACGGCTATACTGATCCGTCAGAAAAGATCTGCAAGTACAACTTGTAATATACGATTGAGCTCGTTCGAGGCTCTCGTATACACTCCCGGTTCCCCAATGTAAAATCTTTGCACATGGCGCAACCCAAAATCGGATCAGATTCGTGTCTCGGGATATATATACCGAGAAAATGACGTGGATGAATTTTTACCTGCCCTTCGATTCGCGGTATTTCTTTTTTCATCGGGGCGAGCGCTCGCGGTTCCCGTCGAGTGTGGTCCGCCGAGTGTGGAATCCTCTCCACATCCGAACCGGAAACGGGCCTGACGTAGGAATTTGCCGCTCTCGGTTAAAAATAACGTTTATATTTCGAGCCGATTTATTTTCCATATGAAAAATAAATCCTCATTTGACGATTCTCGAATGCTTATATTCTAATGATTGTTGTTAGAATAACTTTGACGGGGAGAAAGCGAGCGAAATCAATTGGTGCGATTGAATTTTAATCGACGATTCTGAAAAAAAAAACATAATAATGACGTATGGTATCAAAGTGTAGCAAGCGATAAATCTCGAGCGCATATAAAGGCACTGCTGTGTCTCCCGATATACATGCATACAAAGTTGTGTTTTCCCAAGCTCGACCCCAGCAGTAAAATTAAATCACGCGCGATTAAGATACTTTCCGTGGAATAATTATAATCTAATTTACGACCTCGGAGCTTCTCGATTGAAGATTTGCGTGAGACTCTTTATGCATATACATATTATATTATATACACGCACGTGTGGGGCTGCTGCTGCTGTCACACAGCAAGTGCAGCGCGTGACGCAACTGCAGCGGCGCATCGACGGGCAATTTTATAAAATCTAATTTCTTGGTATTCGCGAGGCTCTTTTGGTTCGTGCCGATATTTATATATACGTAACGAGGCGCGCATCGATTACGAGACATTTTTTTTCTTATCAACTCAAGATCTGTGTCTTGGCTTTCAAGCCGAATTGATAGTGCCGACCGAGCGCGGGCTCGAATGTAGGCTATATACGTGAGTCATCCTCTCCGCAGCTCTCTGGACTGTGACAATTTCATCGGGAGATTGAATCATTATGCGCAATGATCTTCTCTACCTCTCGAGGATTCTCTAACTCGATAAAACGTGTGTTTTATAGTCGACCGTTCGAATGAAAAATTGTTTCTACTAGATATACGTATACTACAGCTGTTTATTTGCTCGAATGTTTTATTTTTTTCGTCGCGTTAAATTCACTCGTGGTTAGAAGCATTTGTGCTCCGACAATGATGACAATGCAATATACTCTGTACATTGAGTGTTCGCTTGTGATTCGAGAGATACGGCACGATCGATATGCATTGTTGAGGTTTGGAAGGATCGTTTACCGAGCGTCATGCAATCGAGAAAGAAGAAAAAAAATCTTTCTTGTTTCAGTAGGATAAACACGTCGATTCGTTTGCTGCTTGGCAAAGCGCGAGAATCGACGGGACGCGGATAAAATAATCGCGCGCGCGCGCGTAACGAGACCGGCCGCGTCTCGCGAAGTTTTCAAATCACGGCATGGAAACTTCTCTGTCCTCGCGATGTACGTGAATCAATTAAAACCCATCTATATATACCCGTGCGCTAGACGCAATCGAGATTTACAAACGAGACTGGATCACTCGTAATGTTCCACGTAATCCAACGATCGCAAATATCTTTGATTGGTCGGAAAATCGAAGAATTCATCGAGGGAAATTAAAAATACATACCTGTACGTAATTATAACGAAAAAATTTCTCTGCGTAATATATAAATTTGAAATCGCGGACGGGCTTCGAACCGATGAACGCGTTTGCGCAACGAGGAAAACCCGAACCGCGCGCGCGAGCAGGACCGGAGAACTTCCGAATAAGGACATGAGCGTATAACGGAGGCGCGAGGAATAAGAAGGGCGAACAATGACGCAAGAGCACTTATGGTACAACAACACCTTGTACACGCTCTCTGCTCCATTTTCCAAAGAGCACGTGGGGAAAATGGTACTTTACTACACGCGTAAATATATAGGGCGTCTCGGTCGGTCGGCTCGGTCGGTCTCGGTCGCGCGCCGGCCATGTGGCTGGGTGATAGCGGGCGCTCTCTGACATGCGGGAGAGAAGAGCCAGCGAGCGCGCAGTGCGGGCGTGCGCGAGCGGCAGCGCCACTGTCAGTGTCACTCCGGTCTCCGACTGGCGCGGAGCGCGTAGCGCTGCTCGCTCACCGGCCGCTAGCTCCGCATCGGACGTTCCAGCGCTCGCTGCTGTGTGGTTTTTCCTCTGTGTGTGCCCCCGCGTGTGTGCGCATGTGTGTTCGTGTACACCGCATTCATATACATACATAGCCAAGGCCGAGTTGTCGTGGTTGCCGCCGCCACCTGTGGATCCACGCTTTCGGAGCACGCATTTGTCACCGTACATATACAAGCGCATGTGCGTTTTTCCAGCCCGCGGCGGTGTATAAGTAGAGTGAAACAGCTCAGGTTAGTCGGCGAATGAATGTGCAACCTATATGCTCGCGTGAAACCGAGATATGCACGCGTGAGTTTCGGTGCGGGCGCACGCAGGATTTCACCCGCGGTAATTATATTCCGCGCACGTGCGCGGGTTCTTTTTTTTCCTCCGCCCCCTCCGTTGCTCGCGCGCGGCGCTCTCGCGTCAGCTGGCCGCTCCTGCTCACCAAAGCACACGTATATATATAGACGTGTGTTTATTATATATTTGTACGCGTACACGTTGTGGGAGCTTGGGTCGTAATCTCGCCTCGATAGCCCCGTGAGCCGCCGCCGCGCGGCAGGAGCACTATCTAGCCGTTGTGTTCGGATGCGACGCATTCGCGCGTGTTTATAGCCTTTGATAAGGATGTAACACGGAGACGCGCGCCCGGTGTTTTTCCACTCTCGCGGAGGAGCCCCCGGCCACTGGTGTGTGTACCCCGGCTGTGTGTCGGGCGACCTCTCCGCGTTTTTCATGCCCCGCTCTCCTGTTCTCGCGTTCGACTTTTTTTTTTTAATGAAAAATAACGTCGGGGAAAAATCTTCGCCTCGGTGGAAAGCGGACGCTCGAGCGATGGATATACCGCTGTATAGCGCGAGCCGCGCGTCCTTGGCCAGTTCCACTCCTCAATTACGACGCTTTGTTGCGGATCGTTTTTTTTCCTTTCTCACACAGCCGCGACGCGGTGTACGTACACGTATATACGTATATATAGTCTCGCGGCTTTTTCGAGAAATCCGCGATTTCAAACACGTGGCTCGAGCCGCGCGCTCGCCTACATACGTTATTAGTGGCGCGCGCGCGCGCTCGCCGCTCTACTCGCGCTCACGGCGAGAGGTGCTTCTTTTTTATCGCCGCCGCATTTTTCCCCCCCGCGCTCACCGCGCCAGCCAATACGTAAAAACATTGCGTCATTTTACGTCACGTCTCTATAAAGCGTGCATATATATACGTATACAACTTTGCCGCTCGTATCGAATTAATTCGTACGCGGGGACGTGTGTATATACGGAATACGAGTATATATATATATATATATATATATACACACACGCGCGCTCCTCGTTCTCCATTTCATTTTCGAGATCGTTAGCCTGCCGGGGAGAATAATTACCTCGAGCTCTCGGGATATACCCGCCCGAGAGCCGCGCGGGAGCAAATAAGAACTGCGGTGCCGGTGGAAGGGTAGAAATAGAAATGGATCTATGGAGTATATGACCCTATCTGATCCATCGGTCTAAGTTGAATTCGATTAACATATAGATAGTTGAGAAATACATTAGAAATAGGGAGTACAAATAGACGTAGTCGAGCCGCTTTTGTCGATTGGAACGTTTGCCCAAAGTTGAGAAAAAGAGATAAGCGCGCGCGGCCCATCCTGTTTACTTTTGTCCGCCTTGCGCGCGCTCACAATCTTCGGCTCTTTCTCGAGAACGCGCGAGATGTACCACTTTCCTCCGCCCCCCATATATACACACAATCGAGACTCCGGGACATTTTTAAACTCCACGCGTTTCGAAACTTTGAAACACGAATTCGTTACACTTTCCGAGCTCTGTATACATAGACGATTGTTTTTCTTTTCGTATCGGGACACGTGTGTTGGCAGTACGTGTCCGTCCGCGAGATCAGCTCCGGATCCTCGGGGTCGCGAACGATCTTCCGTTTTAACCCGGATTAAATATTCCGCGCGCGCTCGTTATATCCTCCGGGCTCGAGGATACTGCCAACCTCTTGAACTTAAAGAGCGAGCTGAAAAAAGGAATATATGCACTGCACACCGGGCGGGCAAACGAGGCCTTTGACGTTGAAAAGTCAACGAACCTCCGGCCGGAATTCGAGTTTGGCGAAAAGCTGCGGAGGAACCCGTTCGGCTCTTTTCGTTTTCGAGAGACAAAGAAAAGCGTGTGCGAGTGTATATATATACACACACGCTGCGAGAGAATCCGCAGCTCTTTCTCGACGCAGCTCCCCAAGGCTGTGCGCCAGCGTCGAGCAAATTTCTCGCGGATGCCGATATATAGACGCTCGGGAAATTGTATTGCGCGCATTCCGCGAGGATACGTTTACGTGCAAATATATATGTATACCGCATATACAAACACAATCGAGATGGATTCTCTCCGCGGCTGCAGTATAGAGAGATGAAGGCCGCGAGCTTCCCTTCGTTCTTTCTTTTCTCGCGTGTCAATAGGCCGCCGCGGCTGCGGTGATTAGCGCTTAGAAGGATTATTGCGATTCTGTTCTTGATTGGCGCGCTGCTCTGCTGATGCTGCTGCTGCTGTGCTGTGTATATGTATGCCCGTGCGCGCAACTTATTTTCTTCTTGGGGTCCTTGGCTAGTGCTTATTTTTACTCGGAGCTGTTGTATTTTTTTCCTCCAACTATATAGTCGGAGGCTCTCGCTCTCTCTCTACTTTTATAAGTATTTGTTTCTTTTCCTTTATTTTTCGTCAGACTTCTCGGATCTGAGTTTATCGATGGACCGGCTGCAACTTTGATTCATAATTTTTCTATCATGATCACGAATAATGTAAATTCTGTGGAGAAAGATTTCTCTCAAATTTTTTTCATCTGTTAACCGAATTCGTACAAGTATTGCAGAATTACGTGGAAAAAATTTAAGTTAATCATTGTGAGTACGGCAATCATTTTTGCCGTTCTTATACTTTTCAAATTGATGTATGGCAAATATGCCATACTTTACCTGTTCTTCTCTGCCATACTAAGGTCATACCAGAGCCATACTTATTCTTTCACTCGCGCGCGCAATGGAAACCCATTGAATAGTATGTCCTCGAGTTTCCTCGCGAATCACAGAAAGATAGATACATAGAGAGATTCATTTTATTTTTTGTACAGTATGTAGTACAAAATGTAACCAGTGGTTCAATATAATTTGAACCAAGAGACATAGTTTATTCTAAGTTCTAATTACAATGACAGTATCCAAACGAGATGAGTCTAAAAATGATAAAAGTAATTGCGAACAAGGTTTGTACAGAGACAATACAGTCAACCATTTTGGAAGAGAGAGAGAGAGAGAGAGAGAGGAGGGGGCAGAAAAAAATGCACATGCTGGCTGTAAGAAGAAAACGCTGAATTGTTTCATCAACAAGAGCTTTGTCGCTTGTCGCTCGCGCGCGCGCTCAACGCCGATCGTTCGCGCTGATTTAGACCTGGCCTTTTTTTCCTCTCGTTTCGCGCTCATTTCGCTCGCCGCGCTTTTTACGTGTTTTCAAAAGCCTGCTTTTTTTCCCCTTATCTCCGCCAGGAAATCTGCAGCCGCGGCGAACCACATGGCTGTGCATCGGGCAACGATGCGCCGATACAATTTCGAGAGGTGTTCCTCGTTCAGCATTGTCCTCGCGTGTAATATTTTTTTCCCTCCATCGCTCATGATATGCAAATCCGGAGCGTTGTGTGTGTCTCTCTTCCCCTCTCTCGTTGAGAGACAGACGTCGATTCAGGGGGGCGTGCTCGATTGTTCGCGCAGCTCCATATGTATACGCTCCGATCGCGAGCAACAAAAACGACGCTTTTTTCTTTTCATTTTTCCTCGTTCGAAATACATATCTGCCTGGCGGATAATTCGTCAAAATCCAACGAGCCGACCCAGCTCTCTTTGTCCGTCCGGGCGAATTCGGCTGGTGCTGCAGCTCCGCGAGCGAGCTGGAGGCGGACGGTGTGTGTCAGACGTATACGCTCGCGAGCAGCGACAGAAAGAGAGAATTAAAAGAGAGCAGCAGCGCAGGCGGCTAAGGTCATCGCTCGAATTATATTTGAGAACGATATATAGGCGCGCTCTTTGTCGAGCCTCGGCGGCTCCCTCCAGTTTCTCTCTCGCTCCTGCTATGCAGCCACGCGCGTGCGACGAAAATTGATACGTAATGCGAGGGGACTGACTCCGGTCGGATGTACACCGAAAATGGGTTTTCCCGCGAGTGGCCCGCACATTAGGGCGTTGTTCCGTAGTCTACACCCACGGTCCACTCGAATAATCCTCTTTCCTATATATTAGCCAGAGCTGGATTTTGTCTGGGACACGGAAAGGCAGCCCGCGAACGTATATTGAGAAGCACGTCTGTGAATTTTCGCAGCGACAGCTCGAGTTCGTTTCGTGTTTAAACATTCCTCCACGCTCGTCGCGATTGTTGAAATAATTCCTCTATACGCTCGTTGTAACCCTATCTCCCTCGCTGCAGCTCGGACGTCTCGCGAATCCCGGATAAGGAAAAAACATGTGACATTTCTCGTGTGCGTCGATCGCGCTCCGCGCACTCGACAGACCCATCATCGTATACATTATATCCGTGCTTTTTTACGCTCGCGGCTCCATTAGGCAAACTCCTCTTCGCTCGATCTCTCGGACGCATATATGACATTCCGCGCTGGACCGGGGACGAAAACACTCGCTCGACGCTCGATAACGTTCGCGCTCCTCTTTTTCCTCGAAATATATATATAAAACAGCGACGGTATGCGTGTCTCCGATTTCGATTGCCGCCGCGACCGTGAAAATTCATAAATCTTCTCTACCTCCGCTTGGCGAACGGATGGATATATCCCGGACCGAAACTTTCCACCCGTCGATTTTCATTATTTTTCTTTTTTTTTCCATCGTCGAGAACAAAAGAGGAGCCGTCGCGCTGTGGGCTTGGGTGATACGTCTCTTTTAAGAGAGAGAGACGCGCGAGATCCAGGAAACGCGCGGAATGCAGCCGCGCGCGATAAGGATGTGCGCCCGCGCGACGTCAATAAAGCTGCGCGGCGCGTAAATGCCCGAATCAGTTGACGCGCGAAAGAGGAATATTATTATATGTATACGTATATATACTCGCACGTCGCTCTTGCTGCAGCTTGTGGGGGATAAAAAAGAAGAGCACGATCAGTTTCACGAAACGCGGACGTTCGAGGTGGGTCGCTTTATTTATTAAGCGCATATACATATGTAAGTGCGCGTATACAACGACGAGTATCGATCGCGTGAGCGGCTTGTGTATTTCAAGTTCATTGGGGGAAAGCCGCACCGCAGTTTTATGTTGCGACGGTCAATTTCGCCGATCGAACAAAGTGCGATTATTCAATATCAAACGGCCATTAGAGGGGTGAAAAAAAACGATTAAATCCAACTAGTTCCCTGGTGAAGACCATATATCATTATGCTCAGAGAAATTGTTATCGATCAAGCCTGTAAAAATACAGGTGTTCGTTCGAACAGGAATTCTTTCCAATATCGTTTCCATATATTAAATTCTTGATCGTTTAACAATTCGTTATATCTCGTGAATGAATAAATATCGATCGTCCTCTTTTCGTATATATACAGTGCAAACATTTGCTCCAGCAAGTATGGAGTGTTCTAAAAGTACTCGGCAAATAGCTTTGGAAAATAGTACATACTGAAACTTTGACATACAACATGATGATTTGTAATGCTTCAATATCAATTTGGAAGGGAAATAAATAAGTCAGTTCGAATAACAAGATCCACTCGAACGTCCCGCGCACCAAAGCAATCCAATCTCTGTAGTTCGCGAATTTCAAAATACGCGAAGAAGCGATCGCGCTCTGTCACACATGTATACGTACATGGACCAGATGAGAGTCGAGAGATTCACGATTCGCGCAACCGTTCCAAGCTTTTTCCTGGCGCTCCACCAAGTTGATTTGCTCGGTCAAAGTGCGCGTGCGCGCAACTCCACAGGTGTGTTCTCCATCACGTGTATACAGCTGCGGCGGGCGAGGACAATCGGGAATCTCGCATCGACTCGCGTATTTCGGACAGTGAATTTTTGCCATGATCAAAGTGAAACACGAACGGACGAGCGTGCGCAAGTGGGTCAGTATGCGATTGTCAAGGACCGAGAGCGCAGGATGCAGCTGGTATAAAACTCGTCATTACGTGGCTCTTTTTCGCGTGCGGATTGTATGAAAATTAATGAACGACCCCGTATCCGCGAATGCGCTTGAAAATGAGGCAAAGTATACACAAAGGAACCGGCGGGGGGAGATAAGGGAGCCGAACATAAAAAAGCGTTTGCGACGCCTCTTCCCGTCGGTTTCCAGAAGCGCGAGGGAGGAGTCGCCTCTCGGCTCCGACGATTATACCCATTATTGTCATTGTAACGCTCCTGTTCGGCTCCCGCGCGGTCCATTAGCCCGACGAGGCGACGGCCAGCATCTCCCCGTATACTTTAACGTGTATAGGACCGCCCGGATCATTATCCGTCGTGAGCTTTATATACGTATATACCCGGAGTCGTAAAGCCGCGTGTCGCCTATCTGTCCGAGGGTCGACTGGCAGCGCCGCACTTTGGATTTTTATACACACGCGTCTCCGTCGTCGGGTGGGTGGAAAACGAGCTTTTTTGTTTTATAGCTGCATCAGACTGATTCGACGCGGAAAAATGCTCCGAAACATTTGGCTCCGTTCGCGATTGGAGACTAGAGAGATATATACGTCGAGTCGGTGCGTTACTTTCGGTCTTAGTTTGGGCCCGATCCGGGCAGTGTTTAAGCATACAAAGGAGTGGTACGCTGTCGGGAGATAAATCCCCGGGATAAGCTGATGTGTGTGTTCGTCCTCGGCGACTTTTTCTTTTTTCTTTTTTCCAAAGCTCCGCGAGAATCCTCGGCCGTATCTCATTCTCCTTGGCTCCGTCATTGATATTCTACCCTTGTATTGTTCGAGCCGGTCACGGCCCGAGCCGCGCGCGCATGAAAATGCACGCGCGCGCTTGCGATTATTGCTCAAACCCGTCGCGCCGATTGTTTCGGCCTCGTTGATCAACGTTGCGTATCCCGATCGACGGAATCGAACTAGAACCTTCGCGTGAAATTCAAGCTCGCGACCGAGCTCGTGAAAATCGCCCCCTCGAGATGCTTACGGACGCGAAGATTCCGATCCCAAAAGCGCACAACTATATATATACACGCGTGCGCTCTCCCTTCGTCGGGTGCGAAAAATAAAATCCCCCCCACGGCCGAAGATTCTGCCCCACTACTTCGATTTTTCGGCGCGGCGAAAATTCGCGCTCGGGGGCTTCTCGACTATTTCGGTCCGTTGGGAGAGACGCCGGGGGGAGGTGCGCCGCGACGGCCGTCCCTCAGTTGAACACACGCGTTCGCAGGGGACGCACGACGACGTCGCCGGCGCCGACGACGACGAACGAAACAAAATCCGACGGAGAGGACGCCACCCGAACGCTTCTTCACGATAACGAACGATCATCATCATAATCACCTTTTTATTCCGCTTCCTCTCGAATCTCCCGTAATCTACTTGCAACTGCGTATATTCGCCGTTTAGCGACTAACGACACGTTTGAGTCTCGCTCGAGAACCGAATTTTCTTTTCCCCTTCCCGCCCCTCGAACTAACCGAACTCATCATTAGAATAACTCATCAGCGCGCGATTTAGAAACGCGCACTAACGACGACCGCGAACCAACGAGTTCACCCAGCGAACGACGATACGCAAACGCAATATATTTTGCACACGAGCCACGTGTTTCAAGTTTCAAGGAGTAATTTCGAACGAATCCAAAAAAAAAAACCAAAAAATCAACGATGGCCGCCGCAACTCTGGACTCCATCGACATAGCGAATATCCTCGCGCAGGAACTGCTTTACCAGCAGGTAAAATTGTTCAAGCCCGAAAAATAAGAAAAGATTAACCGTCCTCTGTGTGCAACAAACTAAATGTCATCCTCACGATCATGTGTTTTCATATACATTCGAGTTCTCATCCGCATTCGCATGCAGTAGATCACCACACTGGAAATTCACGCTAGATTGAAACTGCGGATTTCATTTGAAATGTCGATCTTACGTAAGCCGCGTATGCGATACGCAAAAAACCGCAGGTCGGGGGGAAAAAAGGCAACTAATCCGCGATCGCGATCGCAACGTCTACCCACAAAATCACGATTGTAAAAAGTGCTGCACCGATCGTATCTCGTTATCGCCAGCCGATCGCGCACGTATAGCCGTTACAATACCCGATACTCGCTCTCTCGGCTTCTCGTTCCACGTTTCGGAAATCACGAATTCTCAAATCTAAATTAGTCGGATCTCGAGAGCGGCAATATACACAGAGTAGCCAAACGCGCGTGTGATCCTACAGATCTCCGTCTTTCTCTCGCGCGGAAGTTAATTTGAAATTCGCCGGAGCAGCCGGTGGTAAAAATAGTATCGAGAAATTTCCGCGAATGCACGAATACAACACGGTGGGGAGGAGGAGTCGGTGGGCGAGAGGATCGAAGCGAGCGATTGAGTAACTCTGCCGCCCACTCGCGCGCTCCACACACACACACAGCCATCGCTCCAATCGAGTTTCCCGATATAATTTTCAAGTTCGAGAGCGCGAGAACGGGAAGCCACGCGGCGCGCGCACGCGACATCGAGTTGCCGCGGCAGCTCGGGGCAAAATTCGAATGGCGTATACGCTCCCCCTGGACACATGGGTCGCGGCCCGATTTACTGACCCTTTGTCCATGTGCGCGCGCGTGTTCGCAGATTAGAGCCGCGACTGGACTTATTTATAGAAGCCGCGCGCTAAGTGCAAGCGGAGTTTCTCGCGCTTTGTGTCCGTTCTCCGGTTTTATTGGCTGTGTCTATTCGCCACAAAGCCCGGCCCGTACGCGCGTGCTTGCGACGACGCGTGTTCCTCGTCGCACGTGCCGTCGCGTGTCCGAAAACTCGAAAGAACGGAAGAGGCGAGTCGAGATATCTCTCGCGGCGATAATTTCGTTTGTATGCAGCGGCTAGTACGCGTTTCTCGCTTGAATGTATATACCGAGCTCGGCTGCAGGCTTTGCGGTTGCACACGCGTTAAATTATAAAACTGCGGCTCTCGCGTGAAACGTAACGAACGATTTATCCACGAGGAATGCCGATGTAGCTTTGGGGAATGACGAGCAAATTGCGGAGCATAAAATCTTCGAAACTGTCCCTCCGCCCTACAGGATTATCCCTCGTCTCTGTACCGTATAGCCGCTAAATATTGCGCGCACACCCATGAGGACGCGTCGTAATGAAATTCCTTACCATCCGCTGTATGTGCGGTGGGATATATGCCTCGCAAGTCCATATAAAGGAGGTGAAAAGGAGAGAATGAAGAGAGAAACGAAAAGAGCGAGAAATCCAGTATATATACGATATTAAATGTATCGTTGCGTCAAAAACGTGCGGAGGAACGGTCGGTGCCTGTCTCGACGCGTCTCTTCGCGTCGACCACGTGTGCGCGTGTGCGTGCGAGCACACAACCGATAGAGTCACGTTCGCTCTCGAGAGAGCGAGAGATATCGGGAGCAAGGTGAGCGGCCCCCTGATGATGTTTGCGCTTCGTACGAAGCGCGCGGGAAATACCCCGACCGCTTTTGGGTGGGCCAATCGCCCGATTGATAAATTTCATTCCTAATTTTTTTTTCAATTCGTGTATATATGACTATTGTTCTTCGGATGACTCGTCTGAAGAACAATATAAATCTCGACAGTCTCGAATGTTCCCAAAGTCTGAATGATGTATAATTCAACCCATCATATGACTCGGATTCAGTCACATTTTTAGTTGATTCTCAATAATCTAACTTTTCAGCTCAAGTGTCTAACTACTCTTGTAATCTTTAACTAACTTTCCTAAAAAGTTAACGAGATTTTCAAAGAAAAATTTTCCCCCTCCTCAAAATACGAAATTGACTGGCATTACAAATTTGACAATGTTAGATCTTTGCACCATGAATCGTTGATGCTCATTAAACCTTATACCCCATTAATTCACGTAACTTATTCAGCCTTTTCAGATTAATGCGATTCTGGATAGGATCAATTACTTTTTGATATTTTCATTCACATATTGATGATGATTATTATTGATCGAGTATATAAACTCTACTCGAATTAACTATGTTATTTCAAGAGTACAAATATGATATTCATTTGAGATATATTAATTCAATTTGTTTTGCCGGCCAACCGCGCGACGTCGCGGGAAACTCAGCCCACGGCATGTATATCCTCGGCAGACATCTCGGGAAGTTTTGTCTCTCGTCGCCGGCGGCTCGGTGGCCGTGGTATTGTGGCCGATAAGCAATATATAATACACTCGTTTGTTTCCCGGGACTCTATATACACACGTATTATGCGCTTGGATCGGCTGCAATTGCGATTGATTTACGCTTCGTAACTGTCGAGATTGCGAGGCATTATGAGCGCGCGGGGCTCCGGAACGGTGCAAACAACTAACGCGCAGTCGTTCCGCCGGTCAAAGAGCGAAAACGTGCCTCTCTCTCTCTGCCTCGCCGTTTTACTGTCACTTTCGTCGCGCTCCAACTAGCCGCGAGACGCACACATACACCTCCGGACTGCGGCGCATACACTCGGTGCTGCTGCTGCTGCGGGTAACGAGGTGTTTCTGTCTGTGGCATGTTTTTTTTTCTCCCCACTCTCGCGGGGATTTAATTGACTTGTTTACCGTGGCCGTGCGCTCGTGGAAGCTCCGTTAATTCGAGATTTTCGTTCCTACCGAGAAATGCAGTAATCGCCCAGTGATTGTGAAGCTTCGCGCTCGTGCGAACCCCAGGAACATATCGATTTTTTTTAATTTTTCCTCCGTCGTCATTGACGCCCGATTAAAATTGAAAAACAGCGCGTGCCGCAGTCCAAGCTCGTTCGAAAAAGTGCTTTCACGCGAGGCAGTGTGTGCAACGAGTAATCACGAACGAGGCAGAAGCGTACGACGTGTATATAGATCACGCGTCGATGTCGTGTGCTCCATATACTAGTACAGTAACCATCTGTTTTTACTGCGACTTTTCATACACTGTCGCTAAAAACTTTTGGGTTCCCTCCGGAAAATGATTCTAAATCGAATGGTCGTTGTGCGTCAAACTGAAAAGTGCGGCGTCATGTTTTTTTTTTCGAAAATGTTCAAAAATCTGCATTTTTCTTTTTTCATTTTGAGTTTGTATCAAAACTATCAATCCTAGAGTAAAATGGAAGAGAGGTAAAAGTTTCGTTATTAAATTTTGCATGAGGATTAAGTATTCCGAAATATCAATCTCGTAAATTGTTGTTGCAAAATAGATATAAACAAAAACATGACCTCAAAAAATATGCGATTTTTTTTCAAGTTTTCAAATCATACCTACGATAGT
>CM037084.1:58417098-58434500 GCA_020882725.1 Aphelinus certus
CTCTTAGTAAAAATCTCACTATCGTAGGTATGATTTGAAAACTTGAAAAAAAATCGCATATTTTTTGGGGTCATGTTTTTGTTTATATCTATTTTGCAACAACAATTTACGAGATTGATATTTCGGAATACTTAATCCTCATGCAAAATTTAATAACGAAACTTTTACCTCTCTTCCATTTTACTCTAGGATTGATAGTTTTGATACAAACTCAAAATGAAAAAAGAAAAATGCAGATTTTTGAACATTTTCGAAAAAAAAAACATGACGCCGCACTTTTCAGTTTGACGCACAACGACCATTCGATTTAGAATCATTTTCCGGAGGGAACCCAAAAGTTTTTAGCGACAGTGTATGAAAAGTCCGAGATAGCAAATTTTCGAACAGATGCGCACCGGTCTATACCTGCGGCCATTCGAAATCCGAACTTTTGTTTTTTCCATAAAACCACGGCTTATCGATACGGCTCACAATAAAAATCGTATTTCTTTGTTTGCGCGCGCGAGCGAGCGAGCGATAAGCCAATCGTGAGCCCATGCGCGCTCGGGCGTGTACATACACGAAACGAATCGATTGGAAAGTGCGCTCTTGCCTCGGTAAATATACGTTTTCGAAATTGTCCGCGGATACATACTCTCGATCGAGCCGTTGGAAGAGGAAAAACAACGGGACGAGAGGGAATTAATATATCTCGGATTAGAAAAATCCAGTTGAATCCGAAGGCGGCGCGCTCGGTTGGTATAGTTCTCACCCTCCGCCACCCAGTGCCGATCCGGATCCAACCAGAAGCCCCGGGGCCCCCCGACGCGAAGCATTGAACCCCGTGTGCGCGGACACACACACACACACACACGTGAAATCGAGATAAAACAAAGTGTCGGTGGTCGGATCGGTTCTCGGGTCGCGGGTGGGGGGCCGCGATAATACAACAGCCGCGGCGTGGGCGGCTCCGCTCGCTCGCGCTACACACTCCGCGGAGTATAATTTTAGCGATGACACTCGGGCCGCGCTATGTGACGCGCGTTTATCTCTGTTTGCTCTACCTGCTCTCGAGAGACACTGCACGTTGAATATGTGTGTATATATATACCGGCCGCCCGCGAGTATCATCTTTGTTTACGTCGCGCTCGCTTTCTTCGGGATGAATGAAACTGGCGTAACGCTCGCGTGCGTGGGTGTGATGCACCAACGTATGTATATATAGGTTCCTTGACTCCTCGATCCACACCTAGCTCCCTCGTGTCTACGATATTGTATACTCGATTACGCGAGCGGCGAGGTTCGCTTTTACAAGTTTGTACTCTTCGCACCTTATTTTTCCCATCGGCGTCTTGATTGTTCTCTCGCGTTCGAATGGAGCGATTTATATCCTCGCCATGGCTCTTCGGAGAACGGGAAATGGCGTACGCGTGCGCGGTAAACGCGGTATAACGAGGCAACGCTCGGTATGTAGGAAGAGAAGGAGGAATAAAAATGAGAAGGAAGAGTCTCTTTTCACGAATATACAACGCGGGACGCGCGATAAATTCAAATTAGCCCAGGAAGCACGAAAACTCTGATACGTACGCACACGCATCATCCGTCGGCATATAAATCCCGGGGTGCGGGGATTTTTGACCATACGGACAAACGGCGCGGTACATCACGCGTTATTTTTAAGCTCGCTCGAGTTGCTGGCTGCGTTGTGTTTGGATCGGAGAGCGTCAGGGCCGTATTTCAGTTGCGCCTGCTGCTCTCTCTCTCGCGCGTGTATCCTTTTTTTTCCTCCCATCCTCATGCTCGGCTCGGCTTGCCCCGCGAGCGCGCCTGCTTTTGGAGCGAAATCGGGCGAGCGAACGAGCGAGCGCATGTCCATATATATATATAATTTTGTGCAGTGCCGACTCGCGGCCTTCGCGCCGCTCGCAGCAGAGCAAATTTAGCAATGATAGCATCCCGCACCGGCCGCGAGCGGTGCATCGCTCGCGCAGCGAAAGCACTGCGCCGATCGACTGATGCACGCGGGTGACTTTGCGGACTATGACGATTCGAGATCGACTCGTGGGGTTGTGTTATTTTGCCCGTTCGCGGAGGGAATTTTCCACTCGCGGCTCGTTTTTCCCGAGTCTTCCTCCGTTTCTCGTTGGATCGTTTTCTAACGCGTGATTTATGCGAATTTCTCCTTCGATTATCATCGCGAAGAGCCCGCCGACTTGTGTCCATATATGCGCAGAAGCCGCCGCTACTGCACGAGGAGGAGAAAACACTGCAGTCGTGTGTGTTGTAATAACAACAAGCCGCGGAGATTCGCGATTAATAATAATGTATCAAAAGAGCGCGTTTCAATTACGACGATGACGACAGATTGTAAAACGAGTCGCTCGTACGTATCGCTTTATCCTTTAAGCGATAAGACCAGTTATCGGCCTTTGGATCACGGTTATTTTCGTCGCCGACGCTATTACACCCAGCGCAGTAAAGGTTCGCGCGGCGCAACAATAACATCGAAGGAAAAGAAAGAGAAGAAGGAAAAAAAGAGAGAGAGGAATAAAAAGATCTCTCGACGAGGACGTTTCCGCTTGCAATAAATCGGGGTGTATTGTTCGGCTCGCGGGTAATCTCTTTTTTCCCTCCCGATCGCGCGTCGATATATATACACGCACGAGAGCGAAGTTTGGGCGCACGATACGATTAGCGAGTTTTCGGAATTATTATTATCATCGCGCGCGACGATCCGGGTTCGATCGCGCGCTGTTCCTCGCTGCTGCGCAGTTGCGCGCGCGCCGGTCGTTTGCGTGAAAAGGTTAATTCTTATGAAATCCACCTTGGACGCCAGAGCAGGAGGTTATATATGTGCGTGTGTGTATATACAAGTAATCGCTATATGTACATAGTGTACGCGCGTGTACGTACGGCAGAACGCACGTGCGCGAGTGCGTGCAAGTGAACAAAGGAATGCCACGAGCCGTGTGTAGATCCATCTGTTCTTGCCGTGCTCGGATCGTTTGCCTCTAATTGCCATTGTGCATCGGATTATATGTTGTAATTGAAATAAATTACGCGGCGCGCAAGCTCGATCGGATACGTTGCCCGATGAATAATGTTGAAAATCGATCGGATCTGTATGTATAAGCATAGAAGCGAGGGTCGAGAGGCGAAATACAAGTTTCTTGCCAATTTTCCCTCTCCTCGGGCTCCGATCCACAATACTCCGTAATAGTAATGAATAAAAAAAGTCGTCTGCCGTACCGCGATGTATAGTTGGGGTATACACGCTTGTGTCAGCTAAATATAGATTGGGGCGACGGGAGAGAGCTAGTCAGCCAGACAATCGAGCTATTGCGTTCATTGGGCAATGAACTTTTCCGTCATCGTCGTCTCCTTTTTATCTCTCGATTCGTGATTTATGTTCCCCGGAAAGACCCGAGTGTTCTTTCGATTATCAGCCTCGAACTTCGATTTCCCTCGGAACATATCGGTATATATACCAAATACGCCGAGATACGAGAACACACTCGAGCTCGATAATGTTTTTGCTCGCAGTTTAGCCTCTAGACAAAATACCTGAGTATGAATCGGAATGAATTATAAATTCATTGAATAATGCCAATCCGCAATAAAATATGTATAAAGCAATATGAAAAAGTTGTTGACATAATGATCCTAACGTGTTTCTTTCTCTTTGTGATTGCAGCTGGTTTCGTCGTTCGACGGCCTGCACAGCGGAGTTCCCACACGGACGACGCCGACGCTGACGCCGACGACACTGCGGACGATCGAGCAGACGTTCCTGGAGTTCACGAACGAGTCCGGGTCGCACAGCCGAGAGGCGGGCTTCGTGCCGCCGCTTATAGAGCCGAGCCAGCCGACACCGGCGCAGACGCAGGTGGCCCAGCCCCAACAGGTCATCCACGAGGCTGCTACCCAACAGCAGCAGCAACAGCAGCAGCAACAGCAAGCCCAGAGCCAGCACTCGAGCAGCCCGAGCACGACGAGCTCGACGAGCTCGACGAAGCGCAACATGGGCGGCAGGAGGCCCACCAGGACCGTCGGCATGACCCCCGAGGAGGAGGAGAGGAGGCAGATACGCCGGGAGCGCAATAAGATGGCCGCGGCCAGGTGCCGCAAGAGGAGGATGGACCACACCAATGCCCTCCTTGAGGTAAAATTACACATACCTTCAGCTGTTTCATATCTTGATTGTTGAGTTACATTTTGGGATTTACAGTAGAGTAGACAAGTAGGTCACGTAGAATTTGGTTTTGATTAACGAGGAGATTATAAAAAAATTCGAGGTATATCAAAAAACAATCTCGGGAAGTTTTTGCGAGCGATTGGTCAGCCGAAGGCCTTGTTGGACACTATAGAGTTTCAGTGAATTGCAAATGTAGGTTGTAAACGTATGTATAAAAACCACTGCTCTCGAGGTCTTGATTGTCTGGGAAGTGTGTTTATGCTTTGGGATCTATTATAATTTTACACTGCTACAATTATTTACCCGTAAAAGCTTCAGATGCCGGTACACTGTGATTATTACACTAGATTGGCCTAGTTGCGATAGCCTCGAGCTAGAGGCGAGGGAGATGGATGAAATCGGCGATGTATTTATTTTTGTCATTTGGCTTATAGGAAACGGAGGGTTTGGAGATGAAAAAGCAGAACCTGAAGGAGGAGATCCAGCAGCTGCAGCATGCCAAGGACGAGCTCGAATTCATGCTGGAGGCGCACCGTCCAGCCTGTCGCATCCAACAGTCGTCCTCGCCACCGGACGTGAAGCCGGTGATCCAAGAGCAGAACAAGCAACAGCAACAGCATCAGGGAAGCAACGGCGGCGGCGAGCTGCAGCCCGAGGAGTTCTCCGATCTGACGTGCAACGGCAAACAGCCGGAGGAGCCGACGAACAACAGCCTGTGCAACGGCCGGCTCAACAGACCCAACAGCCTGCCGATCGCGACGTTCACCGAGCCCAAGCCCCGGCCGTCCAGCCTGCAGTTCAAGAGCCTGGAGACGCCGACTTTCATGAAGTCGATCAGCGAGGTCGCGGGGATCCCCATAACGACGCCCTCTAGCGGCATGTTCAACTTCGACTCGCTCATGGAGGGCGGCACCGGGCTCACCCCCGTCTCCACGCCTCTCATACCCTCCTGCTCGTCCCAGCAGAGAAGCAACGGCATCGCGGCCAATAACAACCACCACCACCACAACAACAACAACAACAACCACCACCATCACCACCACAGCCACCCCCTGTCGGCCGTCGACCTAAGCTCGCCAGACGCCAACCCGCCCAAGCTCGTCAGCTTGTGACGCCAGGAGGACTTCGCCCTGGTCGAGCCATCGGGCGAGTACGCGGCTCGCGAAGACGACCCGGAATAAACGTCTGCCGCAGCCAAACTTTCTGTCGCGTTTTTTTTTTATATTTTTTTTTCTCGATAAGCCGACGCGCAGGTCGGCCCCGATGGCTCGGCGAACGAGCCAACGGGGGGCGCGCGCGCGCGAGTTGCCATATATGTGTATAGTATATAATTCTGTCGCCTGATGCGACGACCGGCCCCGACTCTATCGCGCGACGCGAAGCTCGTTGCGACTCGAGCGCCGGTCGCGTCAAGCTCTTGATGTTCCCGAGGATTTTTCACACTCGGACGTGTCATCGCAACACTCGCACCCAACACGCACCCACATCCACACGCACACACGCACGCTCACAGACACACAAACACACACACACACAGACACACACACATGCTCACTCTTGCGGAGAGCGAGAGCGAGAGAGATACGTCTCGTGTGCGATGATGATGTAACGATGTAACCCTGTAAACATGTCAATTTTTCAGTATTGTACTTTGAAACACGAGTAATAAAGCTGGTAATGTTACTTGCGACCAGTAAACAAGTTTTGAATTAAGTATTTTCTGCTCTTTTTTGGAGAAGACACACGGCGCGTGTGTCGGAATGGTCCCTTTTGTCATTACGTGCAGAATTGTATGTTTACATTTGGATATGGACATTATATTGTGCCAGGCGCAGTGCTTTGTCGAGCATTTTAAAGAAAGATACAGATTGTTTTTGGTCGCATTGTCAAGGGCCGCCAACGACAGCGAAACGTCTTTGTGCAAAGTGATAGGGGGCAAGAATTTGAGAAGAGGAGGAAACATTTTGCCATTCTTTTTCAGAGAGAAAGATGAAGGAGCACCGAGACGAAGTAGTTTTATCGAGTAAGATTTTTCGTCATTTCTCTGATAAGTGAATTTTTATATTTGTAAACTATACAGCGCGATGAAATGATAGATTTTCTAGGAGAATAAATTTAGTTTAAAAGTCATTGTAGCCAATAAGATACCTTGAACGAAAGTAAACAATTGATTTTACGACAGCCAAACGGGTCTCTGCATTTTCCTTTCTCTTGTGATGAGAGAGAAAAAGCTTCGATTGTTCATGAACGTGCAATTTTTATTCTTAATCAAATGAATTTTTCATGGACGAACTTTTATAAAGAATATGTATGCCTGTAAGATCCGATTTGGTCTGTAACAAACTTTCTTGTCGTATTAACGCAGACAATGCGTTTGTGTGCTTCGATGAATATTGTATAATGTTTAATCCATCCATACATATAATATATATATATATATATATATATATATATATTTATATATATTGAAACTATATTTTGTAACGTACGACAATTTTGCATGACCTTGAGCAATATTAATATATATACATATTTATGCGAGCGAGAAGTACCTGCGACGTGGTATCGAGCTCCCGAGAAAGAAATTTATTAATTGAAGACAAGTGTGATTGTCAAAGAGCTTCTCAGTAGTAACGCTAGTAATCTCTTATTCTACTTTCGCTGACTCTCGGGAGCATCGAGCTTCACTGTACGCAGATGCGAGATTAATCGACGATTGTGTAACGAAAATGTAAGGCGCCATCGACGATGCAATATATTTTGTTTAATTCAAAAAGCCAATAAAAGGCCTTGAAACTATGAAAACAATGGACCTGTTTCTTATTATCCCCGGTATCATACGAATATTCACTCATTTCTTGAATTATTGATTCAATGAAAATTAAGATGCTTGATAAGTTTTAATTTTTATCATACTATACTATTTTATGAAAGTATATTTTATTGCACTTATAAACATTTTTTTCAATTTCTAATGTTTATTTGTTACTGACGAAATCTAACAATTTTTTATAATAAAGTGTTTGAATAAATTTTTATTTACAGAAACATTGTTTTCTATTTACATAATATAAATTACTTATGCCAAATTTGCATCAATTTTATCTATTACATATATACAAATGCAATAACAAGTTATTCGTCATCTAAAAACCAGTCACTCGTCTGATGGCTTCTTCTTCATCAAATGAACTCATTGGTCGATAGTGACTAAACTGCATAGTAAAACTAGCATGTCCGGATGAGATGATTCTAAGTTGAGTTGAATACCCCAACAGCTCCGATAGAGGAATCAAACATGATATCGTTTTATATTGACCTCTCACATCTATACACTTTATTTCTGATCTTCGTTTGGCTAAATCTCCAATTATGTTTGAGGACATTTCATCTAATGTTACAACTTCTAAATCCATAATTGGTTCTAGTAGTATTGATCCACTTTTCTCGAACATCTGAAAATATTAAAAATATTAAGTATGGAAAATTGTACTCAACGTTGATAGATTATTTTAACTTTGCAATCAGAAATTAATTTTTTCAATAGTTTGTATGATGATAATGATAATGTTAATGATCTACTATAATTCTTTGTTTACAATTTACATGCATACTGTAACAATTGAAGTTAGCTAAGCTTATCATAACCTTTAGGTCTGAATCATCAAAATTTACAAGAGAAAATCAAAACTTGATTTAAAATTCGGAATAAATTAAATTTTAAAGTTTATAAAAAAAATAACGAATGCAGGGTGGATATGTATCATTGCTGTACAGTACTAGTGACAAACCTCTAGAATATTGGAGTAAACAAAAATCTAGAACAGGATCCATTCGAAAAGTACTAGACAAAGATTTAAATGAAACCGTAAGTAAAGACAGTAAAGAGCTTTAAGAATTTATGGATGAGTTACATTCAACACATCATTTGTAGATCATAGACAATAGATGAGAGACAAAATAATATAGAAAGAAATATTTTTTATCTCTAAGGTTTTGGAAATACAAGATGCTGACGAAGCAAATAGCGCAAGAACATGGATAATGTGTCCACCTGAACCATATCAAACGCTGAACATTAGTTTACCTTTTCTAGTGATAATAATGAAAAGTCTGAACATGCAATGTCTCATACAGTTGCAAATCTTAACGAAAGACGATACGCGGCATCTAATTAACTTTTCAAATATAGATCAGAAAAAAAAAAATATCTCGAAATCTGCACCACCTACTATGCATTTGTTACTAGAGCCTGGATGGAACAAATTAGAAATTGACTTCAACAATATAACCAAGATTTTTGATGCGAAATTTCAATCATTGCTCAGATTAAAAATATGTGCCAATTGCCAAATAAGAAGGATTTATTTTGCCGATAAGCATTATGAAGATAATGATATGTCCCCGGGATTATACCAAGGTTTTCTAGATTTTTACATGATGAAATGGGGTATAAAGGATGTTGAGAGATCAACACAAACTAAAAAAACATCTGGCAAAATTGTACCAATGAGAGAAAACACCTTAAGCCCGACAAATGGACTGACCAAGTTATTTTTGAGAAATTTGCAAGCTAAATCTGACAAAATAGTTGAAGACTTCTATTCAAAACAATCAGTGAAATCAATCAAAGATTACCTTGATTTCAAACGAAAGGCAAAAATTAAGCCATATGTTATTCCTGAATGTAATTATTTTAGAAGCTCAAGACGTTCTGATTCAAGTTTGGTTGATATGAATGAGTTCAAGAAAAACATAAATCAAAGTTACTTGTACGAAAAACTAATGCAGGATGAAAAAAAAGATGCAAATGATAAAATTGGAGATTCAAAATCTAATAATAGGCAAGAATACAAGAATCCTATCATGAGAATTTATAAATATCGTTACCCTGATAATATAGATAATAAAAGTTTAAACAAAAATAGCTCAGCAAAATACCCACATCTGAGCAAATTTAAACTAATGAATTGATTGAATTGTGTGAGAAAATTAATATATTTATAATTTATAAAAATTGAATCTTGTTAAAATGATGAATGTAATAATAAAAGAGTATATTAATTTTATTCAAACAAAGTGTTGCAGTGATGAAAAAAAATATACTTACAGTTCTTATACACTGAGATACAGAAGCAGTGACAATGGACTCTGAAGTGCCTGATTTCACTTCCAACCAATGTAGTTTTACAGCCGCATTGATTATCGGACAACCCAATTTTGGCCCACTGGAAAAAGCGGAATCTACACCTTTCTTAACAGCTTTCATAACTCTTGGATTAATCGCCGCTATATTTGCAGCACTTTCTTTAGTTTTATCTAGAATCAGCAGCTCCTTTCCATGATAATCTGGAATTAAGGAAAGTGTAACAGAGATTTCGTGCTTTGATTTGCCAATTACGTGTTGAGTAGTGTGAGTATGTTTTGATCCTTCATTTATAGTTTCCTTGTAAGCAATTTGTAATTGGCCCAGATCTACATCAATTTTGTATTCACTGCGAATTCTCTCCTTGATTATATCTATATGCAGTTCTCCCATACCAGCCAAAATTGTTTGACCAGTTTCAGCGTCATGATTAACTCTGAGGCTAGGGTCTTCTTTCTCCAATTCTTGTAAAGCAGTTTCTAACGCAGTAATGTATGACAAGGAGGGTGGTTCTATAGAGCAGAAAAAAACTGGGTCTGGTACATTTGTTCCAGTAGCAAATAATTTTTCAACATCATCAGGATTGGATTGGATTTTTGTTTCTAAATGCTTCTTGGCACGACCTGCAACTGACGCACTGTTTGTCAGAAGATCACCAGTCACTGTATAGTTCAAACCTGTGAGAGCAGCAATGTTTCCTTGTCCAATTTCTGAAATTTCTTCATAATCATCTGCATAAGCAGCATACAATCGTGCACATTGTTCAGTTTTGGCTCTTTGTATATTGTAGATTTTCTGTCCCTTTGTCAAAGTTCCTGTATAAATTCTAAAAAACGTAATAGGACCTCTTTGTTTATCATGAATGATTTTAAATACTCTTGCAGAAAGATTGTCATCAAAACATTTGTATAGTTTTGAATACTGATTATATTCTGGAGTGGGTAAATACAATATTACTCCATCCATCAGAGACTGAACTCCAATATTTTTATAAGAACTACCTAAGAGTACAGGTACTCCTTTACGAGATATTGTTGCTCTACGTAAGGAATCGACCAGTACTTGTGATGAAACTTCATCAAGAGAGTCATGTTCAATGACAGCATTTGCTAATTCATCATCCACACCAGATAATTTATCAGTTAAATGTCTTCTTTTTTCTACAGCTATTTCAAGAAGTTCCAAGTGCTCGTCTCTATTTAGTTTTGATTTGACAACAGTTCTTCCCTGACTTTTTTTATCAAAAACAATTTTCTTCAAAGTTATCACATCAATGATTCCAGCAAGACCACTTTTGTCCTTGAATGGTAAATGCACTGGGAATGCGACTGTATCTAGTTTCTTCTCCAGCGAATTGAGGCACATTTCATAATCTGCATCCGGTCTGTCCATTTTATTTACATAGACTATCCTAGGTAAGTAGTACCTATCGGCTTGTCTCCAAACCGTAGATGTTTGTGCTTCGACTCCTGCACTTCCATCTAGAACAATAACAACTCCGTCCATTACTCCAAGAGTTTGCTCAACACCCATAGTAAAGTCTATGTGCCCCGGTGTATCGATCAAATTGAATCTATAATTTTTCCAACTAAAAGTTACTGCTGCTGAACAAATTGTAATTCCTCGCTTACGTTCTTGATCCATAAAATCAGTGACAGTATTTCCATCGTGAACTTCACCCATTTGTCTTATCAATCCTGAATAATACAACATTCGCTCGGTGGTCGTTGTTTTTCCTAAAATACATTAAAGAACATGACGTAAAAGAAGTTACTTAACCTCAAAAATCTTCTCGACGATCAGTCGACTTTGTTCAAAAAGTCACTTTCGGTGGAATCATTGAGAGAACACGTTTATTCTACCTCGAATGGATCAAGTAACAAGGGGTTCTTAATACAAACCGGCGTCTATGTGAGCGAGTACACCGATGTTTCGTATTTTTTCGGTTCCACATTTTTCACTGGCAACTTTGGCCGCAGTTTTATTTTGGTGTAATGCACGATTTATAATCGAACGTGAATGTATCTTCACAGCATTTCGAAACAACATTTTTCATCGGCGGACAATGGTAAAATCAACGTTTTCACATGCATGCATTGTGTTTACAAGCTCACCGGAAACACGTGAAACTTCTAATACCTGCAATGATGGAACATGGCGGCTGGGCTGGCGCCTGGCGGGTAAAGCTTTTTGAAATCAATTTCTGAATTCAGCGTTGACAGATCTAATATAAGGTAATACGAAAAGTTGATCAACAAATAAATCTTCAAATCAGATTCTTATGAAAAAAAAATTTAGCAAAATAAGCTTGTAGGAACAGTGTACAACAGTGTCGTTGACGCTCGCTGAGTATCATTTGACATTTTCGATTTCTATATGATCTCGATAAATATCAAAAGTGTTGTATAGCGATGAGTCGAAAGGACTAGAAAACTTTCTTTTCGGGAGCCGGAGGAATCTGAAAATAATTGTGTAATACAAAAATGGGTACATGCCAAATGCATTTTTGAAAATGTAGTTGTAGTGCCCTTATACCATTGATATATTTCCATCGGAATACATAATTTTGTAATAAAATGAACCTAAAGTATCCTCCTGGTTCTGGAGTCGAGAACCGTCCTATAAGGATCAAATTTGACTTTGAAGAAAATTATTCTCAGTGGTTCGCGGGCCCCTTATTTTGGGTAGACCGCGAGCGCGGCAAGCATCTGTGGTTGCCGTAGTTGTAGGGGTAAGAATTGATCTCGGCGCCCAGCCCCAAGCCCCAAGTATTCGCTGCTACTATAGCATCTTGAGAGTGAAAATGAATAGTTTTGTAGGATATCAGTGGAAGAGTTGTTGACAAAGTATAGAGTATAAATAAGGATGAGCGATATATCTCAATGTAATTCTTGAATGATCCTCACCGTCTTTGCCCAAGAGTTTATAGTTTGTACCCCGCTATAAACGAAAATAGCAATTATAATCATGCGGAATATTTTTGTATGTTTAAAATAAATGTGTACTCAGCTATTCCTATATCACTTTTTCCAAATTTAAATCGCTAATGTTCAACCACTAAGATACTTCCTTATTGCGTGATTTTTAGCGAGCTACGTCCCTAATAGGGAGCATCGGATATAGTCATTTGGTACAGCTACAATCATCTTCCGCGGAGTAGCCGGTTATTGAGATACTTTGATGAAATAACCATTGTTGGATCAATTTATTCCAAATGGACTGCGGATTTTACTGAAATCCAGTAAAACGTGCCAGTGTTTTTGGCTCATCTTGCGATTATTGGCGGTACACACTCAGAGATTGAACTTCCAGAAAAAAAATATACATATGCAGGCTTGTTAAAAATATAAAATTTTAATACAAGTGAACATTTTTCCGTATAGTATTGTGTTGATATTTTTTTTATGGTTAGGAGGGGGGAGGGCTCCACCTCCAACCGGTCTCCTTCCGTCGCTGCGCCTCAGGAACCGCTCCTCACCTACTCCTATTCATATTCAGACGCTTGTTGCACCTTCATTGCGCTCGAGCAACAAGGGTACGACACTATGAACGCGTATAAAGCATCCATTGTCGTCGTCAAACTTTTCGCACATCAATACAAAAAAAAGGATACGCAACTCGTGCGCAAATCCAGAACTCGTGCTGGATTCACCTATACCACTTTGCGCATTTACTCACGTAACGTACTAATCTGATCCAAGACCCAAATTCCCACTGGAGTCCCGGAGAGAATAAAATTCATTCATTTCGATTGACTATACGATAAATTTCATTTTTCACCCACACATTACAAGTAAAGAAGACATGTAGTAAATCGTGTGAATAATGATATCGATTCCGCATTCGAAACGGGTCTAAGAAAAGCCCCAATAAGTCTCAAACATACTTATTCATGCATTATGTGTATGTAGAATCAGGTCGAACATGGGCATGAACTACGTGATGGAAAACCTCAAAAGGTCATCATAAAGAAATGGGTCAAATCTCAAATAAAGAAAAACTTTTTATTCGAAAAACTCACTGTAGTGTGGTTATACGTCCAAACGAGCCGATCCAACGGGATCGTTTCTCCATGTATCTTGCAATATACACATTAACGTCCAAATGCACTTTATGATTTTGCATTTTGAAACGAGCGCCGGTATGGATATAGCTCGGGGATTGCGCGATCGCAATGCAGCCCCGGATCCGCGTGTGCGGTTTTCCGCGAAGCGTTGCGGCAAAAAGGGTGTCGAGTCATATATATCGCGCAACTGCCATATGAACACTCGGGATTTCCCGCGCACGCGATATATTATACACATCAAGTCCGCGTGTGTGTCGCGGGCGAGGCGCAGCGAATGACAGAGCAGGAAATGCCGCGCATTTGAGGGAATATACATACACATATCTACATGGGTGCGTGAGGCGGCAAAGGTGTGTGTGTGCGTATATAATACATGTATAGTGAGCGAGACGAGGTGGGCGCGCGCGAGCTTAGTGAAAGTGTGTATCGCGGGTATAGGCAGCCCCACCTTGGCGGCGACGGGCCATGCACTTGTCGTGTGGCGGGCGACCGAGCCGCGGATGCTCTCTCGCGGGTCTGGTCAGTCGAGCCACGGCACACGTGCGACCCGTATCAGCGGACATGAGAATAGGCGCGTTTATCGCCCCAGTGCAGACCGGGACGCTGATGGCTCGCGCGGCTCACGCGTGTCGACTCGCGCGCGCGGCATGAGTTTGGCGCGGGCTTATAGTGCGAGACGCGAGCAGCTGAGTCGAGCAGTTCACCCCGAGGGTACACGTCGTCGCCCCAGTGTCCAACATGTGGTCGCGTCTGCTGCTCTCCGCGTTGATCGTGAGTATAACCCTTCTTCGTTCATATTGCTTAATTGCTCTCTCTTTATGTGTCTGGATATATGTTTGGTTACGTGGCGAACGAGCGGACCCGGATCCTACCGTTTTGACTTTTGTACGATATGTATAACGATCCGAATTTCAAATCGTAGCACGCGCGTGAAAGTCCGCGTGTCATGCGCCGAGTTCTCGTTCGGATTACGCGAGCGCGACTCTCGGCAACGAGATTGAAATACGAAGTGAGAAAAGAAAAAGATGTAATGCCGAGAAGGAGATGGAGGAAAAGCAGGGCTCGGGGATAAAAGAGGAACGGGATTAAAATTAAATTTGGGCCACTCAAACTCGAACAGTCACTACGACGCGTTAAACGTGAATTTCCCAACGTTGCTGGCAAGAAATGAAAGGTTTACACAATGCAGTCGAAATTAGCCGATTTGCATTTTGCTTGGACTTTTCTACGCCGAGTAATAGCATTTTGAAAAAATTTTTTTGCTCATCGGACTTGTAAAGTCGAGAGGGATCTATGATCAATAAATGAGGAGGTGGCGCGTATTGGAAACACTTGACAGAAAAAACGAAGGCCTGTTCAAACAATTTATAAAAAGGACGTATGATGAAAAAAAGAAATTGGATGATGTAGGAGAAATGCCAAGCGATTGAACGGCATGTATCTACTATTTGATCTCGAGCAGGAGGCACGAAATATAATTGTACTATTGAACGAACTTACCTTATGTGAAGTTCAATCGAAATTGTATGAGTTTTTGTCCGGACCCAACGTTTCGTTTTCCTGGAGATATTCATGAATCATTACGGACTTTATGCATGTACAGTATATCTGTATATAGTGAATCATTAGTGAGCCTTTTTGACTGTCCAAAAATCATTTCACAAATTTTCAGCAAGATTGGACACAAGCCAAGCAAGACGGTCTGATACTTATCTTGTTGCTGTATTAAAAAAATGTTCACTGATCTGAGGGGAATTATATGAAACGAGTCGTAACTAGTGGGAAAATGAGCAGAAAATGCGAGTGTTGAAAACTTGGTGTAAATGACCCGGCGAACGGTCAAAATTTTATCTTTCCTCATTATTCTGTACCACCAACAATATTCCGCGCCGCGCCGCTGCTCTAGAAGCGGTTACATATATGAGATGCAAAGGGTGGCCCACATTGGGTACACCTACTTTATATATACATATATATAGCTAAATGCGTGCGCGGGCAAGCAGAGTGAAAGAAAGAGAAATAGTTCGGTCATAAATAACGTTTGTCTCTCTCGGTCGCGAGAGAAAGAGGGGAAGAGGGAACTGGTCCTGTCGTTAAACGCCCGGCGCTCGTCCATACGCCAAAAGAAGATGCGACCGGGCCAAGCTTAATGAGCTCGATTCGCCGCGTGACTTTCTCGTCTATCTCACTCCTCTCTCTTTTTTCTTTCCTTCCTTTCTCGTTCGCTCGCGCGCATCTCTCAGCTGTCGAGCCGCTATAACGCTCGAGAGCTCGATCGGCTTCTCTATTCTCTGAACCGTCCCATTGGTCCGAGCGTCCGTGCATGTGTAAGTACGCACATGTATACGAGCACAAAAAAAGAAGCTGACTATTGCACAGCCGTTCCGTTAGATAATCTCAAGCGCAAGTGCGTCAGGCGCGGGACAAAACCATTCATCCGCGATTACGGAATTTCTCTATTCAACCCCCTCGCGGCCCCCGGCCGATCGTCGTCCTTTGATTTGGATGGAAAACGCGCGCGACTCTCGCTCGTTACGTGTATGTGTGTATTGCGCGCGACATCGAGCGTCGTCAGGTTTCACAATTGTAATTATATTTTCGAAGAGCCGCTTCTCGCGTCGGAATCTCGATAGAGGCGCCTCGCGCCGCGGCCAATAAACGTGATTGCAGTCGTAAAAGAAAAGGAAGAAGAAAAAAAATCAAAACGGAATTTCGATTTAGAAAAGCCATTCGACGGGGCTTGATTATTCGCGGCTGTCGCCCGGGCCCACGTAACGGCTCTCCGACACAGTTTTTACACGCACGAGCCTCGACGTATATATACCATTCTTTCTTTCTTTCCAGCTCTCGGCTAATGGGTATCAGTACCACAATGAGCCGTGCCCCAAGTACGGCTGCCCGCTCGCGCCGCCGATCCATCAAGTGCCATTCGTGCCTGCACCACCTGGACAGACTCCGACTTGCGCGAAGCCCGGACTGACCTTCTGCGAGTCCCTAGACCAATATCCACAGTAAGAATCGCTTCTACGCGGCGTTCATTTCTTTTTTTTTTCTTGTACAAGTTGCGTCCCTAGTATACAGCGCTGATCGTTCGAGGAACGTTTTGGGAACGTTTAGAATGTACGACCAGCTGGAGGAGTAATGTAATAGTCTTCGGGAAGTCCTACGAACGTCTTAAAAACTTTCAACCATGTCAATTTTCATTTGAGATATTTGACTTTAATGAACGCTTTGGGACCAATATTTCACGAATGATGTACAGGTGTGATAGAAACGTTTGATGAACAGAATCAAAACTTCACCATAAGAAATATTTTGAAAACGTTATGATATTTTCTGGAAAGCATCGTTATGACAATAAAAAGAAGATTTAATTTTAAAATTGATTTATTCTACGATTTTCAGTGGAATCATGCTGACGCGACGTCGAGATTATGCTTCTACGATCTCATTGGAAAACGATAATATTTGATCTGGATAAAGTGAGAATGCGTGAAAAATAAGTTTACTGCTTTTGCTCTTCGAGGTATGAATGTAATCGATGAATAGCAGAGATGGTGTAGATTATGTAGGATGATTGATAGATTCATTCTGATCAAAAAATGCATTCGGATGTTGATTGATGATTTTATCTAGTAATTTAAATTGAATGACATGAATTGTCTAAATTTTTTATACACAATTTCATTATTATATATTTTATTTATACAAAAGTAGAAGATTCTGAGCAAAATGCCAAGTTGAGAATGAAAATTATGATACTTGATCGTAAGGAATTTCGTTTTCCACGCGTGACTTAATAAAATTGAATCTGTTTTTCTATGAATGATCCAATGGCTTTTCCACGCTGTCATGTATTAGATAAAAAAATGAGGAAGTATGAAAATATTTTCATTGAAACCAGTACAAGGAGGACTGCTTTCAACTCGCCATACACTGTCCTAAATATATCAAATCAATCTGTTCAGAGCGGAATGACATCAACCCACTTAATACGTTCTAATTCCTATAAGTTT
>CM037084.1:58434579-58454868 GCA_020882725.1 Aphelinus certus
CATTGAGAACATACACTGGTACCAATCCAGTAAAAGAGGACAGGTCGAGGAATGGCCATCTCATTTTAACGCTACTGACGTGCAGGCGAGTTGATGTAACATGTATTCGGCGGCGTTTAAAATCATAAGCCGACGATATGGAAGATGAAGTTGTTTCGGAAACAATAGAGACGTAGATCACATGTCAGAGTAGTTTCAGTTGTCGGATTAAAATTCCTGAACGCTAATGAAACAATAGCCAAAAAACTCGGATCAGCATAATTATAAAAATTTATGAGGATAAGCTGGTTGATAATGGTAAAATATACAAAAAATCTTATGGAGCGGCAAATGCCCATCCAGGGAACGAATCCGGTTGAATTAGCCGCGACCATATGTAGAGACAAAAGGAAACACTTGATGATCACTGTAGCATGACCATGGCCTTGTCGTGTACACTGTTTCAAAGATATTCATCAAATGTTTCAAAGAGGTTCATTCACACACTGTCACGATTGTTATAGTGTGTTGTAATCAGAATACATATTCCCGTGAAGATTAGAGGGAAAGTTAATAATAATCCTTAAACCTTGAAGAATACTCGACAGCCAACCTAAGCATTTTCCCAACGAGATTTTATGTTACTCGAATATTTCTTAATTAAAAGTGTTTTGCGGATAAATTCTAATTATCGTGCAAGATTTCTTGGAGAGTTTCAAAATTATTCTTGAAATTTGCACCGGTAACTTTATTTGTAATCATTGTTCCATCTCGTTGAGATACATTTCTTATAAATTTTCGTTCGATTTCATACTGTATTAAGTATTACTTCCAATAAAAAATAATGAAAATTATAATCTAATAATGAACATTTGAATCTTCAGTTATAATGTTTCTACCGTTGATTTGTACACAATAATCCGTATACAATATTTAGAGCGAGTCAAGTTATATTTGGACGTTAGAGCATTTGAATGACAGACTCATAAATCCATATATTAAAATTAGAGAAACGACATCGATCTTTTGAACTGTCGGTTGGTGAGGAATTGTCGAGTCTCTGAAGGAGAAGAAATTGATGTTTTGGGCGTAGGCTATTGAATTAAACATCGAGCAGCTTTGCCCGTTGTCTCTTGGCTCGGTGAAAGTTTAGGCATCGTTTTGGGACTTGCGGAAATGCTGTTGCCTCTTAATTTTATGGCAGCACAATTTTATACAGCAGTAATGATCCTTTTAACGGATGTTTTATAGTTCAATCAAAACATCTACGGATATTAAATTATCCCATATGATATCTAATGCCAAGGACATTCTACAATTTACATTTCTCTCCAGAATCTAAATTTAGCTCAACTTTTCTCTCGGCTATTGAGTTATCTATGATGTTGAAGGGTTTTCGCGAATCTTTGGCTAATTTTAAAATACTATCAATGAAGCCTTTCCAATATAAGGAATCATTCGATAGCCGAAACTCATTGTGTGACAATTTATTCGCCAGCTGAAACGCATATAGCTCCAAGCTTTGATTATTTTCAGGCAGCTCATCAAGTTTCTAATTGACAAGCGAACCGAGGACATTGACAAGTTCCTTCGAGACGAGTCTCCAGAGGACTTTAGCGCATACAGGTGAGTTGATCGAATCCGATACAGCCGTGGTCAGTTAAATCATTTTGATATTTGTTTTTCAGCAAAAAGCCCGACTATGAGTACGGATACGATTACCCTAGGCCCAAAGTGCCTCCCCAACTCTACCCAGCGCAAGTTCCTCTCTACTCGCAAGCCCAGCCCACTACTTTAGTTTACGAGGTGCCACTGAACGCGACGCACAATAGGTAAGCGATATCCGCTCAACGTACAGTAACCAAATAAATGTGAGCCATATTCGGAGTTACGTCACTAAGTGACTTGCCTGATCACTTTGGATTTGTTTCTTTTTTTTTGGTCTAATTTTAAGCAGAAATTATAGTTGGAATTTTCCGCTCAAAAAACTGACTCTTTTACAGAAAATTTTATAGAAAATTTCAATTTTGCCCTCCGTTTTGAATTAATTAAATTTTTTTATTGAATCGAGAACTGAAACAACGTATATTCGGCCGAGAATATTATCTACTTTGTTATTCAATTTAAAAATGACAAAAATTCACGAGATAAAATTAAGTAGTGCGTAAAATTTTGAAGACGCGTGTATACCAGTTCATGAGTGGCCGGTGACAAGTGTTACACGTTCGCAAGAGTTATTCACGTTGAACGCACCAGTCGAATACAATATTTCTTAAAGTCCTTCTAAGAAACGCACATATGCGTTTATATGCATATATTCGTTTATATGCAAACGAAAATATGCAAAAACAAATCACGTTTTGCCAAGATATGTATCCTTTATACATCTTTTTTTCGAATGAAAAAAAAAGCTCAGTTTTGAAGGTTAAAAAAGAGGCCGAAAATTTCTAGAAAAAAAACTTACGCTTCAAACTGGACCAAAAGAAGTGTTGAGAAAAAAACTTGTCAAACAGATGCGAAGAGGTGAGGCAGATCGCTGTGAGCGATGCGGCTCGGAATATGCCCGGTATACATTATGCTCGAGCTACATATTGTTGGACTAAAATGAAATTGATAGGTATCTGCCGGTGCCGAGCGTCAATCCATATCTGACGGGTGGTGCATCGGTGATCGGTCAGCGCAGCCAGAGCCATCAGCTGCGTCCTGAATACCAGGCCGAGGTGGTCGGTCCGAGGCAGGGCCCCTGGCGACACAGGTATACACACGCGCGCTTACATAATACCACGGCGATACGGCGCTCTCGTGTAGCCCCGATAAATCTATTCAACAAATGGCGCACGGACAAGGAGGGCTAACGGTTCCCGAGAAAGTCCGTACGGTTTTATTATAATTAATCGATGTTTTATTTTTTTCTTTTCTTGTCGCCGCGTCGCGTTTAGAAACTCCCGAGGAGTCGCCGAGGGCCAGCGGCAAACGGGTCGCACGCGCCACCACAATCCGCTGCTCGAGTTCGCCGAGCCGTCGAGAAATCGGGCCAAGAGGCAGTCGGGCTCGGAGCCCGTGTCCATATGCCCGACCCGCACCCAGTCCGTCGTGCCCAGGGCTGCCCTCAACAACCACGGCAACTGGATGTTCGTCGTGAACCTCGAGCAGCAGGCCAAGTACTCGCAGCTCGTCAGGAGTGAAATATGCATGTGAGTGTCTCTTACTTTGACCGTTTATCCTCCAAATCAATTTAATTCTCGTATGGAATAATTATGCTGGCACTCGAGTTTTATGCTCAGCACATTTCCAATACTCTTTCTCTGAAATGTCAGAAAATTACCAAAAAACAAAAAATAATTCCAAGGGAATGTCGGTCGAAAGACATTTTAAATGCTAGAGAAACCCTGATAAGTCTTGAGGGGTCCGCATTACCCGTGGGGATCTGACAAAAATAGAAATCTTGTACTTTGTATTCAGTCCGCATTTTTGGTTAATCGACGTTCTCTACGAGTAAACTGCTTTTCGAATTCGAATCCCTTGATGATGAGACAATTTGAAATTGAAATGCGCGTGACGAATAAGGGGTGAGAGAAAATTGCGGCAAAAGTTGAATGGAAGCATTTGCCTAGACACTGAAAAATAAAGTCTAAACAAAAACTCGATATGGATATTACACTTATTAATGACAGGATAAATCCACGTGAAATTTGACTAGTGTTTCGAGGGGTAAACGGGGGTTGGGAAAGTTTTTTTCAACACGAGCCTTCGGGGCTCGCTAACTTTTTTCCACCTCAATTTTTTCCATCCGTTCTCGCAGGAGCGACACGTGCGACGGCCTCTGCTCGCTGCCACTGGGCTACACGAGCAAATGCCAGCAGCAGTACGTACAGAAGAGATTGGTAGCCCTGGAGGGGAGCGGCAATCGGCTGTACACGGACGTTTTCTGGTTTCCACACGGCTGCATGTGTCAGGTCACGCTGGATTACTGAGAGGAGAGAGAGAGAGAAAAAAAAAAGCAGCAACCCTGCAGCGACGCGCAGCTTCTGTAATTGCGTCGGACTTGCGTAGATTCGTCTCTCATCCGACGAGCGCTACCGCAAATCGTCACACCCGTTTCTCTCGCACGATTCATCGGTCGCCGAGGCGATCTTCTTCTTCTTCGTTTTTTTTCTTCCTTTTCCAGGCCTCACGCACGGGTGGAAAGCAGAGGCGCTTCGATTTGCTAACCATCGGCGAGACGTTCCTGTGTACGCACGCGCGCGCGCGCACACGTGTGCGCAGTTGGCGTACGTAGAGATGCCGAGGCTCGAACGTTGCGCGGCGATTGAATGGAGACACCGGTCGCTGAGCTTGAATACCAATGACTCGACGAATGGCCCGGCAAATGACAAATGAACTAAGTGAAATGGCGAAACGGGACCAGTTTCGTTCGCCGCCTTGGAAAAGGAAAAAAAAACGAGAGAGAGAACCCGTCGCGCTGCATGCTATTATGCGACGAGCCGAGCTGAGGAGAAATAATTTGTTCCGCGTCGCTTGACGTCGATGCGATGATTCGACGGCTTTTTGTCGGGATCAATCGAGGTGCATGTGATTTAGAGAAACGAGTCAAGTTTGTGAAACTAGTGAATTATTATTAAGGTGATTGTTTACTGCCCACTGTATTTATTTATATAATTCCTTTGTCTCTTTCTTCTCTTGATAAATATGTATAAATAATAATGTCTTATTAAAAATCAGATATGTATACTTTGATTTTTATTTGTACAACTGAATTGTTACATTTGTTAACTCAATCACCGCGTCATTGGCGCAAAGATGTTTGTAAAAAAATTGCGGAGTCGTTAGGAGGGAAAAATAAATATTAAAGGATGTACATTATCCTTCGAGCGTTCGAGTGAGAGTCGAGGAGGAGCCGCCAGATGTCAGCAGCGTTGCCGACTTTGAACTCAGTTTTTCGCAGCGCGCAACCCCACGCGCGCTATCCTCGCGCTCTAAATTTGGAACAAAGTATTCGTCGAAATAAAGGTAATACGCTCGCGCGGAATTCCTCCGAACACTCGTGTATTTCATCGCTCGATTAAGCGCAACAATAGTCTTGGGTGAATAAAAATTTGTGTTTATCTGGGGGAAAAGACGCCGTTTGAAAAAGCCATCTGTACAACAGCGCAAATCCCCAGGAGCTATAACGAAAGGAATCGGTGGAATCCGCCTAGAGTATCATTCCCAGCCAGGATACGGCCACGGGGAGATTTCACATCTCGGCGGCAAGGCAAATTGCGGAATACACGCCCGGAGGGGAGGAAAAAAAGTAGAGAGAGAGAGAAAAAAAGGAAGAAGCACGGTATAAGATTGCCACATGGGTTGTATGAGGGAGAGGAGAAGGAGGTGGATTTTGCAGCGCGTGCAGTGGTTGAAAGGGCGAAAGGGCGAGAGATAGCCGGAGCGAAACGCGAGCGCGCGCGCGTCTTTGCCGAGTGGAGCGCGAGGGGAGGATGAGCCGATGAGGTCAGGCACGCGCGCAGCTCGAGAGCCGCTGCTGCTATAAGGATTTCACCGGAGCGCTGCTAGACGCGCACGCATATCAACCACGCACTCTCCACTTTTATATACCGCGTTTCGCGTTGGATATTTATATGGTACCATTGGATTATTGAGCCGATACGATTTTCGCTTGTTCCATCGGTTACTGCGCGGCGTCTGACGATAATGTTTACGGCGATCGTTTACACTTTCGCGGATCAAAAACACACAGGTGTTGGACACGTCCTCGCGTTTACGAGTTCACGTTGTTTTTTAGCTTCTCTACGGTCCCGGCCGCGAAGTTTCTTAGCGCGGCATCCGACGCGATCCAGTTGAAGTTCAGGGGAAAAAAAGCCAGGCGTACGAAATGAATAGACGGAGAGAAAACTGACGGGCCGTACGACTTGGGAGCGCAGTAATATAATTGCGTGAAAATATTGGCCAATTTCGATGGATTCATCGTAGGACTGATCGGGCGAGAATTGTTTAAAACCCACCCAATAGGATTTGCCCGTTGTCCGGAGTGATTATGCAATGTGTAAAACTTATAAATATCTAATATATACAGGTACAGGCTTTAGAAAAATATCAGATGATTTTGTAGTTCTATCTTCAATTTCGATTCACGTACAATCGATTTGCGTACATTGAATTATATTCAAGGATTGTTACTACAGCAGAACGATTAATAAATTTATTTTCCATAGATTCATTTGATTGAAAAATGGTCACACAGGATCTTGACTCATCACATGTCGCTGAAACGAGTTGGTTCCATATGCAGCGAGACTCGCTGCTATCGCGAAAGCCTCGAAATTGCGTGCTCTCGAAACACCGGAACTCGCATACATGATTTTTCCGTATAATTGCTCTCGCTGCGCGTGTACGAGCGAGGCGATTGCAAGCCGAAGCTCGGGTCTAAGCTCGTGCGTATGCACACACACATCGTCCACGTTAATTGGTAAAAACGTCGTAGCTCGAGTTCGCGTATAATATGTATATACGTGTAGAGAGTCGGGCTCGCTCGCTCGGGGCTCGTTTGAAAATCGTTATTGCATATATAGGAGAGCCGGGTAGAGCGCGCGGGATGAAGTGGGCACTCGTCGCGAGCAGTGGGTGCTTGCTTGCTTGCGCGTTCGCGAGTATACATGTATACGTGTGCGTGGAGGCTCGGGTCCGTTTGCGCGTGTATATATAGATCGGCCTCTTTCTCTCGACTCTTGCCGTGCGCGCACTTGTGCGTACGCTCTCGCACATGTATATACGGGTGCGCGTGTCGTCGCGAGGCTCGCCCACCCCCACCTGCAGCTCGAGCCGCTCGAGGGGTGGATTTGCAGGCGCGCGTGCACCGGAGCGAGGGTAGCTCGACGCTCGGCTGCTTCATCAAAGCACCCAACAAAGACAGCCCCGGGCTCTCGCCCGCGCGAACCACCTCTCCGCCAAGGAGCAAGAGAGAGCTGAGCTCTCGCAGGACGTCAAATTGGAAAAAAAAAAATACATACCCCGCCAGCGGCTAGAGTAATCCATACGCTGCACCGAGCCGTACGCACTCGCGCTTTAAGGCTTTCCATTATACACACCCGCGCGCGTATACATGTATACACCTGCGACGCGCGTCTCGCTGGCGTTTCGGCCAATTAGCGCGAGAGATGCGTATAAGTGAGACTTTCGTTTTCTTTTTCCCGGTATAGCGCGCGCGCGTGTGTATGTGGGGCGCTGGGCCCGCGCGCGGGCGAGCCCAGAGTTACGGGCGCGCAGTAATTATGAGCCGCGCGCCGGGGAGAGCCAGGGGATATGTAATTGTGATTGATGGGGAGACGGGCGAGACGCGCGGAGGCGCAGGGACGGCGACGACTTCCTTTTAATCTCGCCAACGCTATAACCCTCTCTCTCTCGCGCGTAGCGTCTGTGTGTGTATACCCGTGCAAAGCTCCGACTTCGATGTGTATTGGCGCTCGATTGATTTTGAATTTCGTACACGCTGCGTGTCTGTCATTTGGCCGAGTCGCCGCGTGTCTGTACCCAATCTGCGCACCCGGCACCGGTCTACGCCGGCCGAATTTTAGATTAGATGTACTCGCAGCCGGAATTTGCCAGTCGGAAACGACTCTCTCGCTACGCTCATCAGTTTTCAATTCGTTGGAAAATTGATTTTTAGTTCGAAAACTTGTTATGTCTGTGCAGCGGTGAGACCTCGGGCAAGCTATTGAACGTCTGTGTGACGAGGGATTTATTTCGCATTTGGCGTGATTTTTATATATGTACCAACGAAGTATAACGTTCGATAAAAATACACTGTCTCTTTGATTCATGTATGTGGAAATTCACTTGATTGGAGATGTACCGAATTCAAGTAAGACTCAAGTACTTAGATTCATATTCGTTATTCTGTCATTGAATTAATAATTTATCGAATTTCAGGAAGATTGATTAAGTAAATAGTTAAACGAAGATTCAAGTGACTGTTGCGATTAGGAAAAAATGGACAAATTAGAGGCAAAGATAAGCGTGCGCGGACGGCGATTGGTACACTAATTTCAGTCACACTGCTGTAAAATATTGTGAAACTATCATGGTTGATAAATGGGATATATAAAGTATGACGGTAGGTAGTGAGTGCCTGAGTAGCATCAATTTGGTAGATGTATGTGTGTATTTCAATTTAAAGTATAGACAGTTTTACTGAGGCACCTCGTTGTTTTATTGTGCTGCATCACAATTCTTACTGAAAAATAAGAAAATCAGATAAATTCATGATTCACCAAACTCAAGCACGAAACAAAATGAAACTGGCAGAAATTTGACTTTTCCTAAATACAAATCACAAGATTAAAACATCATTTTCACGATCTTTTTGGAACCTCAAACTTGACTTATGCAGAAGGTGGATATATCATGGCGAGCAAACGTGCATAAACGGAGAGAAGTCAGAAGACACGCGGTATAGGGGCTGTAGTCGCGGTTAGAGGGTAATGAGGAGCAAACGAGTAAAGCCAACGTGGATTTGACCCGGATTTTGGGGACTTCCGGTTTAGCGGCCAGTCGGACAAGCGACGTATACACAGAAACAACGGCCGGCTGCCGACAAGTTGCGCCACGGGGCCGATTTTCGCGAACCCTTTGCCGCAGCTTAGCCCGGATTTTCGCGCCTTTCCCTCCGGTGCGCCTCCCCGTCTGCCACTGTATCCCTCCCGCTGCGCGCTCATATATGTGTGTATACACAGGCCATTAGCTCTCTGGCTTGGCCCTTCCGTGCGTGACTGACCTCTCGACCAAGTGCACCGAGTGTGTTATAACGTGTACATGTGCGTGTATATAACGATACACGCGCACAGTTACAGACACGAGCGAGAGCCGCTGGTAATTGGCATTTATGATTCGGGGACGCGTCATTAAGCTTTATTGAAAGGCCCGGGCCTTTTTTCTCTTCTTCTTCTTCTTCTTCTCCGTTGTCCGCGTATGTATGTGTGTGCTGTTTCAATCAGTGCTCGAGAGAGCGAAAGAGCCGTGTATGTATATGCGTGGCTCCTGGATATAATGAACGATTCTTTTGGCGCGACCTGCGTGCGGCATTGGCACTTTTTGCCCAGCTACGGACCTAATACTCGTCGCGCGACGACAATGTCTCGCCGAGTTGAAATGTCGAGCTTTTGTCATACTGCACTGCAGCAGCAGCGTCATTGTGTGAATTAATGCTACTGGCAACACTCGTCTTTGGTTTCGGGTATATGGACATACATACATATATACGCACACAATGTACGCACTACCGCGTTAATCCTTGGCTCGGTCGATTCAGACAGATTTAATGATTGGCGATTCCGTCGCTCTCGACGAGGCATTTATTAATGAGACGCTCGTACAGGAGTCGAGACGTGGTACAATTGATGAGAGTTTTTGAGAGAATTGCTTGAAAGAATATGTATGTAGTTTGGACAGATAAATATTATATATGCGTGTCAAAGAAGACATACATGCATTTGGAAAGAATAGTAATGGAATAATTTTTTTATGAGAATATAATGTTTTTAGGAAAAGATGTCTTATTTTTTTTGCTCGAATCAGTTCTGTACAAAAAACTTTAGCTTTGCCGATGTTTTACAATATTTAAACAATCAAGTTTGATTAGGGGGAACCAATAGAGCTTTTTCTGTGATCCTTCAACAATGTGTAGATATTTTTTTTACATTCTTAGAACCCATTGTTGGATCAGGATATCGGTTTTTTTGGAGTCGGATGAATTAGTCAATACAAAACACAATTTTTCTATCGCGACGAATCTCTATCTAATTATTTTCGTCTCGAAAGCCAAAAGATAAACCGCTAAAAAATATAGATGAAGACGCATAGACAACATTCTTTTTGCTGTTGCATATTGGAGCAATATATCCGAACAAGTTTCCATCCATGCACGAGATTTCCAGAGCCGCTTATGTTTTGTTGAATAAGAGAATACGGTCATTACAGTTGGACATTTTTCCTGACGACGGATCTCTCGAGTCGAGGCAATTCTCACGTCAGAATTCATTGTTTTGACACCACTTGACAATCGACTATAGGTATATATAAGCAGGAAGAAACGTCGGTGGAGAGTAAGCATTTGAAAAATGGAGGTTCGATGGTGAACGGGTTAATTAACCGGAGCCAATCAGCCGAAGGAATCGAGACAGAGGCGATCCGATGACGGAGTGGCAGGCTCGCGGAGTAAGCAAGCGCGAGCAAATGAAAAGTGAGCCGTGCTCGGTGCGTGTGTGCTGCAGTACGATTTTCCCGACGCCGCGCCGCACCGTCGTCGTGGGGGGGTCGTGCGGAATCCGCATGGCTGCTGCGAGGGAGGAATATCGCCGGTTTCTTTTTGGTCGCGTGCCGCGCGCGCTCCGCACACCGGCTCCCTCACTATATACACTTATACGCGCGTATATATACCTCGGGCTCCCCTCCGTCTGATGCTCGGCGCGACTGCAGCACCCTCCGACGCGCGCGCGCCTGTTTCGACTGTCATTCACAGCTTAACCCAAATATTCAAACGGCCCGTCTTGCTCCCTCTCCGTATCCGCAGTGTATTGCCGCTCGTCGTTTCTCCCCTGCGCCAGAACCGACTAACCACCTGTGCGACACGCCGCGATTTCATTATGTTACGCACGCTGAGGTAGCGGCCGCCGCACCGGCTGAGGGACACTGCGCGGGGGGGCTTCTCACCCGCGCACGACTGTCAATCACGTGGCCGCAGATTCCCGACACCGCTCCATACACGCTCGGGATGTTTGAGCTTCCGTAGATAGAGTCGGCCGCGTATACATGTATAGGAATCGTCGATTATAGCGCGGGTCAGAGTATTATTGCGAAATTCCTATTTTGTCTAGTAACGCAGTGGCAGAGGGCCATTGGGGAAAACTACAGCGTCGAAAGATAGTGAAAGTTCTTATGCGAAATTTTCACAAACGCCACTTTCAAAACCCTCGCAGTTGGCCATCGCGTTATTATACGAAAAAAAATAGTAATTTCCACAATGGGATTCCTCTCCCGGTGCATCGCACGTTAGAAACTTGTCGATTTGACATAAGAATTGATATCTCGATATTGCTCGCGAACTTGTGAGAATGAAACGGAAGATTTATGGAAAAATGCCTTGCTAAAAAAATGCGTATTAGAATTATCAACAATGAGAGACTGTTCGAGGGCGGAAAAAACGTCCCGACGAGCTGCAATAAAAAATGTTCGATACGTGGAGTGTACGACGGAATTGTACGATATGACAATTGCATCAAATTGTCTAGCGCCGAGCTATAAGCATCAGCGGATTCGGCAACACCCAAAAGCGGGGCGAGGCAGGGATGCGGCGGCGGCGGCGGCGGGGGGGAGGCTGTAGAGAAGAAAATCAAATCGCAGTTGGGTCGAGAAAAACGTAGAGCCGTGGAGGGCGAGAGCGAGCGGGGTGTGGGGGTAGGGGCGTCGGGTGCGTGTGCTAGTTTTGCGGGCTATCGATCGCACGCGCGCGCGCGCGACGCGGCGCACTTTCTCTCTCGCTGCGCGCTTTATTTTGATCATTCGGCTCTTCGCCGACGTATACTCACGCACCGGCCGAGCGTACATCCCGAGCCCTTGAAATTCACGGGCAATATTTCGAGCGTTTTTTTCCGCATTCATTGTTGTCGACGGTATCGCTTCGAAATTCTGTTTCAGTCTCGAAGAAATAACGATTTGAAATTGAGGAATTTGATTCAAATTCAATTCGATACGGATTTGTTATAACTATCTTCAGGGGTAGTCGAGAGAAACACGCAGAGAGTAACAACTACTCCACGCGACTTTGAAGGCGCTGCGCATCCTTATCGCGCCAATATATAGTGCTCGCCGCGCCATCGCTCGCGCAACAGTCGGACGTTCACTTCATATCATCAGATGAAGAATCAAAGCCATGGTACATCGACATACGGATGATTTGTTAACATCTTGGGGTTTGGATACGCTTCAGAAAATAAAAAGATTAACGATTGTCCCAAATCTTATTTCTGATTGTTTGTACATTTATAAAACTTTTTCCTCAGATGAATGATATGATAAAAAAATGAATGTATATATATATATATATATATGAAAATAAATAATTAAAAATCGTATGAATTATGTATGTGAGTTATATTTATTTAGACAATGCACGAATTTAGCGCCGACTTAATTTTTATATGACTCGAGTCATCATATATACCTATGCCAAATGCCCAACGAGTAATAGTTAAGACAATAGTAATGCAAAATCTCATGGTTTAACTGTTACACCACCAGTTTTACAGTGAATAATGATTCGTTTCTTTAAGGAAAATCGGAGAGCACAATCTTTTGGAAACCAATTGCACGCTAAAACACCGTGAGATGGTTCTGAGGTACCTTAATAGTAACACAGTCTATCGTTTTCCTGTAGATATACTGACAAACGTGCTGGATTTTAATCATCAACAGTATTTCTGTACAGGTCCAAGAAGTCTGAGATACAGATACATAATTTTTCCGTAATAGCTGACTCAGAATTTATCGAGTTCATATTTGTTCTACAATTCCTCTATAATTCCTTTATAATTATTTATATATACTCATTATTATGTAAAATAGCGATACTCGCCGTGGAGGTTTCATTATATTGTGCGACCGTTGTGGCTCGAGTCCGGGGCGGATGTTAGAGTCGAGCTATGAATTATATTTATTTTTTAAGAGGAGAAGAGTACTAGTTGTCTTCTTCGCATCTACGATAGACCAACGATTTTATGGCCGAATAACTCTAAACTTTTGTAAATAATTGTTTCAATTCGTTCGACTGCTTCAGTTTTAATATTTAACGATGAGTTATAAGCCACCACCACCGAGACGGACGTTCTATAAAAAAAAGAGATGTTTCAGAAAACGAAGGTTTATTCGTGACAAAATAATCGCTCAGCTATTCGCTATTTGGAACAGGCAGCGCTGAGCCTTTTCCGACATCTTCGTAAACGTTTCGTCAACTGAATTGATTTTATTTTGAAAAATTCATTAAATTTATCGCGCTCCGAAATCTGACTGCTCACTCTCGAATCGGGATGCGAATCGACGGAAAATCGAGACGTTTATAGACTTGTCGCGCGCGCGCGCGTCTTAAGACACGAGCTATTAGATGGTCGCGCGCGCTCTTCCACTTGAAGCATCACGCAAAAAACTCACATGGTCAAATGCTTGACCCAAAGATCCCACAGCGAGTGTGTGCATTTTTACGCAGAGAAGACGAGCGCGTACGACGCACGGGACGAATTCGAGGATCGCGTCGCGGGGGAATAAAACAGCAGCGCGTGCTTGCGAGAGAGAGAAAAAAGCGCGTATACGAGAAGCGTGCGTGCGATGTATATAGTCGACGTGCGGCGAGTAGTCGGGGGGGAAGGAGCCGCCGCAGCGCCAAGGTATGGAGAGGAGGAGAGGGTAGAAAGAGAGAGAGAGAGAGAGAGACGATTATCAAGGCGGATCGGCCGCGTGCGCAGCGTTGCCATGGGGACCGCAGCCCGTGCTACGCATCGATCGCTCGCGCGCACGCACCGCGCGAGAATCGAGCTGCACACACACGCACAGCCTCCCTCTTGTACTCGCGTACAGCCAGAAACAAAAGAGAGAGAGAGAGAGAGAAGAGCTTCTTGCCCCGCGATTTTTTTTTATGGCCTCCTGTACGCGCAAACCCGAGACTCCGCAGCGCGTATATGGCCTTTATCGCGTTTCCGCGCTTTTATCCGGCCAGCTGTGTCTAAGGGACTTTCACTTTCTCATTAGCGGCTCTCTTCGCCCCGATTGCCGTCGCCGCGTTCCATATACCTACCGTCGAGCCGCGCAATTTTCACTCGTCGGATTTCCTCGCCCTTCCCAACCGCGACACACCACCGTCAGTGCACTACCGGAGAAAACTAAAGACGGAAAATCCATCAGCACTCGAAGCCAAGTCGCAGTTGGGTGTATTTTTTTATCCAAGATTCATTTAATCGACAAGTCTCGATGAACAATTTATTATACTCATCAACTACATTTTGTGCGTTAGTTTTAAAACGCAGACATACAAGCGAGCGACATAATCGTCTTTGAAAATTGCCACGTGCGAATCGAGACCCTCCGCCTAGAACTGAATTTCATTTTACAGCGACGACACATATCGGCCTTGGGTGATTTAATTTCCTCGGCAGTTTCGATTCGTCACGATGCTGCGTCTACTGTATATACTCGCCATTAAATCTAATGGCACGTATTCGGGCGGCTCGAGTCGTCGCTCGGCCAAGTCGCTCCTCCAAAGTAGCAGCAGCAGCAGCTGAAAATCGATCGGCCAATGAAAAAAAGCAGCGAGGCCCCGAGAAACCCGTGCCTGGCTACATCCTTCACCGAAGTGTCTGTAAACGCGTAAAATTCGCCTCTCGCAATTATACACTCGATCCAGGTATAGAGAAACGCGCTACATCCACCGAGTATACGCGTATCATTTTTCTAGCTGTGAGAAAAGACCCGATTAAAATACAACGCGACACGAGGACGCGTGCGATCGTAAATCTACGAAATCCGAAATCGAGATCCGGTCATCGTGACAATGCTCGCGCGCGGCTGTAGCTGTAACATATTATGTATATGCAACAAGGGCGAATTTCCTCGCGCATACATATGTGTGTAACACGGCCGCTCTCTTTTTTTCCTCACGCGCGCGCCTCGGAGCCGTGTGCGTGGATGCGCGCATTACACACAATGGCGACGAGCGCACCGACACATCGCGCGCGCGCTAATGTCGTTTGACCAGAGCCAAGCATGAACCTGGCCCGATTTCATTATGTAACCGTGTTTGTGTGTCTGTGTGTGCTCTGGCCAAACCCATGGGAACGCGATTTTTATTCGGGAAACAAGTAAACCATATGCATAAAGGCTCGGCGACGCGATTCGTTGTTCATTGTATAGTCCCACGTATAATATATACGTGAATCTGCTCCTTTTCTTCTCCTCGAATCGCACGCATCCTCGCATAATCACCGATATAACACATATAACTTCAGGGCTTGTACGTACTTGAAATCGTTACGCGTCCTACGTCGCGAGCCCATCAATCCAATTCATTCGCACACACACACGAGGATACGGGCGTATTATTCAGCGAGAGGCTCGCGCCAATCCTTTGGACTAATCAAACTCGATGGCAGCGATTCTTCAGCTCTCCGGCTAAGTCTCCGAACCAAATTGACTGGAAAACTGTTCACGGAAGTGACAATTGACGAAACGGACAAATCAATATTCCTATCACTCGTGTACATTGTAAAGGTAACAATTGAATTCACGATGTTTTATGCGAGTCGTTCGTGGTGTTTCTGTGCGGCTAATTATCGCCATCCTTTACAAATTTGTAATTTTATTGAAATTAATTTCGTTCATTTTGTAATTCAAATAATTCTTGGTAACTGATAATAATAATAATATTAAAAATAATAATGATACCTTATCTCTAAATTATTAAAAATAGTTGTAATTGTGAAAATTACATTTTCATTAATTTTCAGGTGAATTTACTATTATTCATCAGTTTTGCAATTCCGATGATGGTAGTTTATTACTACTTCAAATTCAGACGACTGTTAAAAAACAACGTCTGGAAAAACACGTTACTGGAGAAATAGAAGAATTCAATTAACTCTCATCAAAGTTAAATTTTTTACATTTTTTATTTTTTTTACAGAAAAGATGAACAACAATCATTGTAATATTTATTAGCTTAACAGCGATAAGTAATACCATAATAATTATTTTTATTATCCACTAAGCGCATTATTGGAATTGTGCGATTGACCAAATGGAAATTTCAGAATCAATCCTCAGACTTGAAAGGGGTGGTAGTATTCAGTCACCGAGACGTTGCGCCTATCTAAAACCAACGCTGCAAATGACTCATTGAACATCGTCGATCAATAGTTACTCCGAAGGTGAATAATATAGAATACGAGCTCACGAGGACTTCTGCAGTCGCACCATCGCCCACTAATAGCTGCGCACGAGAAAAGCTGGAAATTTGAAAAAGCCAGTGATCGGATATAGCCTATACCTGCACGGCGCGCACCGGATCACCGACCGCTACATATACGCACACCACATCGGGCGTTAAAAGCATTATCCAGATCGGACGTGGGTTGTGCGTATATCCCTCGATTGGGCGCGAACGACGCGAATGCGGATCCCCATCGGGCGGGGCAGTTCGGGAGGGCGTGTAATAATTTTCGATTTGCCTCGCGGCGCGTGTTTAATCCATGGCAGTTGGGTCATTTCGGCTGGCCCATTCTCCCGATCCATCTCGGCCGAGCGTAAACGAGCCAAGAGCTGCATTTCGCCCGGCGCATACACAGCAATAACTCACACTATTGCCGGCCGCGCCCGATGCAGCCGACTTCCTTCGCATCTGCCGTTTTCCCGAGAGCCCTGAGCGTACTCCATACCAATATAATACTGAGCTCTTCTCCGGACTCCGGATCTCGGACGCGCGCGCAACAAGACGGGACGAGAAAAAATTGAGAAGCTCCGCGTGTGATAAGATGAGTATACGTAAGCTGCTTATAGGCTGCTGCACAAACCGGCTCGTCCATCAATCTTCCACAGCTCTTGCCAGTGTCCTCGACGAGGTACACGTCAGAGACAATGGAACGCGTGTGTGTGTGTGTGTGTGTGCTCGTCCCGGATGACAGCCGCGCAAAAGTCGTATACGCGGGAAAATATTGCAGCCTCTCGATCGGCGCACAATCGAGCGCATTAGTGCAGGGCCCCGAAGGACCACCGGTGCGGCGTCATTCGTTATACAGACGATCGCGAGCGCTCGTATATGGCTGCTGCTGCTGCTGCGCAGTGACGTGGACGGACGAGATCTCTCGATGGGCGGGAAAGCGGCTGCGCCGCCGCAAAAAAGCCGAATTTCCACGGGCCGAACAGCTGTTCATCGCACGCGGCTGCTGCTGCTGCTCTAAAAGGCTTCCACTTTTTTTCCCTTTCCTATACGCGTCGGCTCGTTTCGGAGTGAGGTCGGGAGTTTGCCGCCAGCGGCTATACGTGGCCGCAACCTCCTCCGAGGGATTAGAGTCGCGTGCCCATTGTTTGAGTGCCTAATGGAGAGAGACTCGCGCGCCACATCCCAGCAGCTTTGAGATGCGTCGAAGGTTGTATTTGATAAGGACCGTTTCTCACGGGGCCGTACTGGATCGAAGAGAGCCCCGATGTTCCGCTGGATATATTCGTCTGACAGACTCACTAGTTGAAATTGCATGCGCGAGCAAGTATAAGAGAGCGAGGAATATTTGCGTTCTCGGGCGTATTTCGAAAGGTTTTTCTTCGGCTGACTGACGGTGAGAGAGACGAGGAAAATGCCATTTCGCAAGGATTCTTCTAGTTTCTCTTAGCCGGTCTGATACTAGGATGAAATCATTTTCACGAAACATTTTTCCCCCATACTTACCAACAATTTTTATGACCAATTGCGAGAAACAATTCAATACTGATATTGTTAGTTGAAACGCAGTGTTTTGTTTCGTGGTGGATTAATCGTCAGTGTTCTCGTAATATTTTGAATTTTTCGCAAACTTTCATATCACAGACATATTCGTATTCGAGGATTTACCGAAATTATTCATAGTTACAAGAATCTTATAACTTGTGGAAAAATATTGAAATTTGTGAAAAATTTAAAATTCTATGAGTACAAATTTTGCATTTGTGTTGAAATCAGGAAGCGCAAACTATCTACATACTCATTGTTTTTTCAGTCTGATGAACTTCTCTATTGAACCGAGATTGCCGCAGGTTTAACCTGCGGCAACTAATGGTCCCAACTGATTCCCGATTTGTTATAGCAATATCGGCACTATAAACGATGCGAGGAATCGAATGATCGGTCGATAACACAATATCGCGAAGTACTCGTGTAGCCCCTGTGGCTCATATAATATCCTCCCGGTCTACGGCTCGCGCCAACCATATTAACCGCGATCATCCCCTATCATTCCGTCCCACCGATGATTGTCCCTCGTCTGGCGTGGCAGCGCGTCAGTGTAAAGCAGTTCTGTGTGGTGTCTCTCGAGACCGGTGCCTATAGGGTTGAGTTTTCAAAAAGGAATCAACTCTGCCACACTCGCGTAACGATGCACTTGTGACTAAAGGATTATTCTCTTGGCTCGAAAGGGAAGGAATATTCGTGCCAAACGGGTTGCTTTACTCGTGAGTAGATCGATCGTTGTTAGATTATTTTTCGGTACCCGCAAACGACTCATATCATCTGTACATACATGTGTTCATCAGTTGATGTTTTGTTTTTCTGATTAAATATCCGTTTATCACAATATTATCTTATGTTGGAGAAGTATATATTTGTAAATTCAAAATGTATAGATGTACTGTGCGTGCCTGGACTAAAAAATTATTTCAAAATTGTGATTTTCGCGTGTCAGTTGAATTCCTCGCAAATCTCATAATATATGCCTCACGAGTTTATCGACTTGCCGCTCAAATGCTAAGAAACTTCTGCAGAGACGAGCAGTATCTCCGAGACGTTTGTTTGGCAATAACCTGAAGAATTGTACCTTGCAATAATCGTAAAGAGAATTGAAAAGCAAAAGTCACATGAGTTCAATTTATTGACGGAACTCTTTTCTCTTCCTGCTCACAAAAATGAAACCTTTTTTGAAAAAGAAAAGTCTGACTCTGTGATGAGACGATTTCTTTTAGAATCCAAGACCCTCTTTCTGATCCTAGAGGGATTCGTTTAGCTGAAAATGAAATCTTGTAACAACTACGGTACTTCGGTTTTCGCGCTCAACGAACGTCGTGGACCAAGTGAAATCTCGAGTCGGCGACACATTGATTCCGTTCACTCTACCGATTTTTGCCCTCAACACGTTTTCAACACGTACATTTCAGCCTACAATTTTTACCTCCCCCCAGCCGTTGCATACATATACATATCTACCTCGCGAGCGAGTACATATATCCGAGGCATGGATAGACACAGCTGGCCGTGCATCGCAGCCAAGGAGAGAGAGAGAGAGCGTGTCGTTTTTCTCGAGGCTCGAGCTCTCGTCGGCAGTTGCGGGCGCGGCGCGCGTTATATTCCCGCGCGTCACTATAGCGCGCGTACGTGGGGTTGGAGGGGGCGAGGCGCGCGCGCGTGTGTGTGTGTGGGGGGAGGAGGAGGGGGGGGGGCGGACAATGGAGCAAGAGCCCGATTGGTGCGTGGCCACGCGCCGCTCGCGCGCGCGAGCGAGCTACCCTAGAGACGGCAGATGTTTCTAACGAGCGCGCGCGCCGCTCTTTCTCTCTCTCTCTTTGCACCGCTCGCGAGAGCTCGTATATACATACGTGTGTGTGTGTGAGTGTATCGATCGCGATAAGCCGATCGCTGCTCGCACGATGCTCGCAGAGACCCATTGCCGCGCGATAAACTTCCTCCGAGCTCTCGCCTGCGCGAGAGAGAAATGCCCATTCCCAGGATCATTACTTGTCGCGCGCGGATCGTTTCGGGATGGTACGCTGCAGTTGTGATGCGCCGTAGTTGGGCCGCCCATGAATTATGGATGTATGCGAGTATAGGCGCGTGTGTGTGGGGGGGTTGAGAAGCTATATAGCGGGCTTTTGATTTTTCCTCGGTCGGCCGGGATATTATGTATCCGTGTATTGATATCACGTATCTCGCGCGATCGTATCTTCGGCCATCGTCACCTTTTCAATTTCTCCTTTGTGCGAGCGAGCGAGCGCGGGGCAGCCAATCGTCGTATGTACACACGTTGTGTGTATATATGCCATTACGTATTCTCATTCAAATGGGCAGCGCAGCTCTCGGACCTCTGGTTCCAGCGGCCATTTGAATAGAATGCGCGAGATTTTTGTGCTCGATCCAACGTGCGGTGCAGTACGTAACGCGCGCGACCCCCACGCCAAACTCGAAATATTGCAGCCAGCTACTCTCTAAATCTAAAATAGTAAATTTTTTACTATTTTAGGTAGTAAATTATTTTCTACTAAAAAATAGTAGAATTTTACTAAAAAATAGTAGAATTTCAGTATTTTTACGGGACCTTCGTTTACTAAAAAATAGTTAAATTTTACTATTTTCAAATAGTGATTGAGATTACTATTAAATAGTAGAAATTTACTATTTTAATAGTTAACCCTCCAAATTTATAAAATTAATAACTAAAAAATAGTAAATCAGTCTGCATCTGAACATCGACCCGATCAGACGTGTATCGGGAGTCGGGACGTGCTTTGTGCAGTGTATTACCAACGAACTTAGACGCT
>CM037084.1:58474157-58548445 GCA_020882725.1 Aphelinus certus
AAGCTGCGTGGCCGCGAGCCCCACATGCGCACTGCGCTGCTCCGCGGGCGAATTCGCCGACCCGCGTACTCCCGCGTATACCTATGTATGTATATATATATATACGCGTATATACACGCGAACCGAGAGCGAGAGTCTGCGAACCACCCCCTCCGCCACCCCTGTAAGCCCCCCATCCGACTCGAGCCACGCGCGATCGATATTTCACTCAAACGCGCGCGCGACGACGACGCAGCTCGACGCCCGCGACACGCACAAAACACAGCCAGCGGCTCTCTCTCGCCCCCCTCTCGCCGATGGATTTTATACTCGTGCGCGTCTTATACTCTGTGCGTACCCCGCTCGTTCGATTTTTCGCCCACTCTTTCTCTCGGTCTCCTGGGCGCGCGTACACACACGCGCATACTCACGTGCGTCGGGAGCGGTGCGTATCATAGGTGGGACGGGTCGTAGTGTCGATGCGGGACTAATTGTTTTTGCGGGAGGGAAGCAAAAAAAAAGTAGAGGCGTCGCAGGGAGGGGGCGAGCGTGGGCGGGTGACCGGTGGTTGATAGATGGACCGAGCGCGTAATAGTAGCCTTGACTTCGGTCCGGCGGTGCCGCCGGCGAGGGGCAAAAGATCTGTGCCACACGATTCCAAGTCACTCTTGCGCCCACCACGTGCCTTGTTTACTTTCGCTCCGAGCGACAAATGTATATACATACATATATACGAAACTCGGTGATTACGGGTTTTCTCGGATCTTACCTGCGGAGCGTGCACGTGCGCGTGGGTTATGTGTCGACTCGTGCACGCTCGTCGACCTCTGCAGCATCCCCCGGCATTCGACAACCCCCCACCGCATAATCCCAGCTCCAACGAGACGTTGCTCAATCAAGATTCTTATCTCTGTTTCAGATCGTACAAATCAACCGCCTTCTAACAAGCCACGTTAACCTCAAGTGATTTATATTTTCATACTCGAAGAGCGCCCGTCAGATGTACACGGATAGACGAAAAAGGAGAAAACAAAGAGAGAGAGAGAGTAAATGAAGTAATAATTAGTGTGTTTATATATCGTCGTGAAGACGAAGAAGAAGAAGAAAAGTAGCCCCGAAAGAGCTTACGAAAAAATTCCAGAGAGACGAAGAAGCTATAGTATATTTAGTGTACAAATTGTAATTGCGAAGCCGAGACGAAGAGTAGCAGAGTCCGTCAGTGCCAAATCTTCGGAGCAAAAGTGATTATATTATATCTCGTCGTTGGATCAACGAGGAAAAAATTTCTATTGCGTACAAATTGATAGACGGAGAGACATACGTGCACACTCACACACACACACACACGCCGCAGACCAAAGAGTTCTTACCATTTTTTCTACTAAAAATACTCACAGAAACTCGGAGCACGTACAAATACAGAGAAACACAGAGAGAAGGAGAGACTAGGGTGAGAATAGTGAGAAGTAAGTAAGTGCAGAGTATAATGGGGAGGCAATAGGAAGTACAAGTGGGCCAGTACTACGATGTACTTGAGTTGTTAGCCTAAACCTGTCGAGTACAAAGTACGAGGAGGAGTTATGTGTGATAGATTTGAGGGGATCAAGTGATAGTCCCAACTGCAAGAGTACAAAGTACGAGGATAGTGGTTATGACGTTGGTCGGCGCTAGTGCGGGTCGTGCCTGAGTGAGAGCCTGGAAGAGTGAAGAGGAGAGAGAGAGAGAGAGAGAGAGAGAGAGACAGTGAGTAGTAGGAGAGAGACGCTGCGTTGACGCGCGGGAGCGCACGCGAGTGTGGAGAGCGGTCGGGTGCCCCGGGGGTGCCCGACGGGAGTGCGGGCCGGCATGGGGCCCGGATCATGAGCAGCAGCGAGCTGAGCAAGGAGCTGTTGGGGCCCGAGAGGGTCGGCAGCCCTCCGGCGGCGCTCGCGAGCCCCGAGGGCGGCGGGGCCGGCTGCGGCGAGCTGCCCCCCCGCCACCTGCCACCCTTCAGCAGCAGCTTCGGCCCGGAGCTCGCCGGCATGGACACCTCCGCGACGTCCCTCGGCAGCCTCGGCCCCCACGAGCTGTCGATCGGCGCGGGCCTCAACTGGGACTACTACGAGGGCCTGACCGGCCGGCTGATAGACTCGCGCGGCGACACGTACCGGCCCTGGGAGCCCAAGCCCCACCTGCTCGGCCAGGCGGGCCTGCTCGAGCCGGGCCTCCCCTCGTTCGCGTCGCAGTTCCACGCGGGCCCGGGCCCCGAGCAGACCCTCGCCCCCGGCCACGAGCCCCAGCTCACCACGCTCACGCCCCTCTCGCCGGCCTCCATGTCGCACTCGCCGCCCGTCAGCCTGCCCAGCTTCCACACGCTCGGCAGCGCCCTCGTGCCGGCGGCCCAGGCCCAGAGGGGCCCCGGCTACCCGCTGGTGCCCGCGCCGGTGCAGGCCCGCGAGGTGCCCGCCCTGCAGCAGCAGCTCGTCGACGAGCGCCACATCCAGCTGCTGGGCGCCGGCCCGGGCCAGCCGCAGTTCGGGCCGGTGGTGCACGCGCACCCCGTCTCGGTCGCCCAGCCGCAGGTCCACCCGGGCCACCCGGGTCACCCGGGACACCCGGGACACCCGGGCCACCCGGGCCACCCGGGCCACCACACCCTGCTGACCGTCGTCAAGGCCGAGTACCCCCAGCTGCACCACGCCAACTTCCAGAACCCGATGTCGACGGTGCTGGACCCGGCGCCGAGCCCCCGGCCCCTCGGCTCGCTCGACGGCCGCAAGAAGGAGCGCAGAAAAGCCCGGGCCGGCTCGATGGACTCGGAGGACGGGGGCGGCGGGCCCGGGGCCAACGGGCCCCCCGGCTCGGCCGAGAGCTCCGGCCAGGTCGCCGCCGTGTCGTCGACGGCGAACCGCGGCGGGCCCCACTCGCACCTCGGCGCCGGCCTCAACGACACCGACGGCGAGGGCGCCCTCGGCGACAAGCCCGCCAAGAAGAAGCGCAAGCGCTGCGGCGAGTGCATCGGCTGCCAGCGCAAGGACAACTGCGGAGACTGCGCCCCCTGCAGGAACGACAAGAGCCACCAGATATGCAAGATGCGACGATGCGAGAAGCTCACCGAGAAAAAGGTAAGAGGCCCACTGGCCCACTGTCCACATAACCTATAAATTCACGTCGATTCGACGTTTCAAAGCGCGGTATAGTAACTCAGCTTGAAAAATCGGGGGACAACTCGATTTTTTTATCATCTACTCCAGCGAGCATCGAAAAAGTTTTTTACCATATCCAATCTTTTCTGACCTCTGCAGACACTTGTCTCATCATGCAAAAGTTACCAAAGTCCATTAGACAAGTGCCGGTTGTATAGTTTGAACCCAAGTGAAAAAATTATGCGTAGAAAATAATTTTGGTACATTAATTAAACATGATAAAGGCGTGTTTCGTATGGACATGTGTTCTGTATGCCTTGCAAAGTTTCTTTATTCAAAATACAGTGAAATTATTAGTTTTTTTATCCAAACTTCAATAGACATTGAGCAGGGATGTTTCTGCCTATTTAAAATCAACCTGAGTTCTCATTAAATGTTAAGAAAGATTAATTCATCGTTTAATACATGTTTTGTATCATGCAGTCTTGTCCATTTGATTTTTCTATATTGAGTGAAAATTTTTTCTTGTATTAGTTATCTATAGGCACTTTCGATATCCTACATAAATGTAAAAGGGTTTATTGCAGGTATAGATATTAGACTATCGAAAACTCGTGTCCATATTAACCATGTCTCTATTGTGCCAAAATACATTCAGTCCATTTCTAGTCATAATTTTCTACGCAAAATTAGTGCAAAACCTTTGGGCAACTAAGTTGACCCGGCGCGGCGTACAACGATATACAAACTTCACGCGGCCCACGTGGAACTCGCCTCGAGCGAAAAGCTCGATATGGTGTCGCGCTTGGCGCAGGTGCCCGCACTACCCCACTCGCGCGGGCTGAACTTGGCCCCGATGCGCGCCCCGGTCGAAAATCCGTAGCTCCCTTATCGCACTCTCGCTCGTGTACATGCGTATATATACACGTCGTCGTCTTTGCGCGACTCCTTGGCGCGAGCCGATAAAACGATCGGCCGCTCGCGCTTCAGGTTCACTGCACTCGCCCAAGGCTCTATACCCGCGAGTTATCGCGAGCTCGCGACGTCACTTGTTTCTCCCCGATCACACGCGCGCTCTCCTTTTCCTAGATTTCGCCTTATTTTTCAACGCCTCTCGCAGCCCGATAATATAACAACGCTGATTGATCGAGCTTTTTCGAGCGGCTTTTTCTCGTTTTTCCTCCCCCTTCTTCTCCTCCTGCGCTTTCCACACTCGTTTTTCGATATAATACTTGGACTCGCGCGTGTATGATAAAATTCGCGCGTCGTCATCGCGTTCGATTCGTAAAATGTTGCCGCTGGCCGAGGGAAAAAGAAGCTTTATTGATCGGCAATTGCAATGTTTTTCTGCTTTTATCTCGCAGAGTCATCGCTCTTTCTTTGCATACACACATACATATATATATACATATACGCACATACACAATGTGGCGTTATCCCGAGTTCTCGCGTTAATGAATGATCGATCGCCTCTCCGCCGCTGCTGCTGCTCTGGGCCAGAACTCGATTTCCAACGTTCGTCGCCCGGAGACGCGCTTGGATATTCCAGTCGAACAAGATAATTCGAGTGTTGATTCTCGAAAAAGAAAAAATTTCTCGGTTTCGAATTTCAAGAAAACTTCACACGAACAGATGTTTCTCTGGCTGCTGCTGCTGCTACTGCTGGCGTCGCGTCGCCTCGTATTCGAAGCAAGAGGAGAGAGCGAAAGATAAATCCGGGCAATATTCGTGTTTGGCGAGTGATTAAAAGTCTTTGCTCGGCTTGGCAGAGGGCAGGAGCACAAGGCGGCGGCGGCGGCAGCAGCAGCAGCAGCAGCACCGCTCGTGCGGCGGACAGTTAGAAGGGCTCGATTATTGATCGGGACCTGGCTCTCTCTCTCTCTCTCTCGCTTTCGAGCTCTCGCTGCTTCTCTGGTGCGTGCGCGCCGCTGTAGCCGACATTAGCCGACGCACGTATATATATACATACATACATACATAGTATAGACGGTAGCCGCGCGGGGCGCGTTTCTCGCGCTGCACAGCTCGGCCTCCCCGCGCGCGCCAAGGCGGCCCGTCGAGTCTCTCTTGCTCGCCTGTTCGTGTGTCGGTGAGTCGGTGTGTGTGTGAGCGCGCGCGAGCGGCTATATACAACACGCCGGCCGCGGCTTATCGTAGGGCAAGTTCAAGGCTCGAGTTCGCGCCTCGTAATGTGCGATCGCACTATCCGAGCGTATATACTCTCGCTTTCCCTCGTTTCCCGCTCTATTCGCTCGGCCATCACGGGCTACACGTATATATACACGCAACCGCGTTAATAACCCACTGGCCGCGTCTCGCCGACCGACCGACCGCGTGCACCTTTCGCGGATATGCTCATTAATAAACTGCAGCCCATATTTAACGAATCGACTTACGGTATCATTTGTTGTATCGGAAATGATTCATTCGAGTCTATCGAATCGAATGACCAACCAAAAATAAATGGTAGTTGAATCAGTAGCTATTTTCATAACGAGCCAACTCACGACGAGTAGGTTGAGATGAAAAATTGAATTTCGTCATGGATTTGGATTGATTGCCTCGCGCATGTATGATTTTTCATTCTTAATTGACTCGCGTATCGTTCGAAACACTGTAACGCTGATAGTGGCGCGTATTGAGTCGTCTCGACACGTTAATTCGCCTCTTCTCGGATGCACCGAATCAATCGCGCGCGCGCATGATAATTACGGAATCAACGGCTGTAACTACGGAGAAAAGATATTGGCAAATGTATATGCGTACAGTGTTGTTTCATTCATCGAAATACAGAGTGACAATTCAATGAGTTGAGCAGCAGCGGCGCACCGGGTATACGAGTATATCAGTACACAGTGTTGAATATCGCGCGTTGCCAGAAACACATAACCGTTCGGGATGAGATTAAGAGGAACACTCGAGAGTGGCATTTTTGCGAACAAACAAATCAATTGTGCGTGCTCGCGCGAGCGCGCGAGGCAAATTTGACCTATGAGTCACGGCCCGCGGCACGCCCGTGACTTACGGCCAAACGCGCGGATCGATCTGCGACCGAGAGAGAGCGAGAGAGAAAAGAAACGAGGAACGACAAAATAATAATAGGCGATTTTAGCCGATATTTATCCTACCGCCGGCGACAGCCTCACGTACGCGCATTGTGCGCGAGGTTTGCGCGACTCGCTTAATCAATCGAGTTTCGAATTTTACTTTTCCTACGTTTTCTCTCTCGCTCTTGCTCTTGCTCATTCTCGATTCAGAATAAACAACGAGCAGATGCGCGCGCGGCGGCGCCGCTGAGTAAATAGACGCGCGAGGCAAATCAAATTTGCCCGGATGAAAGAGAGAAAGCCGGAACGTCACCTCGTATTACCGATAATCAATAGCACAATGCCACTTCCCAAACAGAAGGCCCAGAGTACCAGCTGCCTGCGCTGAATAAATACTCTCTCGGCGGAGCGCGTCTCTCTCTCTCTCTCTCTCCTCCGAGCCACCGAATCCGAATCCATCACCACACACACACACACACGCACCCGTCTTGCGTCAATCGATATCGCGAAAAAATTCCGAATCGGCCGGGTTTTTATACGGGCGGGTAAACGCGCCACCGGATGGAGATGCGATCCTGCGAAGCTTATACGTATGGCCAGAGCATGGTTCTATCCCAAGTCGGTACTGCGGGCTGGTTTTAGACTCGATTCAATAGGTCTCTCCCCTCGAATGAGAAATAAGGTGAAATTTTGTTATTCAACGGAGACGTGACATAGATAAACAATGACAACGTGTGAAATTCGCCGACGGCTTTTTTGATGTTTTCCTCGATTATCCCTGAAGAATACGTATACCAAATCGACCCGTACATTTTTTTTTGTGAATATAGATTTTTCAAGGGCGAAATGTATTCTAAATATTTCGCAAAACAAAAATATGCACTAGATCCGGATAAAATGCGGACACTTCCCTGTACATCTTGAGTCTTAGGAGTTTGCTTTTCTCAAAAGCACCACTTCTATTCGAAAAAGCAAGCGGAAAAATGGAAGCTGACGGTTCGACGTTTACCATAATGATGAGCCCACGTGTGACCAACACCTTCCTCGCTTTCAAGCTTATCTCGTGAGATAGGAGCAGTTTTTACATTGAGAAATGTTAATAGCCATCGTATGAGGTTCTCCTACGCGACGCAAGACTTATCGAACGAGGCGAAAACCAGCTTTGATCGGTTGGTCGGTGAATAAGCGAGCTAGCGGGCCCGACTCGAGATACTGAGGGAGGACGATGAAACGCACCTGGTTAGCGGCCCACCCACACCTCTCTTTCTCTCTCTCGTTCTCGCTTGGTTCCGATAGACTCGGAGAGATAGGAATCGCTCGATTTTATCGTCGCTTCCTCCTTGCTGCCGGGCCTGCCGATTCGTCATAAATTAACCTGCTGCTGGGCCGTGTCTCCCCGCGCGCTACACACAACGCAACCGACTCTCTTGCCCTGCACTTTTTCGCCGCGCAGTCGGGTGTGTACACACACGGGCGGGCACCCAACACAAGGCACAAGGAACGAGGGGTCGTTGATCTTCGAGTGCCGCGTGTGCTTTCTTTCCTTCCTCCTCCAGCCGGGGTTACTGAATCCATCGCGAGCTAATTTTTTTTTTCACTTGCGTAATGCCGGGCGTGCAGCTATATACCCGGGGACAGCGAGTTCCGAAGGGTGCAGCCGAACTCGTCTATCTCCACCTGTTGTTTGTCGGATATGTTTTCAGATGGTACCCCATAGGTTAACTCATAGCTTTAGATCCTAACTTTTATCTAATATTAATTGAACAATTTTACTCATCTGACAAAATGTACTTGCGATCGATGATTTAGATTATATTTTTTGTTTGAAAAAAATCACTCGAAGCTCCTTGTCGTTGCTGCAGCGAGCTCGACTGTTTAACCAGAAGCTAGTTTCAACGTTAGAATTTTAACCCTTTTTTTATTTAACCAATCTCGCCGTAACAACATCAAAAAGGCTCATACATTTTTGTTTTCAAACGGAGAATTGGAGAAACGGAGTTCATTGCTCAAAACCAACCATCGCATATCGACGTTGCATTGGACAAGCATACAGGATCGATACGGGAAATCGGCCACGGGCGAAGGCCAGTGACCGAGAGGAAACGTAAACAGTGCGTAGAAGGTGGGAAATAGCCCCGTTGTCCGAGGGTGTCGTGGATTTTCGACGCGTCGAATCGGAGAGAGAGAGAGAGAGAGAGAGAGAAGCGTCGTGAAACGCGTGGTAATAGCTCGAGTGGGCCGGCCCCCACGGGTCGGCCGTTTAGCCGGCCATTTTTCCACCCCTCGGCCAATCGAGCGCGGCACGCGCGGCCGTGACAGGTTGTATTAAGCTCGACGCATGGAAATTTCGGCGTGACGCCTTGATTTTGGCCAAATTTCCGCGCGTGTGTGTGGGTATGCGTACCGATCGAAAAGTGCACTGCGGCGACGAGTGTGAAGAGAGAGAGAGAGAGAGAGAGAGAGAGAGAGAGAGTCGCGATTAGCCGCGAGATAGTATTTTTTTTATCCTTTTTTTCTCTCTCTCTCTCTCATCTGCTCGTTGTGCTCCGCTCACAATACAAGAGCATCGCAGAGTTGGTTGGCCTGGCCGACAGATAACCCTGAAGAACTTGCCGACAGCTGAGTGACCGCTTATCGCCCGCGGTTTATCTCGCGACTCTATATAGATACATACGTGAGTTTTGTTTAAATTACGATTGACCCCCGTGCGTGCGCGCAGTCGGTCGCTAATTTTACTGTGTGTATGGCTTTCAATCTTTTCGTTCTTTTTCTACCGGACATCCCGTTTCACACACTCTTTGGCTTAAGGAACACTCTTATAGTGTTAAAAGCGTCGATTTGATTAAGAAATTTATAATAACATGTGCATACAAGACTGTGACGAAATAGGACCAAGAATCCTAAATCAATAAACATTATCAAAAATCAATCGATCAATCAATCAATTTCTCTGCACTCCATCATGCATCAAAGTAGCATATTTATGCGGAATAATGTGCTTACTGAGATTCGAGCACATGCGCTTTCTCCGTAGATTTCTTTTGGATGGACGTCCTAGCGACTCATGTTGTATTGTTTCTGTGATACCAATGAAACGTTATTGTTTAGCCATTGCAAATGTTTTATCAACATGGACCCCGAGACCTTGGTCAATTTTTACCAATAAAATTCCAATCAATCAATCAATCGACCAATCTCTGGTGTGTTTATTTAACGCATAGAAGAACAAAAATTGAAGAGTGGTATATAATGTATGGGGTCGCGTGATACTTGGGAGGGAGAGGCGCGCGCGCGCGTGATGTAAGAGAGAGAGAGAGAGAGAGAGAGAGAGAGAGAGAGAGAGTGAGCGAGTGTCTGGTAGCGCTTGGTTACATCCGCGGTAACAGTACACCCGCGACTTTTTCGACGACGGATCCTCTTTCTCATCGCACTTTCATTGGCTTCCGTACGCTCGTTTCGATTTATCGAGAAACCGAAACCTGCCAAAGCCCTTTGACACACGCGCCCGTCATATTACTCTCCCGAAGATCCGCGTATTTTCTTTCAAATGGGATAGGTCATTGGCATGACGCGCGCGCGACCTCTCTAAATATACCCCCGAGCCCCCTTTCCTCATCCCGACTCGTTCGAATTCCCCGTGTACTCGAGCTACTGTCTAATTCTTTTTTTTTTCTTCCTCGAGCGACCCGTTGCACCCGACGATGCACAATGAGTACAACGGCCACGAACGTTGGGCAATCAACGGAACGCGCAGCGATATATCGAATTATCAATCGAATATGCGCGAATGGGGTTTTTCCTCGTGATATTTGCTACCAATCGGGCCGGAAAGCTGCATCGGGAGCCGCGAGCGACTGGTTTCTCGTATATATCCGCGAGCTCTGGTGTTGCCCGCGAAACGGAGGGAGGATAAAACGAATTCCACGGCGTAAAAGGGAGCCGGGGACGCTGTATCTCCTGAGTTGAGATTGTATGAACACGAAAATTCGGCTCCGCGGGCTTTTTTCATCCCGTCGTAGCGTTATGTGTCCCGGCGTAACGAAAGCCGAAACCGAGCGTAAAATCTGCCTTTAGCATCGTTAGATTCATCCCGGTCGGTCGGAGTTATTGGATGTGCCGAGGATCAGATAAATCGGTGGGAAATTGAAAGGATAACGCGGGTGATTCGTCCGATACTTTCATAATGGATTTTCATTTTATATACAATGATTCCCCGAAGATTCTTTCTCGCTATCGTGTAATCACCATGAAAAATTTGCCTATCGAAAACATCAGCCAATAAAACTGTGAACATCAAATTCATTAGTGATGGTTTTTGGGAGCATTGATACTTTGGAAACTAATAATACGACAAGTTCGTGCGACTCTACATTGACAAAAATTGAAATCTTGATTCAAGAGGAAACATCCGCTTGACACACTTATAAAATGTGTATAGGGCGTAGAAGCACTGAAAACGTGTTTCATTATAAAACTTATCCACTGAAAGTAAAATGAAGTCAGGCTAAACATTCCATCTGCGACATATAGGAGAGATAAATTTCATAGTTTTCGCAAGCCCCGTATTTAAATTTTCCGGTTGCGCATAACAAAGATACCGCGAGAGCGACAGAAGCTCCTCTGCCGTATACATATACCTGGCCCATAGAAATCTTTGAAAGAGCCTCAACACGTATGATGTGCGGCCTGGTCAATTTAAGCCAGCGTAAATAACGGCTTCTCGCGCATCAGTTTGACATACAATGTGGCAAGCTTGCACCAAAACAATACTCGAGCGTCTCGGCTCGTATATATGACGCTCGCTCGGGGATTTAAGGGGTGAATTCAACATTGCGCAGCGAGCAAATACACATACATAAGAATTAAACGTCGAAACTGGAAGGACGCGCGTAAGACTCGGTAGGTCGTGCGTCAGGATTACGGCTGGCCTCGTGCAACCCCCTTATACATACATATACGTAGATCGGCTGCGCGAGTATATAGCTGCTGCAGCTCGAATCGCGCGCGCGAGAAGACAGATGCGCGCAATGTATTAACATATATATGTACATAAACCAAATCTCATTGGAGATTGTCGGATTCGAAACGTGAGAACGTTACGTTCGCCCGAAATTCGATTCTGATCCGTGTGCAGCATTATATTTATATACGAATCGCGAGGCTTTATACGCGCTTCTCGGGCGCGGAGGTGGAATTAATTAGTCCGCGATTGTATGTGTCGCGACTCTGCAGCTGCCGAACTTATATGATAAGCGCATATGAGCAATAATAATGCAATTCCGTGCGAGCGACGCGAGATGTGAAAACCTCTCACTTTCGCGAGCTCGTCAATGTTTGCTTTGACATTTATCGCCGGTCTATTTTTGTTATTATTTATCCAGAAAGCCGCACTCAACTCGTCCCTCTCGCACCGCGGCTTATCCACTCGCTTATCGCGCATAGCTCGAGTCATATACATGTATGCATCACTTTTATAAAACACACACACTCGCGGGAAAAGCCGAGCTCGTCAGCTCGATTGTTGTGTTTTGTGTAGCAATAATAACAATCGACAGATGAATTATTATGCTCTCGCGAAAACGAACACTGATTTTCCACGATTTACGTGCCTTTTTTTTAAAAAAAAAAGACAGAATAGATAAAACGGTGTATGTCACCACCCCCCCGAGGACACGACGCGCCGCGAGTGAAAAGTGGCGAAGCTGTGGCAGTTGGAAATTGGCTGGTGCGTATATTATACAAACTCCGTCGGACCCGTCGAGGTAATCGAAAAGTTTCGAGCTATTAAGTATGGTTTATAATGCGCGCGCGCGAGAGAGAAAAGTTTCTCGGGGAGGTTGGGGGAGGAGGTGGGAGGAAAATTTAAAAGACGCGGGGGTATAGGTCGAGCCGGGGTGTGTGCGTGCGTATACATCGGATATACGCAGTTGGAGCGCGTGTTGCGCAGCGAGAGAGTTTCTCAGTCGATATATCGATCCCCGCCCCCCCGGCTGCTTCCTGCCTCGCGGCAGCAGGACTCGGGCGAGCGCGCGCAGGATGAGTCACGCGCGCGCAGCCTCCCCGAGCGAGAGAAAGAGAGACAGAGCGAGTGAGAGAGAGAGAGAGAGAGCACGCACGATCGACCCGCTGCTCGGGCTGGCTGGCTGGCATCCTTTTTACTTGCCACTCGCATCGCGCGCTTCCCTTTTCCCCTGCAGCCCAGCTCTACATTATTCAATCCGTCGCCAGCTAGAGAGAGACTGCGCCGAGCGAGAGAGGCGCGCGCGACGAATATTCTAAAGCCGCTGCGGTGCTGCTGCCGGGGTTACGCTGCAGCGACAGAGGAGGCGAGAAAAAAAAAATGTTGATTCGACGCACGGAAAATCGAATTCGTTGCTGTCGGCTCGCGAGTGAGTTCCGATCGCTCTACCCCCCCACAGACAGACAAGCCTTGGATTATTGTATGCGTACGGGAAACTTCCAATCGCGACGCAAGATGTAGTCTTGGTTAGATTTTCAACGTCAAAATTTTCGTATACGTGAATTCGATGGTAATATACTTTGAGTTCAGTATGACAAACGACTACTATTTATCGAGAAAAATTTCATCGCCGATGAATAATGATGAATATTCAAAATTCTCATCACCTCTGCAATGTAGAGAGTACAGCAATTACAATTCGAAGATACTGGAATCGATGAGATTTATTGAATTTCAGTGTACGCTGCACACAGTGAATAAAATCTTTTTTGTTTTTGTACACGCTTCGGGCTGGTCGGTTAGCATTTTCATTCCTCTGAAAAAATATAGATAGCAATAAGTGTGACCGTTATAATAACAGTTGAATAACGAGCCAATGCGTAAAAGTGTCTTACTTTCCCATAGTAGACGATCCACAATGTATCATGTGCGAGATTTGAAAGGAAAATAAAAAATTGGTTCCACAGATCGAATATCAATTTTCCTTCCGAGCGAAACGTATACTCGCAGCAGCACACACGCACACACATATATGCAGGAAAGGGCAAGGGATATCCGCTTGAATCGAAGGTGTATTTCATTTTGGCCCCGGTGCACGTTTCGCCGGAGCTCTCTTTGGCTTCTTTCGGCTCGACTCGCCACTGTTTGCTCTCGAATCGTACCGCGCGGCCTTTGTTTCGCCAAACATCGACTGCGGCCGATTCGAATTCGCCGCGACCTGCCCCGGCCGATTTCGCCGGCTTTAATAGCCACTGATTACGCCCGAACATGTGAATCAGCCGTTAATTTCGAGTCCCTCGCACACGCTCGGCGAATTTTGAGTTCGCACAAGTGCGATCGGCAGCGAAATCCGAATCGCCGCACCAGGCGACAATCGAAAACGTGATTTTCCCTTGGAGTGTTTATACGTATCTACATTCGACGCGAGTATATATACACACGGCAAAACGTAAGAGTATGCATATACAGAAGCAACGTCGACGACGTTTACGCCCCCGACAATTTGCCCGAGCGATCGGCGTGGATGCATAATTGACGGAGCCGGTGCGGTGCCGCGCGACCGAGTTTGCGGGTGTCGACGAGCGCGCGCGCGATCAGCAGACACGCGCGACGCAAGGGAGCAGCAGCAGCTCTCGTTGCGGTGCGCGCGGCGCTCGGTTTTACGCGCCCGTAATCACAAGGTTGAAATTTTTCCCTCGGAGCGTGGCAACTGCCCTCGTGCATGTATATACAATTGCGAATAAGAGGAAAGAAAGAAAAAAACCATCGGCGGCGGCGCGCGTATGCCACGTTTCGCGGTGGACGCGGGAATTATTGTTCCACGCGCGCTGATAAATTTCTTTGTCGTTATTCGGAGACCGCACGACGCTCGCGCGCGAGCCTGCGGTCGCGGCCTAAACTCCGGTGTACCGAAAAAAAAAAGGAAAAAAAGAAACGCCGATGTATACGAGTGAACCGGGCGATTTCCGTTGCTCGTTTAATTTGCAACCAAATAATTTGGCCGGGAGTATTACAATAATTTTGCCGATCGCCGAGCGCGCACGCGACCTCAGCTCGCCTCGTTCGTGATCGCATGTACGCGCTGGAAGAACGATCCTCTGACTCGCGTATGGAATTGCAGTTATTTTAAAATGCCATAAACTCAAGTACTACTCAAGTACTTAAATGGAGATTAGTCTTTTTATTGCAGTAAATTGAGTATTTATCGAACTTGAATTGGAAATTATCATTCTCTCATTAGATTATTCTTCATTTAGAGAAATATATAAGCGATAAGCCTTTTACAAAATGAATAGAAACAGTAAATTTCGCTTCATTAATCGATGTCCAATCTGTGATTAACTTTATTTCAAATGATGATTTGGATTATAAAAATACACCATGAGAACAATACGATATAATATAATATGTGTGATGTTTCTCCAATATTTAAACTATTTTTTCTGTTATTTTCATAAGCATTGAAACACTTTACCTCAAAGGTAATAGCAGCTACTAATGGGAATAAACTTTGACAGTGTGGGGGAAGAGAAACTTTAAATATTCAGTATACAAATTATTGATAAACTGTTCCTGAACAAATTTGGTTTTTTGTACTTGATTCAAGTACGATAGATTTCGAGTATACTGCGAGATTTTTACGAAATCGTTTTTGGTGCGCTTTTCTTTTTCTTCGAGCAGTAGCGTTCGTGGTATACAAAATTATGTTCATAGGTAACACAGCATATACATATATGTCCTGACGACAGTAGGCTCATCTTTGAGGCTGGTGAATGGACTTGGGTTGCAGGGCGCGGAAAAACAATGGGGTTACGTTGATTCATGGCCGCGCGGTTGAAAGGTCAGCCGCTCGAAGTACATACATACACACATCTATATCTATAGACAATGGTCGAAGGAAGCATATACACGTATGGCTAGCGTTGCAACAGTTGCGGCCCATTGTACTTTGTACTGCACGAGAGCGGCGGTTTATCACGGGCCGGATTATTAGGATCGCGCGGCGAAGCCCCATGAGCTGCTGTAATCTGGCTAGATTCGCCCTTTGCCCCCGTGTATCGATTCGCTCAACACAGCGCGAGCTGCAGCTGAGCGTCATGCACACCCGAGCCGTGCGTGACTCACCGCCTCCTCGCCCACCCAATATTTATACGGCTTTTGCTATAACTTTTCAGCCTCGTGTCTTGCCCTTCGCTCTCTCCTATATACCTATACGCGCGCCAGGTACAATAATAATATCTCGCCCGTATATATACGTATATACGACAAAGAACCGGAATCCTCTCTCATTCTCGGCCAAATTCTCTTTTCCAATGGGCGCGTGTGAAAAATCGTGCGCGTATACACGCGCTCGCGCGCCGGGAGCCGGGAAAAATAATAGCGAGATGACCTGCGCGCGAGACACGGGGACGTCGGCTGACAAAAAAGTCCGATTCCGCACAATGAAAACGAAAACAGCCTCTCGCGCGCGCAGGTATACACACATCTATACCTCGAGAGTTTCTCGGGTCGCGGCCGCTTTTCGCGAGGAGTGTATACACGGGAAGGAGGAGGAGGAGAGGATACGCGTGTGCGAGCTCGAGCAAGAAGGAGGAGGAGCACAAGGTGCACTGGCGCAGGAGAACTCGCGCGAGCCAAGGCCGGCTCTCGCGCGCACCGAAGAACGGAAATTGACGCACTTGCCGTTATGGCTCGAGCCGCTCGCTCGCTCGGATCGCGCAAGCAGCGAAAGTGAGGGAAGGCCGATATACCAACCGCTCGAGCAGCTCTTCCGTTGCAGCTTTTTTTCCTCTCTCTCTCTCTCTCTGTCTTTCTCTTTCGCTCTTCGCCGCGTGTGCGTGTATGTAGACACACACACGCGCTCGCGAGCACCAAATGCAGCGCGCGCGCAGGTAAAAACGGCCCCACAGCTGTCTGACAGCTGCTCCCCTGTCCTATATACATACACGCGCTCGCATACACACACACACACACACATATATCTGCAGGGTATACGTGATTAACCACTCGCCGCTCATTTACCTACGCTGTATACTCTCGTGAGTTTTTATACGTTCGTTCTCTCTCGTGTACCCCTCCCCCCGCTCTCGTCTGTCTGTCTGTCTGTCCGTGCTTCTCTTTCGGCGATACGCACGATCGTATATATACGCGTATACACAGGCGGACAATGACAAACAGCGCGGCTACGGGCTCGGGATTGCGCGCGTCGAGTGCATCAGCGGAGAAAAACATCGAGTGCGCGCGCGGGGCGGACGACAGGCATCAGGCGCGGTATAACGGAATTAGCCGCGCGCATCGCGTATATCCCTTTGGCATTGTGGCCTATCGGCCCCTCTGACTCCGTGCGAACAACGCGACACGCGTCTACTACCCCCGCGCGACTTTTTCGCCCGTCAATGCGACCGCCCGAGCGTGAACTCTGTCCTCGGATCTCTCTCGAGTGATTCCGCATATGTTACACGTGCGCGTCCATCGGATGAATGGATTCGGTCGCGAGCTTCCGATCTATATCGCTCCTAGCCCGATTAAAAATCGCTGCTGCTGATGCTTCTGTTGCTGCGATAAAAATCCCGGTACTCGAGACTCGCTCGCGTCTGTACGCGCGTTGAGACAATAGAGACTCGAGTGAGAGAGAGAGAGAGAGAGAGAGAGCCGGCGGATCGTGAATTATGTCGACAATGCCGCTCTGATTGCCGCTTCATTACATGACGTCACCGCGCGCGCGCGCTCGCTCGCGATAAAGGATAATCGGCCCGAGCTGTGCCCGGCGCGCAAACGCCGAGCCGCACGGGCTTAGCGTAGCCGAGCTGCAAATAAAAATAACGCCCAACCGCCGAGTCTAGTCTCTCTCTCTCGACAAAATTTGTCTTGTACACGCTTGGAGGGGTGTCTATGAACCATCGAGACGTCGATGTCGAACAATCATCGCGTTCGCCGTGTTATATAAGTGACTTCATGTATAGTCTAACGTAGCTGGTGGGCGACGAGAACAAACGAAAAAGCGCGATTTATCCGCGCGTCTCCGGGGGAGTAGGTTTTTCTTTCGCGTGTTTCCGCCCCGCGCGCGAGACTCTTTGAAGTGCGCCAGGGAGCGATGGGTGGGTATAACGAGCGAGCTACGGTCGTAATCGGTGCGCGCCGGGGCTAATTCAACTAATCAGTCGTTGATTAGAGGGTAGCTCTCTGTGTGTACTCTCTCTTTCTCTGTCTCGCTTCTCTCAAACGGGTGTCCCGAAATCCGAGGACCAGTTTCGACGTGTATATACATATATAGCTGGCGAGCGACGTATATATACACGAAGGTGCAGACCGGAGCGACGGGAGAAAAACAATGCGCGTCTCGGCGGGGCATATAAATCATATCGCGTATCGCGCGTTCCCGGGCTAATGTGGAAAAGCAGCTCTCTCTCTCTCTCGCGGTGTGGAGGGATGAAAAAACTCGGGCGGGATTAAGGAACGAGAAAGAACGAGAGACGAGAGAGAAAAAAGGGAATTAAGAAGCACATGTGCGCTTATACGCGTCTCGGGCGCACTGTACACAATGGCCCGCGCGCGCGATTCCAATTCCAATGGGCTCGGGCACCCCTCGCTGCGCGCCGCTCCACGGCTAATCCCAATTACCGACGGCCATTAGTTTTGTGCGCCGCGCATGTGTGTATATAAATTGCCCAAGGAAAATCGGCCCCGTCACGTACACATATATAAATCGAGACTCTTTGATTCACGAGCTAATTAAGCGCGTGTGTGTATTTGCATAAGCGCGTCCGACGTGCATCTATAGTGAGTCTCAGGACGAGAAATCGAGCGGATCGATCGAGCGATCCGACAGGCGCTGTACGTGTCTGGACGCGGGGCAAGATGGATGGGGGGCCGGTGCAGCTTGGGCTTTTCCGATCCATCTCGAGGGCCACGCAGCAACGCGCGCGCATTCGTACGCACAGGCTGTCTCTCGGGGCGAGAAACTAGATCCGCGCGCGCGTGCAGCTGCCGCGAGAGCGAGAAACCGGAAGCCCCGGCGGCCATTTTGTTTGTACAGTTGCCATGGCTACCGCTCGCCATCCTTTCTCGACGCACTTCATATATACATATACACACACACCAGAGCACGTATCCTGCCGTATATATGTGTTAGCGAGCGCGTGCGCCAGGCGCAAAAGACGAGGAGCGTATATACGTAAGTGCACCCCCGTGTATGTACTCGCAGGGCTCATTCAGAGCCGCACGCGCTTTTCCTCCCGCCGCCGCCGCGCGGAGAGCTGCACTTGCGCGCACTACACACGCGCCCCTGCACAGTCGCGAGATCGATATGTGCAAGCCTCCCCTGCATGCGTATACACCGTATACGCATGCACGTCCTGCGTGCGGCTTGAGCCGTACAGACAAGCTCGCCTACTATGCTCGTTCGGATGCGGTGCACGTTAGACTCGAATCCGCCGCGGTTGTTCGACTCTAGTCGTATGTCACACGCCGCTCGCTACTATTGCTCTATTGATGTACTATTGCGTTGAAAATGTGAATAACGCGTGACACTGCAAATCAAAAAATAGTTAAAATATACTGTTTACTATGGATGGACAATATTCGAGTGAAAAATCAGTCAAATTTTTTTCGTCCAATATTTATACTATTTTCATCAATTATGCAATTCCTATTGTTTGAATTTCTAACAAAAGTATTACAATGCAATACCTACAGCTTGCGAGATATTCGAGGCTCGGGAGGCTAGGTAGGGGGAAGAAAAGCAAAGAGAGAGCGAGATGGAAAAAAGAAAATTAAAGTTTTCTCGAGTCGACCGATAAGATGGAATCGCATCGGGAGAGATTTACAAACGGTGTAAGTCGCGCGCCAGCTGGGGGGAGTGTGCGCGTATATATATATATGTATTATATACGCTCGGGCAATTCAACGCGCTGACGCCCGTCAAAAAGTCTCGGATAGCGCCGCGGGCCGAAGCGATTCTTCATGGGCGCACACAGCCCACAGCTGATTTTAGATTTGGGGAATTTACGACGACGCTTTTCGCCGGAGTTGCCGCCGCGTGCGCTATACACACGCGTTGGACGGCCCAAAGCCTATACGCGGCAGATGGCACGGGATTCCTTTTCTCTCTCTCGCTAGCTCTCTCCTCTCTTCCACGTTTCGATTAATCGGATTAGAGCGACGCGCCCCCCCCCCCACGAATCCCCACTGACGCGACGAATCACGATTCGCACGCCCCGACGCTGTATACATACGGTCGTATATGTCCGACGTTCTGCACTTTTTACGAGCTTTACACGCTTAAAGATATTTACCCCGACAGCCGCGGCATAAGTGCGTACACACGCGCGTAAGAGCTACAATGAGACGTGTACGACGGATTCATATAATATGTCGGGCCCGCATGTTTCGCGGCATTTAAATGAGTCCGGGCTGGTGGCGGTAGTCGCGACTCGGAGAGAGATTTTTCGACACACAGATGCGTGTGACCTTTGGAAACAAATCTGGAGCGAAACGAGAAGCACGTGTGGAGGAAATCCACTTCCTTTTACGACACTCTCTGTCTGTCTGTCTGTCTCTCTCTTACTCGTATACGACGACGCGTATATAGTCGGCTAGAGAAGCGACGGAGGAGAGAGAGAGAGAGAGAGAGAGAGGAAAAAAAAGAGCGGCTCGGAAATCACCGTGACACCGAGAATTACGGAGCAGCTGCCCCGTATATATATATACATACATGCACCATAGTGTGTATAGGAGAGCGCGAGCGGGCCAGTAAATACACGCGACTGGTGGGCCGGAGAGAGCTAGACGCTGCTGCGACTTTTTTCTTTTAAAATCGGCCGCCCAGTCCACCGAGCTCTATTTCGGCGGGAGTTCGCCTACGGGCCTGTAATGATAACCTGCCCTCGGGGATAACTAGCGCGTCCGAGCCACTCGAGCCGGCTCACCTTTCGGCAACAGCATATAATCGCCGCGTGTATATAATGCGTAACCGGAATCCGAGATAAGGATAGGCCTCGGCGCGACGCTCATGGGCGGATTTAATTTTCCACCCCCCCCCCTGTCGCCGCGTCCTCTACCGTATACCCACGCGTTTCAATTTCGCCACGCGATGATCTTCGTTTCCGCTCTCGAGCCATGCGGCGCGATCGACGTCGCGTCGTTTGTCACGCGCTCGGTCGTGCGTGTGCGACGCACTGCACGGGGTGTGGAAGAAAAAGATGGTCGAGGAAGAAAGTGTTCGGTGCTTCGCGGAGAGGAAAATTTGATTATATTCGCGCACGAATTTATCAAACGCGTATACGTGTAAGTTCTCGGTCCATTTGCTCACGGCCCAACGGCTGCCGCAGCTGGAGGCAGCTGGCCGAGCGGCAATTATCGTTTCGTGTGTATATATACACGCATACACGTATTCCCTCGTCTTTCGAACTAGCCCCGGTGATTTTTCGGGATCGATCACGCGTTTATACATCGACGACTCATTGTCGCGCGGCAACGTTCATATTTCACTTGTATGTGTGTATACCGCGAGTGGACAAATTCTCTCGGTGAAAGAGTCGCGCGTCTCGACCGCGTATTATACGTGTACGCGAGCAAGAGCGCGAGCGGACACACCTGGCCGATTTTTAATGATCGCGGGGCCCCCCCTTGCGCCGCTCGCACAATGAGCGCAGACGAATCTCGGATAGAGGGACGAAACGAGTTTGCTGTCGCGCGAGCCGGGCTCTTTGGTCGCGGCTGCGATGCTCCTGTACAGGAGACACCGATGATTTGGCCAAAATCATTCGGGGAAACTTATGATCTCTCGAAGTCTTACTGCAGTAAAATATCAGTGTGCGAAGGTGGGTGAACGATTGAGTGGATTTTTCGTGCGGTCATGATGAATTTTCATTATTTTAGTTTTATCAATTTTAATTTTACTTATAATTCGCAGTAAACTTTATAGTTCCAAAACTCATGAAACAAAAGTGAAAGTTCACTCAATCATTTACCTATATATTTATTTGTCACTCTCATACACTAGTTTTTCACTGTGAGCTTTCATATGAGAGTACTCTCTAAGATTGAAATAGTAGCAATTGCATAACTTTGCATAAAGTTTTAATAATTTTTAGTCAAATATAACTCATTTTCGATCCTGTGATCTTACTAATTTTACTAATTTTTCCAACTTTCAGTAGGATTTGACTGATTTTCAAGTGAATATCCACTATCATCGGTCGGTCACGCGATTTTTAAACCGCGGTTAAACGGTAGTTTTTTCCCTATTTAAAATGCATAGATGGAGCACAACCCTTCGCGAGACGCGCCAAAAGCTCAGAAAAATGGTGAATTTTGTTTTTTTTTTGTTGCTGCATCGAGGAAGGATCCAACACTCGGGCAACGCGATATATATCGAACGGGGAATTAGCGGCGCTGAATGGGCGGCTGGCCGTCGACCGTTACGAGCTCGAGCGAGCGAGCGAGCGAGCGAGAGAGAGCACAATGCCGGATATTTTTATAGCGATTCGCGACGGCAGCTACATCAACACGACCGGTTCTTCACTTGCGCGCCCGAGCACGCATACACGCACACACGCACACACGGCGGCAGCGGACACATCTGCCGCGCGCGCGGCGCGCTCGTCGTACGTGCGCGACACAATCGCCCGCCAAATTCATCATCCCCGGTGCGATCTGGCCGTGACGGCCGACGAGCCAATCGCGGCCGCAGCGCTGCAGCCTGATGTACCGTCCGGAACTCCGTTCGACACCGAGTATATTATATATACACAGCCGCCAACGTGTTTTATGTAATCCGCGTGTGTGCAGTCGCTCGCGCCGTGAAACAAAGCGGCCGGGGAGCCTCTGCCGCTGCTGCTGTGGCCTATCAATCAATCAATCCCGCCGCGGCGACGGCGGCGGCGCAATTCTCCCAACTGCGCCGAATCCGACCGCCAATTGCGCTATAACCTACAGACACACATCGCGCGCTCGCTCGCACCTCGACGCGAACTTTTTCATTTGTACTTTTCTCGGGATTGCAAAATGGTTCGAGATTCATTTTAATTTTCCAATATGATATTTGTAAATCCACGTATACATAAAAAAAACAGAAAGGCTTTTACCTTAATGTTAAATAAAGAACAATCAATCGATCGTATTCATGTGCCTATATAGAACAAGCCATCTTTACAGGAACAAATGTGCAGGAAATCGGTGAAAATTCGTGAAATTCGATGAAAAATCGTCTCGCAAATTTTTAGCGAGTATCAAGGGCGAAAGGGTCTCCTTCGCGCGGTAGCAATCGTACAAATATACTCGATCGAATCGTCCCTATAACTTATGGGTCGCGCTTCTCGATCAATCCGACGTGGTATTGCGGGCCGCTCCAGCCGAGTCGCGCATAAACAACGGATTCGTCAGCACACGGGCTGTCCCGGGGGCCCCACTATCTCCTGTGTACACTCGCTCTGTCTCTCTCGTCCCTTGCAGCCCGTAGACAAAAGTGCCGGAACACACGGCGCCCAATTGCACGGCTCTCTTTTTTTTTGTTCAATTTGTCAAGTAGGCGCGGGGCGCGCGCGTACCATCTGTCCAATTACTCGAGCGTAGCTCGCGCGCGACCATCTCCATAAATTCGATTCGCCACGGCTGCTTCTTTCATTCTCTCTTTTTTTTTGCCTCCGCTCCTCCGCGTGTGCGCGCACAATATAATCACACGGCGTCCCCGAGAGCTGCATTATGCATCGGCACGTCGACGCTCCGGCTCGTGTACGCACGCGCTCGACGGATCAACGCGGCCACTCTTTCGCATATTTCGGTGTGTGTACACACGCATATACTGCCGGTATGGGGGGTCGGGCTTATCTACGCGCCGCGACCAGGAGATTCATTCCGCCCGCCAGCGTATAATGTATTGGGTATGAAGCCGCGTGCGGAAACAACCCCTCCCGTATATATATGTACGCGTACGTTTTGGCGGGGAGATTAGTACATTTTCGGAGCTATCTTCGCGCCTCCTTCGTGGCAGGCTATACGTAAATACGCCTAGCGCGTTTATATCACGTCATCCGACCGGTGAATTAGTGTCCCGGGCGTAGCGAATGTAATTACAAAATTCCACTGTGCTATTTGGCAGGCTTTTCCCATCGATCGACTCTCAATATAAGCACAGCAAAGGTTAGTTTGATCTTGTTGCACGACTCGTTTACTCGCTGAAAACTTCTTGGCTGATTGTTCTTGAGGTTGTACAAGAAAAAGAGGTGTGAAAGAACATGAGAACTGCCAGCTACTCTTCAAATTTAAAAACGTTAGAAATATTGAAAGTTTACTATTTGTTAGGAAAATGTATAAAATGTTATGTTGTGCATAACATTTTTTCCTCTCTCAGTACCAATAAACCGACATACGCGAAACAGTACTTTTGATTAACTGATATCTCGCTGTTATAATTAAGTAGTGGGAAAAAGAATATCACCCAAAACAGCAAATATTTCACGAATTCTCGAGCGAGCATTTGCAATTGTTCATCGCCCATTTAATTCTCACCGAAGATTAGTAATCCTTGATAATTTCGAGAGTACACACAGCACGTGATACATACGGATTCCGTTACCCGCGGAACGGGGCACACCCGAATTAACGAGCTTGTCTCTCGATCGGTATGTATCCTCGAGCTACGGCCGCTCTCGCGTCCCTTTTGGAGATCGGGCAATTCCTCGCGACACGAGCCATTAACTTCCTTCGCACTACGTTGTGTAAGATGTGCGCGGCGGCAGGAAGCGATTTGGGCGGCAATTCGGATGCGCTCAACTCGCGATGACGCTCGAGAGACGAAGGGCGTATATGTATTTACTTCCTCTCTGTCTCCGAGGGGGTTACACGCGAGGAATGCGGGTTCCTTCTCCGTGGCGCCCCCACGTGGCACTGCGTCTCGCAAAGCACCCGCAGCGTCAAGGGGGATAATTTATTCTCGCCGTGAGGATGGGTATGGAAGCGCGAGATTCGACGTCGAGGATGAATTGACGCGTATGGCCATAGAGCGAGTGCCATCACGCGACGCCCAGATTGCTCCGGATAATTTTGCCACGTTCAATCACGGCCAAGAGAGCTCTCGAGTGTTTGACGCGCGCGCGACCGACCGACCGTTCGGCTACTCTATCCTCGATTGTCTTATGTCAGCTACTGCCATTGTCCAGTTACGAACAGTTCGCTCGGCCGCGCGATTAGTGCTCGAGCTCCGTTCCAATGCGTTTACGCCACGTTCGAACGAAAATTACGCGGATGGCGAAGATCCTCTTGGTTCCCATGTTTCTCTGTTCCGTTCGAGAGAAATTCATTGATTCGTTTGAGTCAGGTGGGACCGGTGCGTTATACTCGAATCTAATCGAGCCACTTGTTTGGCAATTGTCTTTGGTAAAAAAGCTAATTCGATCTTGGTAAAAAAAAATAGTATGATAGTGGAATATTCTTTCTGTAATAAAAATGAGCTGGGTATAATCGATAAGGCTTATGTCAATTTGCGTGTACGCATAATGTACCAGGCATCAATTTTACTCGGGGGAACCAATTTATATATTATATATTACTGCAAAACCAACTCTGCTCGTAGCATAATCCGCATGATGAACGGGGATCGAAGACGCCTGCGGACTATCCGATCGCTCGGCCGTGCGATATCGCGGCTGCACAGTAGGACAGTGTGCCAACCGCGTGCTGTGGGGGGGGGGGGAGAGAGAAAGTGAAACGCTCGGGCTAGACGCCCCGGTAGACGTGCGCGCAGCAGCAGTCGACGCTGCTTCTTTTTTTCCTCCTTTTTTCCCGGCTCTTGGGTTTCCCCCGTTCTCGTGGCTCGAAGATACGCCGCTCGGCAGCAGCAGCAGCAGCAGTGGCAGCATCGTGCGGCGCGCTGTGACGTCCCGCTCGCGCATAATCAGCGGTTAACAGGTTTTATGAACCTGTAACGTGGACACGACGGAAGCCGCACTCAAGCGACGTGGCCCGTCGAGCTCGTCCGACCAATTTGCTCTACTCTCTCAATCACCGCTCGCTCACTGCGCGACCGCGCGCGCAAGCGTTTTTTTTCCATCCCAGTACTCTGCGCACTACACACACCCGTCCTACACGTACTTACACGCACACGGACACTCGCTTGCCACTGCAGCCGTCTTGGCCCCGACGAATATATATCGCTAGACGAAACGTCATGTGGGAACACGGCTTTCTCTCTCTCTCTCTCTCTCTCCGTCTCGCTCTCTCTCCGGAGATGGAGGTCGAGCCAATGAAAATAAAAAGGATGTCAGATTGGCGCGCGGCGTCGGAAGCTACGGATTAAGTTAGGAAGTAGACAGTTAGCGTCGGCCGCGCGCGAGAGCCCAAGAGCCGCCGCGCCACGACGAGAAAGAATCGTGTGCGTGCTGCACGTATGTATGTACCACACGAGCGAAATACCCGCACGATGATTCGCCCGAGTTACGAAGCGCAATCCCATTTAGCGCGCGTCGAGCGTATATATATATATATATATATATATATACAACGGCCGAGCTTTGCGTGCAGCGTGGAGCAGAAGAGAAAAACAACCTGTGTAATATCGCGTGGGGCCGATTCCGCGCAGCATCGCAGGCGAGCGTGAAAGTGGCTGGCACGTCGTGTATCCCGATCCGGGCCCTTTTTTTCCCTTCTCTCGCCCCCCCTTGCGAGCCGTTTAGTTCACACTCGAGTCGAAGCGGGCGCGGGGTCGAAGACACTCGTCGCGCCCCCCCGCGTGTCTATATCCCCCCACCGCCCCCGAGACGCCTCGTGTGATTACCGACCAATTAACAATACGCGCGAGGGTCCGACCCTCGCTATCTGTTTTTCGTCTATATCTCCGAGCGTGTGTGTCGTCGTCGTCGCGTCACGGGGCTAACACGCGATCCCTCAGTCAGTAGCCAGCGCGATAAAATGTAAACCAGCGGCCGGCGCCAAAGGGAGACGTGCCGCTCCCGTCTATCCATACACATATTTACGCGTACGCATCACACACACACACACACGCACACAGACACAAGTGGAGAGGAGCAGCATAAGGTCAGGGTCGAGCCCCAAAGCTACTCGACCCACATATATGTATGATATACTCGGGGCTCCCCGGGCGCGCAGGTGGATGTATGTATAAGCGTACACATTGTCTCTCCGAGCTTCCCCAGCGTACGTGTATACACACGCGTGTATCGGAGGAGGAGAAGATCGCTTTCTCGTGCGCACCGCAGCTCACGCGATGTTGGGCCCGCGGGCGCGTGCCACCGGATTTTTGTTTCTCTCGTGCGCGAGCCTGCAGCGAGGGAGTAATTACGTGGAAAGAGCTCCGGGGTCGACGCTCCTCGAGACGCGCACCTGGAACCTTTTCACCGCGAGGCGAGCACGCGTTCGGTCTGGGACGCGGGCAGACTGCGACGGGGGTGGGGAGACAGAGAGAGATGCTGCGCCGGCGGCCTCTTCTTCTTCTTCTTCTTCTTCCTCTTCGTCGCGTGCACTTCCTACCTCCCGATTCCGGACAGCCACTCTCTCTCTCGCTTACACTTGGCCCTGAGCAGAGCCCCTCTCGGGGCTTGCGTCATCCTCTTATCTGTTACGCTCTTTTTCGCTCGACTCTTGCTCTTGAACTTCAAAAAGATTCGCGTGTGCCCGCTCGAGCGTGCCCACGTGGAGCCACTCGCGTCTGACGTATCCGAGTGCTCACCTCCCCCCCCCCCTCCTCTTTCTTCTTTTCTTTTCGTTTTTTTAATTGCGATACGTAACAGCTCGCGTGGAGTCGAGGCGTGGACGGAGTATCGGGTTGAAATTATTCGTGGACGGCTCGAGCTATACACTCCGGGGCTTAACTGACCTATAGAAATATTAAAACTCGGACGCATTCTATCGCAGTCGCGTGCGGTACGAGGGAAAAGGGGAAGCTCGAGAGGAAAGGGCCTGCTGCACCGGGCAAAACACACATGAGGGGCGCGAGTCACTCCCCCAATATATATACGTATCGTGTATTAAGATATCAAATGGCCCGCCGCGCGGTCGTCTCCCCTTCTCAAGACTCGGCAAACCGTACGTACGGCACGCGCCAATCGCGACACACGCTCCGGGGCCGACAAAGCGACGATATTCTGTTACGGCTCGCGCAATTTTCGTAATCCAAGATCCTTTTTGACCCGGCCCCGTAAGCGTATATACACCGCCCACCCCCCGCCTAGCCCTCGTTCGATCGCCAAACGCGCGAGACGATGAGGGACTCGAAAAATCCGACGCGTGACCCCGTTCGGCTTCTTTTTTTCTCTTCCATCCTCGGCCTCCTGATGTATCCGCCACGCACGCCCACAGCTCGGACGGGCGCCTGGATCCAAACGAGAGAGCGAGAGAGAGAGAGACAAGCGATAAAGAGGGAACCCGAGGGAGAGGGGTCGAACCCTCGGCTTGTCTCTCGCGCTCCTTCGAGGGGGAGAGGGAGGGCAGAGTAGGAGGTGGGGGGGGGGGATTCATGAATGAAATCCCTCGCGTGGAGGGTCGACCCTCGGGGTGTCTGACCCTCCGAATCCCGTGCCACCGACACTAGGCCATCGAACGGCTCCGACGCCGCGCCGCGCAGCCCCTGGCCCACGAGACACACAGCCAAAACAATAACACGCCCGCCAGCACGTGGTCGGGACGTAGTAGCACGTGGGGGGCTCGTCGTAGTAGACGCGCGCCGCCTGTACCGCCGCGATACATACACCGCGGCCGCCTCGCCGCCGCCGTCGGATTAGACGCGAGTTTCTACTACTTGCGCGGCGATAAACATGGCCGCGCGGCCGGTACGTGCAACGGCGCGCGCGCGACTTATTTTCCTTTTTCTTCCGTCACTTGTGATTCTGATGGTGAATCTCCAGGAAGTGTATCGGTTCGTCACGAGGCTAACCTCCATCCAGCACGCGACAGTTATTGCATCGAACATTGCATCCAGCGTAATCGGCTGAATCGCTCGACCACCGACGCTAAAGCTTCGATTGGCTTCTAGTCGTTGCCGATTTTTTAAAAGCCTGCCTAAAGAGCAGAGTTAGCATGCAAGAGCGGAAAAATCGAAAGTCTAAATCAAAGATCAGTCTCCGGGTGAGACCAAACGCGCACAACCAAAGACTACGCGATTCCCCGCTGAGATATTCTTGGGATGTATCTTGATTTCATGCGTTTACAGTATCTCTGCGTGTATTACAGCCCAAAAAGATATATACGCAGGCTGTTCCACATGTGAAATCGAAGATCTTCCACAGAATATCTCAGCGGGAAATCACAAGACATTGGCCTGAATGCCACTGTAGACATACATGTTTTCTGGGTATCTCGCGAAGTTTTATCGTACGCGCGATTGGTCGCACCATGAGACTGTCGTGCACGTCCCCGTCTGAGTTAACCAATGCGGCGAACGGGTATATATTCGAATAACCGAAAATGTCAGTGGAAATCCCGTATATACGTGGACGCCGCGCGAGTTCAGACGCACTATATGTCGAGCGCGGGGCATCTGGCTTCTGGCCAGAGTCATCGCACTACGCCCCAAGGTAAACATCTCCTTTTACGGCCCGACTTTTTCGGATTTCTCCCTTTTTCTCTCTCTCTTTCTCTCACTCTGTCTATTCCTCTCATCCAAAATATTAGTTTTCCAGCGGGGAAACTCGTGGATAACGCGCGTTTACACAAACGTCCCGGAGCGCAAACACGCAACGACGCATATACACGGACTGGAATCGTGTACGCGTGTGTGTGTGTGTGTGTGTGTGTGTGTGTGTGTGTGTACAACTCCACATATCGATCCGTTCGCTCGCTCGGGCAATTTTCGAATTTTCGTTCGCAACAGCGTATGTCCGCCGCACATAAAAATACGCAGGCATAATTAGTGTCGGATAAGTTGGCTTCGGCCGGCGGCGGCGGCGGCGGCGGCAGCGAACTCTTCCGGTCCCCGTATAAACACCTGTCGATTAGTACCTTTCGTTCCACCGCCGGCGCACCGACACGCACACACACACACGCGCGCGCTCGCGTGGATTATTCAAGGCAGCTCGTTCGCGGATATATAAACAGCCGGCCGATGCGTATCAATCCGTGGCGAATGACTCAACTTCGAACTCGGCCCAGCTACTCTTTCTCTCTTTCTCTCTCCGGGCTCGATGCACACATATACACACATGTGTATACCGCGCATCTGCCCGCGCGCGGACTGCACTATATGTATATGTACACACGTATATAGCGGCGCAGTGGCGCTCGTTTGCACGTACGTATTATGCACAAATTCGATGCGCGTGCCCTTTGTGCTGGTTTACAATTTGAATTTGAAAAGCCGGCTCGGCCCGTGTTGAGTATATAGCTGCAACGTGACCAAGCTGGCCCGGGTCTCGGCTGGCGGCATTAGAAATCGGCTGATTCGTGTATGATCGTTTCGTCTAATGGGCTCGGGCTCGAGTACTGGTACTCCCGCTCGAAACTTGGGGGTCATTTTTTTGGCATTTTACCACGAGTACAATTCACTTGGGCAAATCTGCGCTACTCGTCGTTAGGAAGGATTTTTAAAATCAATAGAGTGAGTCTCGATTTTCCCATGGAATAATTTCCACGTGGAGCGACGTCAACGCGAGCATCGCATACTCAATATACGAAAACGAGATACATCGTCGCGCTTGTTTGTTCCCACTTTTTGTATAATATACAGATCGGGCCGCAATCGGAGATCCGCAGGGGGTGTTCCGGCCTATAGCCCGACGAATTTGTCCCGCTAGCGTCTCGAAGCCCGCTCGTATAGGTATACTTACATGTACGGCTATACGGCACAACAATAAAAGCTCGCCCCCGCGGCGAGTCTCTCCCTCTCGTGCCCGGCCCGAGATATAAATCCGACAAAATGATCCAACCTCTTGCGCCCACGGGTGACTCCTGTATTCCGCTCGTATGTCGCCGGTATACGTGTACCTATATGGACACACACGCACACACACACGAGAGCCGATAAAACTGTCGACGACAAAGAAGTGAGTTGCACGGCTTCGTATTTTCCCGACGCACTCGATTCCCCGGCTGGCCGAGAATAAACAGGCGGATTTCGGACTTCCGCACAATTCTGTCCGCTGCTGCTGCTGCTGCTGGTCGTTTGCACTTATCGAATTTCGACAATGAGACGGATAAAAAAGCTCGCGCGCGGCTTTTCGAGTATGTGTGTGTATAGCGTGAATATCGAGCCGAAACTCGTTCATTACTCTCGTCGGCGACTGATGATGTCCTTGATTCTTCTGTCTGGTGTAGGATGGCTCAAATTTGCCATACACAGGGTGATAGTCTATAGTCGCGTATTAACCGCTCACAGAGATAACACTCGAATAATTATTTTTTTTTTATTATTTCTCGAATAATGATTGACAGGAGACACTTGGTCTGGTGGACCTAATTGATTAACAATCGCCAATACCTCAGAGTCTAAAGCGTAAAATAGAAATATTCTACTTAAATCAAACGCCAGAGGAATGCTTCTGTGGTCATTTTAAAAGCAAACAGTTATCTGAAGAGACTAAATTAAACGGTAATTGTAAACGGCAACTTGTTGTTGGCAACGACCAAGTCTATCCTGTGAGGGTCAAAATTGATCAAGCAATCAACCCGCTCGTAATTTGAAGCATTATTTCCTGATTGGCGATACATTTTTTTTTTATCAATTACGTAAAAATTGTTGATTATTATTGTAAAATCACGGGCATCATGAGCTCAATTCTTCCTACACGCGCACACTAGACACACAGCACAAAATTTCTGTACCCTAATATATTTTTTTTGTTCAAAAACCTCGCTATTGCTTTCACACAACGAATTATACCTTATTCTCACTAGAACCGTGCAATAATGCCACTCGACTCAAGCGAATTAAAACCCAGGAATACGTTCGGGTTGGAGGAAGCAATCCTAGATTAGATATACATTATAATGTTACCGCGTAGGCGACACTAAACAACTTTGAATTTGAATATTCAAATATCGCGCACGGGGCGATCGAGGCACGGTCGTATTCGAAAAAGCGTCGTGAATAAATGAATCGCTCGCGGATTCGTCGCTCGGACTAATTGCGTCGTCGTGTATACGTGTACATATTTCGTAGAAAAACGTATATTACAGTGCAAAATCACACGCACACGTAGACATGCATGTATGTGTGAAAGGAAACTTTTCGAGAAATGCACGCAAGCGTTTATGGAATGGGATCGTTGCGCGATGCCTGGAGCTGCTCGTATACACACACGCTCGCGCGAGTCGGTTCACATGCAGCTATATAGCAGGGACGCCCTTATGTCACGGGGTTGGAACTCGAGCCAGCTGCAAGGCGCCCAAGCGAGACCACCGAAGAACGCTCGCTCGCTCGCGTACTCGGAAACGTTGTAAAAATAATTATTAAAGCCGTTAGCCCGGCCGGCGGCGCAGCTCGTTTCTCGCTGTACTGCACTACTATACTATATACACACACACCCGTTCTCTCTTTCTCTCTCTGCTCGGGCCTGACCCGATGAAAATACTATACCTTTTTTAATGACTCGCGCGAGCGGCCAACAATTTTTTTCCCCGAGTATACAGCAACAATTTTCCGTTCGGCAGCTTCGTTTTCTAAAACGACGCGCGCGTCTCCTCGTTCTTACAAACACACACAGACGTTCAATTATACAAACGTGCCGGGGCACGTATATATTATACGATTTCGCGTCGGATATACTTGGAAAATAATGCCCGACAGATGCGGCGTAAACGCGTTCGCCGCGTCGGCTCTTTATCGGCTGCTCGATATAAAATTATAGACGTCTCGCGTGAATATTCGCCGAGGTGTATGCGTATAAGCCCGACACACACCGGATGCGCCGCGTGAAAAATTTGCCCCAGAGGACTCTCGAGCCTCGAGTGAAATATACATATATCGAATCGCGATCCTCGGCTCGGCGATACATCACACAGAAACAAAAACTCGGTTCGCGAGAAACGTAGAATCGTATGGGATTACACGATGGATTTACTAAAGACGCGTGCGCGCGCGCACAGATCGAATTATCCCGGGGAAAATCGACGACGGAAAATAATTTGGAGAACTCAGGGGGGGTCGAGCTGCCGCCGCAGTCATCAATTCCGATCGGCGATGCGAGGATAATGCGGAATTATTATATTCTTCCACGGGGGCCCGGCGCGTGTGAGAGCTCGGCTGGCTGCCGATTCCCCCGCGCGTAAAATCGATTCGACTCTGCGGCTCGAGCTCAAAATTCGATCTTCCCCAGAAACGAGGACGAATAATCCCACCCCACCATGTATATCGCTTTCACGTTGAATCTCGGCTGCGCGCGTTTGTTTACGCGCGCGTACGTTGACCAGCGCTCTTCTCTCCCCTCTGTCGAGCTTCTCTCCGCGGGCGAGTTCGGCTCTTTCCGAATTGTAAAGTGTTCGAGCGGCGAGACGCGCACTGGGACGAGATATCGCGGGTAAATCGATCGTGCTAAGCACGTCTCGATTGTGAATCGTTATACGTGGCGAAGGGTCTTCTCACGCGATCCGGCGCTACAGTGTATGAAGAACGACGCGATTCCCACCCCAGCGGAGAGCCGAGTTTTCTCACGTGTATATATCCGTCATCGATCAACGGGGCAGCAATTATCGGAGGCGCGCGTAACGAGCAGCAGCAGCAGCAGCAGCTCGAGAATGAATTTCCTCGTGCGCACATATGCACAGCAGCGTTCGATTTCGAAACAATGATAATTCCTTTTTTTTCCCCATATTCTCTCTCCTCCGACAGCCGAAAATTCCAGCCCGATCGGATCGTCGTCGTCGTCGTCGGCTGACGGCAGGATAGCAACCTGCATTTTTTACAACTGCCGGGCGTGTATAGGTACTTTCTAATGGGAGCAACGGCTCTTTACGTCCGCCGGCCATCTGTCGCGCGCGCGCTTACACACACACACACATATATATACAGATACACACTTGCGCGCGCGTATATCTATATATACACGCGGCTGGCTCGCTGAATTGGTTTGTCCAAATTAAAGTCAGCTGAGCGGGAGTGAGCGAGAGAGAGAGAGAGAGTGAGCCGGTCGCGCGAGATATTGCCCGTTCCCAGCTGTTTCGCGCAAACCGTCGCCCGTAACCTTCGCCGCACACACACACACACTCACGAGTCGAACAATGCGCGGCGATATCTTCCCGCGGGCTCTCTTTTCAATTGCGCTCACGTTATATAGCTGGCACACGATCGTTGCGACGCGCTTCCTCGCCAAAAATCCGACACTATGTGTGTGCGCGTGTGTGTATACTGGGGTCGCGGCGCGTCTCACGCTCGACGGCTGATGAGTCGAGAGAGCACTGCACATCATCGCTTCGCGCGGAGCTGTCTCTCGGGGCAGCCAATCGAGTTCCGCGCGTGTATACGTACACGATGGATTTGTGAAAAGGCACAACAATGAGCCGCGCTCGATTCGCGATACTGCCGCATTGAAAAACTGGCCCGCGAGCGCACTTTTGTCCTCGTCAAACTCGGTTGATAAGTGTGTACGTCGATACACACACGCGTACACACGTATATATATCCGCAGATGCTATCAGGCTCGCGCGATCGTCCCTCGCCGTACACGCACAAAAGCCCGCGGCTGCAACAAAGCTGCGCTGCAGAGAGAGAGTCTTTGGCTAAAAACGCGCCATAAAGCAACGGCGGCGGCGGCGGCGGCGGCGGCGGCTCTCGTGCTTTCGGCAGCTGCGCGAGCGCTGCGTTAGGTTACGCTCTTACGCGCGCGCGCGCGCCTCGACATAAGGCAGTAAGTTGAGTGCTACTTTTAAAAAATGACTCAGCTGCCGCTCGCCGCCGCCGACGCCGCTGAGGAAATGAACAAACTCGCCCGCGCCCCGCGTATTATATATATATATATATATATATATATAGGCATCGAGTGGTGTATAGACTATATACTACTGGGTCTCGTTGCACACACCACCTGATTTTTCTCCACCACTCGACTCGGCCATTGTGCGGCTGCGAATGCGCTTATAAGCGATATCGGCATTTATCGGACTAAACGCGTTCGCAGCCACCCTCGTTCGATCGGTACACCCCTGACCACCCGCCGACGCGTACCCTTTTTTTTTCTCTCTCGTTCGCGTTTGATCGGTGGTTTACCCGATTGAGCAGTGATATGCCTACCCAAAATTATTTATACTTGGGTTTTTGAAAGTCTTGTCGAATCCTACTAGTTGAGCGTCGCGATCGGTCGACGAGTTCGTTGCTATACACCGTCTGCCTAGATTTTATTTCTTTGAGGAGGAAGTTTATATTCTACTCTTAATTGCAACATACTTTTGAATTTAAGTCACGACATTACTGCTTCAAACTCGCGCCTTTTCACTCGACTGTCTACTCTAATTGATTTTAACTACTTTTTTTCTATAAGACTTTTTTTCTTCTTATCAACCCCTTTAGCATTAGTAAAGTAGAATAAAGTAAAATACTACTCATGTGCCAAATTATACATGAAACTGTTAAATTATTTGTAGCTTGCACAAATTAAAAACATTTTTATATATGTATCTATGTACATATAATTTCTATGCGGTGCGTCTACGTAGGACGACACGACTCCCATAACGACCAAATAAATAACGAACAAACGCGATCGATATCCGAACTCTCGCGGGCTTTGGGGTCGCTGATTTGATTGTTCCATTGTTCGAGCGCGCGCGAGTGACTTTTCGGCGTCAGACTAAACACTATGCCGCGGCCGCGATCGGGCCTATTTGTTTGGGACGCGCCAAATGCATTGCGGTGTATTTTCTTTGGAATTAAAATGGAATCATAACCGAGCCGAGGCTCTGGCCGTACAGGCAGGACGACTCGAGGCGCGCGGCAACGGAAGCAAAGAGTTTTTTTTCTTCCTTTTCGACGTCAGAAAAAATATTTCCTTAAATAGAAGTCCGCGAGAGCGTATGGCTCTGGAGAGCCGTGTATATGCCGGGCGATCGCTTCGTGTCGATATATGTACCCGACCGAGCTCGCTCAGCTGCCGCGTGTGACCCGCCAAACTGTAATTTACATCGGATTATCAAAATTGTCCGCCGTCCGTGTGCGTAACGGATTTGGCGTGCGAGAACGGTGTCGCGTATAACGACCGTCCTGTATATATACCCACACGCGTGAAAAGGGAGTTAGAAGCAAGCGGTCGTGCGGCAATTCGACGACCGGTCGTAAACGCGCTCGTATCGATCAGATATAAAACTCGGCGGCTTATATCGAGTGCCGCGCGGACCTTTGGCACACAGCGAGGATCGGCTCTCTCATAGAGGAGCGATTAATCGAGAGGACGTTGGTCGCGCGCCGTATATATCGAGAGCGCATCTGTCGCGAGCTCGCGCGACAAACGTGAGCGCGCACGGAATATTTTAATTAGCTTATCGCCGAGCGACAATCGGACAGCTGGCGCGACGCGCGCGTGCTTCTAATTGCTCGCGAGCCCGCGAGAAGCCCTTATTATTACGCCGCGTCTGCGCATCTCGTGTTCGGCCTTATTTATACTGCACACATACACACGTACACGCGCGACGGCAAGATTTTTTTCTCTTCTCTTTTCCTTTCGCGAGCCACAATACACTGCAGATCGAAGATACGTCGCGCGACGCTCGGGCACGCGCGGCACGCCTCGCGCGTTTTTTAAATAATTCATAGAACACGGGGGGGTTGGGTGCCGCGCCCGAAAATTGAACCCGCCGGGCCATGCACCTTTGTATTCCGATCGCAGCGGCTCCGGGAATCGAGAGGCCGTCGAATTTATCGCTCTCTCTCTCTCACGGGCGGATGTGCCCGAAACTCGAATCCACTCGCAATCGATGAGAATCGATAGGCGCAGTTTTAGGCAATTCTCGATTTCGAGAGCAGTGCGTACGTGATTATTTCGAGACGCGAGAGTGAGCAGCGAAGATTGCACCGCATGTGATTGCCTGCAGCGTAAAGAAACGCATGACCACCTTGGAAGCCGGTCGGGAATGGTATCGTCGAAAACGCACTTTATTTTACTGTGTAATATAAGCTGGTAATCCTGATAGTCTGATGTAGGACCGAGAAATGGGTAGATGGATATTTTAATCCGAGCTGACGATCATTTGCATTGAACTAACATTTTGACAAATATGGCTTGCCAACTAGAATATTTCGGAAAAAATAAAATGCCTCGCTAACCGGCTACCGAGGTGGTACCTTTCTTACGGAGGCGACGATAAAAATATATGTACAAATACGAGAACGTTTCAACTGCGGCGTTGGAGAATTTCATAACGTGCGGTTAATCCCCGGTGCCCTTCCTCGCAGCTTCAATCCTCGGGGGCTTTGTCCTCTCCGCACTCTCCCGCGTTAATAACGCCCTCATTATCCACGTACCACAGCCTCGCGCGCGCCCCTCCGATATTGACATTCGGAGGTGTCGAGCGCCGGAGGGAAAAACAAAGCGCGACCGGCCGAATCGCCCCGGGGGGGAGGAAGAGGCGCGCGCGCGCGCGAAAAGGGGGGCAAAAGTGGCGTGGATATATCCACACGGGAGAGAGGACCCCTGTCTGTGGAGCGTGTGCTTATTGACTGCGGCGCGTCCGAATATGCATAAACGCGCACTTGCGCGCCGCACAGGTAGGTGGGTTGGTAGGTAGGTAGGTCGGCGCGGTATTGGCCGCGCACGCGGTGAATTAGTCGGCCCGCGCGACCGACCGACCACTCACCGATATATACATGTATAACGCGCACCCGATTGACCCTCGCTTCCACCTGGTCGCGCGCATAATACGATGCGTCTCCGCTTTGACCGGTATATCCTCGCTTTTTTACCCTTTTTTTTGAGAGAGACAGAGACAGAGAGAAATCTGGAGTGGCTCTCTCGGTCACGAGGCTTCCGTGTTACAGGGCTTTTGTTCACAGCTGAAATCGCGTATACGGCTCAAAGCGATTTTGATTATTTCTAGTCGGTTGAGCCGACCCAAGATGTCGGATTTTTCCGTTTCACGCAGCTGATGCGGATGCAGTGGCCTTTGTGCGACATAACTGAGGACAGCTTGTATACAAGAGCCTCGGAACCCTTCAATAATCGAGCAACAACTTTCCGTGAATGTCGAAGCTTTGGTAGCTGAGTCAGAGCTCAAAGCTCGACAATGTATCTTTATCTTTCTTCGAGATTCTAATCTACGAATATGGATATAAAATGTCGTTGTATAAAATGTACTCTCAGAAACTTGAAATGATGAAACATCGCTGTATGAAGGTGGATGAACGATTGAATGAGAATTTTCACTCGAGTTCCATGAGTTTTGATAACGGAAATTTACTGTGGATTCTATATGAAAATTCTCACCAGCCAAAACTCATGGAATCAGAGGGAGAATTCACTTTTACGTTAATTACGTCAGAAAATGAACGTCTTCCAAAATTTTGATTCCACCACTTTCCCCCCTGTTACTCGGAAATTTTCACTCGCCAAACGCGGAGTGAGGGCAAAGCGAAGGCTTCCTTTGAAAAATAACATTTTCGATAATGCACCGACTTTATTTTTGGAACGATGCATATACACACGCTATTGGCGGTTGAGACACACGCGTCGCACGCGTGGTCGGTAAGGTAACGCGCGCGAGCCGGCTTCCGAGCGCCACCCTGCGAGAGAGAGAGCCGCGCGAGTATTTTACCATCGCCAGCTCTCGATGCGACACTACAGATCCCTGTAATCCACCCCCGCCGCAGTCGAGTCTCGTGCGTCGGTACAAATACTCGCTCTCGGATACGTGTACCTTTTTTTTCGTCACTTCGCATGATAAAATAGCGGCGTTTCTGGTTTCTCGAAAATTCACCCTCGGCGCTTCCGGATTCACCGGTCTCGCGTATCGAAATACTCAGCGCGTGGATCCACGCGTGAACGACGCAATGATTGTCGTGTGTATATATATTCGTCAATGTATACGACGAGACAAAATTACGTTTGGCAATATCGAAAAAGTTTGGGAAGAGTTGGAAGTTTTGTCGGTCCAACGTCGAACCGGCAGAGCCGTAACTATGATGTTCCGTTGTGAAAGTCGGTAGAAGGTTATACTTTTATTACGGGTTCTATTAAACTTAACAAGGCCAATTGGGATGATATAAGAGCCTTGATTTTACTATAGAATGCAATCGCGCCGATAATCATAGCTGAGTTTAAAAAAATTGTCCCCTCATTATCCCCCGATGAAACAAAGATAATCGTACGTAATGATCGTCCAACTTTTTTCCTCTCTCTCTAATTCGATTGTTTTTCTTTCAAATTTCAGCATCTCTACCATCTTCAAACGGGAGAGGGAGCGTACAGAGAGCGCGGCAGAGGTCGAGGCAAAGGCACAACGAGGGTAAGTTTTTTCCCTCTTCTCCAGAGTGTAACGAACAATTATCGGACAGTTCGAGTGGAAAAAAAGAAGGAGGACCAAAAAAAAAATACGCAATTGGAGCGTGGAACGGCGTTGCGAATAAACGAAACCCCGTAATGGCTTCTTAATGGACAGAGGTGTTGCCTGTTTGTCAATGAAAATTCTCCACTCCCGAGAAGCGAGAATTTAAATTACTTTTGCAACAAGTTCGAATACTCCCCCCTCCCATCAAGATCTTGCGAGTTGCAGCGAAATTTCTATAACTTTATCAATCACGTCCAATTAAAAGTTCGCGAGCCGGCCCGTCGATATATAATAACACTTTCTCGACTGCAATAACGCCGCCCAATCCAATCTCTCCAAATTCAACTCGGATTATCTTCAACTTTCGAAAAAAAAGACAGGAAAGATAAAAAAAAACGGCGATTCATCCCAAACGAGATACACACTCATTTGATTAAAAAACTTTCGCCAAGCTATAGTTTAGCATATATATACATATATACATACATATATGAGCCGGGAAAAGGCAATCCCGCGCTAAATGAGCGAGCGAGGGGTGAGGAGGGGTCGGTGGGAGGGGGGGGGGCAGAAAGAGCGAGCTAGTCCAATCTTGAGGCTGGCTGTGCGGAGTTTGAGAACTGATATTAAACAAGGCGCTATTGATCGACGCGCGCGTTGCGCGCCGCAGCCGCCGGCTCGCCGCACACACACACTCACGCGCGAGCGCATACACCGCCATGTTTAAAATTTCCTACCTTAAAACGGAGAAAAAGCCCGGGCTGCTTCTCCGCAAAACCCAATCGCTTTCCCGGGTGAAAAATGTGTTGATGCATAAATTGTGACTAGAAAAGTCGAGTTCTTTATGCCTTGTGTCCAACTAATGATATAACTTTATATGAAACAAATGATCGTTTACATTTTGGGAGCAAAGTTCCTTCGAACGAATAATACAGTGAACGTAAACGTCGAGCAGAAATAAACAAATTAACTGTTATTCTCAAGGATTGTTGTAACGCATTGTAAATTAAAAAATCTAAAACTTTTTTTACGAACTTTCAAATTATCTATGTACAATTGATGCACAGTCCAGTATGGATGTCCGAACATTTACATGAGCATATAGATAAGACTACTCCTCCGTATGAGCTACATTTTATTTTCTAGACATAATTTATGCATAATTCTTTTACTCGGGTCTCACCACTACACGCGTCTATTCCCATCCATTCCCAACTTTTTCAATTTGTTCAGGTACGTATCAGCCTCGTCGTTGTCGTTGGTAATGTACACGAAGTTTTCATTGAAATACTCGACAAGAGCCGCTTCGTTTTCTTCGATATCGGATGAATTTTTTTTTTCCATAAATCGGGAATACGAGTTGCAAAATTCGCAATATTCAAGTGCGCTGCTCGGCAGGGGAGGGGAGAATAATTTTCCTGGCTGGAAGCAGCGCTGAATTGAATGAGAGAGAAAGAGAGAGAAAGAAAGAGACACACGAGCTTCGGCGGGATTGAATTTCGAAGCCGCACGAGCAGCGAGCGTCAGCGTAATCAATTCGCCCGGCCGGACGCAAAATTGAAATGCTCTTTGGATCGATTCAAAAACTTGCCGTGGCGCATGAGTAGGATCGCGCGAGCGTGCAGTATTCAAGAGCAATCGCGGAGTCCTTAAAACCCGCGGGATTTCGAGATTGAGCGGTTATACAGTGCAATTACACAATATTGCATCGATACGTGTATATAGAGCGAGAGAGGAAGACGTGCATGCGAGGCTTTGGGTGCGCAAATCGCTTAGCGCGCGGGGCCAGGGCATAATTTATCGCTCAATTAATCTCGCGCTCGATTCGAAATAGAATTTGCTGATTACGGGGTGGGTGGGGGATGGGCCGGGCGACGTGGGCGCGGGCAAAGAGACGCGCTCTATACATATATACACGCGTATCAGCCCGGCCGGCGAGCATTACAAGCGTCGTCGAGCTCGCCTATCGTTTAATCCCTTGCGGATGATTAACGAGATTTTAATTACCGACCGGCGACACCATAAATACATATAACCATCCGCGCGTGACTCTTCAGACACCGTTTAATGTAATTGCGATATCGAATCGGGTTTGAAAATCGGAAATTCATCTCTGGCGCGCGTCTATTCAGTGCGGCGGGCGTATAACCGCTGTGCACTTGTGATGCATATATACCGCCTGTGAGTAACGTTCACAGCGAGCTCGGCGTTGTTATGTAAGTGGATAATAATTCGATGTTTGTGCTACCGTATATTGTAAAGTCGGTATATACGCAAATAATAATATGTATAAGCCGCGAGCTAGTGTTTATCAAACATGGCTGGAGGCCCTGGCTCGCTTCACTTTATCGACTATTCTCTGGAGGTTCTTTCCTTCGAGTCTATCTAATCAACCGAGTTACCAGATAAGATAGTGGAATCATCGACCAATGTTTCTCACCCATTGGACGTTTTTCTGGAGGAAAAAAAGTAGACTTTTGTCGCGGCGAAATTTGAAATACTCGAGAATAGTGTTTCACAAATTGATCATCGCGTTTCGCGTGGATCTCCCTATAGAAGGAAGAAGCCGTGAAAAAAAGACAGTTCTCGTATCTGCGCACAAATGCGCGATGAAGATTCCTGTACAAGAATTATCCTTCGATTGTCTTGACTTGTTGTCTCATATTATGCTGGTATATGAACGTCGTGTGCATAATTCAATGATTTATCATCGACGATGGACAATATTTTCGTAACTGCTATATACACGCGGAATTAGGTGAATTCATTTTACATTTGTAGGAGTCTATTACTAAATAAACCTATATCCGCAAAATTCATTGTCTCACATTACGTTGTCTCAATTTTGCATTCCGACACATTTCAGTATAAAAATGGGTCATTGTAAAATGACAAATCGCGTCAAACACATATTATTATATCCACGAGCGCCATTCGACACAATTTGCAGAGTACAATTTCATCCCTAAAACCCAAATTGTTCTTATAGCTAGCTCGCGTCTATTCAATAATCCAGGCAATCTGCCTGGAAGCCAGCGTATGCGAATTTCTCTCAAGACTCTTTCATCTTTCAAGGATTGATTGCGAATCGTACGAATCAATGGGCCGTAACAAAATCACAACGGCTCGTCGCCCTGCGCGATTTCGGCTAACGCGATAATCACCGCTGGCAGGGGATAATCGTGACCGGCATCCGCGCAAATCGATTCACAGCGTTTAATCGATCGCTCGCGATCGGCCAAGCGTATTACACGGCGAGTCGCGCGCCTCGGAACGATCGTTCGTCATCGTTCCGATAATAGAACGCGTCTCGGGCGCACATCCGGTCGATCCGTCCGCGCCGTGTGTAGGTTCATACATACATACATACGCGAACGCTAGGGGTTATATACGCGGAAGGTTCGGAGGGGCGTTTTGGTTGCGAATCGAGGGGCCCGCGGGAATTGGCGCACGCTCGGCGCGCTCTCGAGGACGGCTCGCGGCCGATTAGCCGCGGCAACTTGTTGCGGATTTGCCAGTGTGTATACACACAAGCTCTACGTGTCGTCTCGGGAGCATCTCCGCGCGCGGCTACACCCGGCCGTGCATGCGAATTCATACCCGGGTATACATATCGAGGGGGAAGGAACGCGGGCGCGCGGCTGGCAAATCAAACGATATATAGCGAGCGAGCGAGCGAGCGGGGAAATTGGGAAAGCCGGAGAAGAGAGAGATAGAGAGAGAGAGAAAGAGGGGAAGACAGCGGCGGCGGCGGCGCGTGGGAGGGCCGACGGGAGAGGGAAGCCGCGGCGAGCGACACGAGCGCGCGGCGCCGCCGCCGCGCACCGCCGCGCGCCAGTGGACGAGCGACCAACCGCGAGCGAGCCGCGAGCAGCCGCCGCCGCGAGACACAAGCCCGAGAACGAGGGACACGGATAAAAATAGCCTCGCGGGCCGTTCGTCAGGCCCCACGCCGCGAGCCTCTTCCCCTGGGAGACAAGGCTCCGCCGTCCCCTCCTCCTCCTCCTCCTCCACCTCCCGGTGGCACGCACACCGGCTCGCTGTCTCTCGTGTGTGCACACTCGCGTGCACGCCAACTCTCGCACACACACGTATATACGCGCGTGCACCGACTGCAGCGCGCCGACAGTCTCGCGGGGTGTGGCTAACCAGCGCACCGATAACCGATAACCGGCTGCCTCCCCCACCCCCGTCAACACGTGTGTTTGTTTTCCTGTTGCTGCTGCTGCTGCCGCTGCTGATTTGTGCTGTGGTGCAAGTGTCTCGGTGCGCGAAGTGATATAGCATCAGAAGCCGCTCGTTGCGTATCGCGTGTCTGCGTTGGCACGTGAGACGAGCCGAGCCAGCGAGCCGACGAGCATTGGGTATGGCTGCAGCTATATCGCACTTTGCATTATGTACGCATAGATTCGCTTGCGCGTCCGACACACACACACACACGCGCGTACTAGCGCGCGGCTATAAAAACTGCTATATCGATTTATCGGCGAAACCGTATACTTGCTCGCGCGGCTCGTTAGTCGCGGTGTTTCTAATCGCGCGCGAGCGCGTGTGTGTGTATACGTGTACGCACGCAGACTCGGTCCCTCGCGAGAGCGCGTGTGAACTTTCGCTTTCGGAGCGCGCGAGATGATTTCGTATGCTCCAATTTGTTTTTTTCCCCCGTCTCTCGCTCTCTGTCTCTTCGGTCGGAGTTTTTGCCCGAGTCGAGGCGTCGCGAGCATCGAGCCAAGTCTCCGAGAGGCCGACCGGCGTGTTTCCGCTGTATTAGATAACCCAAATGGACCTCGCTATCGTCCTATATAACAAGATACCGGCGCGCAAGTACGGCGGCCGGCTTCTCCACTTTGGCAAATCCACTGTATCAGGCCGCGGGGGGCAATTACGCTTTGGGCGAACGAAGAGACCGGTTCCTCCCGCGTGTCAATGCGGCCCGTCGATTCTCCGCTGCACACGCATGTGTGTACTTACAAGACGCCGCGGGAGAGATGCTTTCTCGGTTGCGTAAGCTAACATGCGACTCGACCTTCGGTGGGTGGCACGCGCGTGTCTAATTCATTGTTGTCGGGCGCAGTACAGCAGTGCGAGCAGCCCGCGTTGTTTAACGCTCGTGCGCGCAGACGCGAAAAAACGCCGGCCGGTTTTTCACCGGCGTATGTCTGTGTGTGTGTATACAAGTAAAAGCTTATGCAGCGAGTCGAAGTTTAATTGGCCGCCGCCGTCTCCAATACTCGCATAAGCTACACATAAGCGTTCGGTTGCGCAATCCGTCGCGGCTATCGGGGAATTCAGGTCACGCGCGCTCTCACCGCTGCGCGCCGATGTCGCCGCGGCGCTCGGTGCACGTCCCATGCTATTACCGGCCCGCGTCAACCCGTGAAAACTGTTGTACGCCGTTCCAACTCTCTCGCGCGCGCCCGCTCCTCCTCGATTATGCACGTCGCGCGCGCCCGACAATGTATCCGTCGCGCGCGCCCGACAATGTATCCGTCGCGTGTATCGGCTACTTCCCCAGTCGATCCATCGAGATCGACTTCACGAGAGCCAGCTGTCCTCCGGGCAATTTTCCGTCTCCCCTCATGTGTACCCGCGGAAAAATTGATGCTCGGTTGGAAGAAAAACTAGCTGCTTCTTGATTGCCAAAATGGAAATGGGAAATTGTTTCTTGTGAACCAAGATTGAATTATCGTGAGCGTATAACGTAATCCGTATTTCTATACCGTGTAAAAGTACAAAGTAACAATCGATTGACGTTGTTTGAAGCAATTCATCCGTAGCGCTGGTTATGGATAGACGTTTTGGCGCGGCTGAATATACCGCTATCCTTTTCGGGCCTCTTGATTTATTCAAAAATTTTAATTCCCACGATTTCTATATAATATGAGAGTTGCAAACACCGAAAAACAAAGTATCGTCGTAAGGCAAACAACGCGGAAAAGTCTGGGCAACGATTTCCAGTCCAAAAACGTATTCCCGAAGGTGCACCAGCTACCACGACGAAAATCCAAAGTTGAATGGAATAATAAATCGATAGTGCGGTCGGGCAAACTATCGGTTTTTCGAGTGTATACAGCTAGGCGCGCGCAATATGCACAGCGCGCCTCGAGGTCTCGAATCCGGAGCAAAGCAAACATACGTATCTATATAGTGCAGTGGCACGTATATGTATACATATACACACACGCGGCGAATCATGGCGCGAGTGAAATGACCGCTGCGAGGCCACGCTCTTGCTCTCTCGCGTATATATATACACTCGCGTTGACGAAGGGGCTCCGGGCTAATAGCCCGCGTTTACCTACATACACACACGGGCGCACAAGGGCCCTTCGGGAGATGCTTCCGCGATTTTCCAAAGATGATTGACGGCAGAATGCGCCGCGGCCCACATTCTCCCGGAGCTCATTGTCTAGCAGCCGTTTTTCGCCCGTTGTTACCCCAGCTGAGCGGACGATGCACCGCGAGCTCTGCCGCGCGGCTATGTATACGTGGATATATACAAGCACGCTCCGTTGGACGATTCGCGAGGGCCCCTGCATCTGCCCCGAGACAATCCAGTGCCGCGCGCGGATCTATGTCCTCGTGATGGAGTATCCGAATCGGAAATATAGTTGAAGACTATTGTTCGTCGGGGGGAAGAAACATTTGGGTGAAAAATATATTCACCGTCTTGGAGAGTGACGTTTTTGTTTTACAAATGATAACCCAGCGAAATACTTTCGACAATAGTTTTAGGGAAAAGACGGATCACGCGCTATTAGTATCGAAGAGAAAAAAAATTTGACTATAAAATCAAATGAATAATCCGCTGTTTAACGGTTCCACGATTTTTTACCAACTAATTAGTTGATATCCACCGTGGAATAGTGCGATTTCAACTATTTGAAATGCAGTAGGTAAATTTGTCGGAATGGCTGAACGGATGTAAATATCAAAACTCTCTAAAGCTTGTTGAACGCAAAAGCACGAAATCGTCGTGTGTATACCCGAAACTGATGTAGCGCGTGTTCGAGAGTACGTGTTTTCGTGAACGTCTTATATATGTACCTCTCCTAATTACTACACTATCGGCTCTTTATTGAGCGAACGACATGTTGGTGATTTTTTTACATGCAGTCGAGTGGCGAGCAGTCACCCCACCTCCTTCCGTATCCGCTTGCGACATTACTTTTTAATTAGTAAACGTTGATCGATAAGATGTTGCCATGCGATACAATTTTCCGAGAATACTCTTAATTGTGGCAGAATCGTACGTGGACAAATGTGTATGTGACACACGATTCGTTTTCAAAGAGTATGCGAGTTTCCATCGTAACTTACACACACAAAGGCGCGCGAACCGGATAATCCAATACGTAAACGAGAATAACCGATGATTTCTAAAAAAAGAAAAACTCAATCATCCGAGTGGAATTGAGAATTTATATAGCAATCTGCTCACGTATCTCCGTGAATAAACACACTTTTCTTCGTTATACTCTCGCCGGTTCGGATCCAATACCCGCGACGACAACACGAATTTCTCTGTTTGCATGCTGCCGGTATTTTTTTCGTTTTTCCTTTTCAAAATCGACTTTTGAAGGCAAAGATGCTCGGTTGCATTTGCCCATCGGAAATCCCGCGTTCGCGGCGATACTCGAGAGAAATGGCCTGTTTACAAACGGATACCTCTCTGTCTTCCCAAGAGAGGCGAGCGAGCTCGTACGGGAGGCCTTTTGCCTATTTATAAAGCTAATATAAACGAGAACACATGCGGCCTCGCAGCGTATACGGAATGTTTCACTCGCCCGTGAGCCGTTGGCCAAGTTGTGCCCGCAGACGAGATTAAGAGAATGCAAATACGTATCCAGTACATTGTGGCAATATATACGTGTATGCTACGCTGCGTCGAGACACATATAGATGAAACATCTCTGAGCCTCAGAGACGCGATATAATCGAACAATCGGCGAGAAAACTCTCAAAAGTATTGTCTTGTCCCCAGAGAAATTGGGCATCCTTCAGAATTTCTGCTACTCCCAAACATGAATCTTCTTGGGGGAAGACTTTTTTTCTCTAATTAACAATATATTATGTTTGAAACTAGCGAAAACTAGTGAGGATACTTTCGTGAGTGCATATGGAAGATGTTAAATCGACCCCAACAGTTTTCCGGCTGACGACGGAAAAATTCAATTTTAGATCTGGAAACATCAATTTCGCGTAAATCGAATTCATGCGAAATTCGTCTTGGGAAAATATCTATCATGGATTTCAGAAGCACCTTGAATACAGGATTTTTTCTCTTAACGTTTCCCTACTAACGTGGTACAGAAATAATATTTAGATATGTATGTCAAAGAGATGTCAAAAACATTTTATGCCACCGTCGTCTCTAAGCATACAAATAAGTGCCTTCGCGGAGCTTACATTTCCCATACACGTTTGTAATAAACATGATGTTTACCCGGGCAACGGTTCCCCAACTTTACTCTAAAGCCATTTCTTTGATCCAAGTACATATCCAAGTGTAAATAGAGACCTCGTATATACGCGTCTCGGTAGAAATCAACGAGCGCCACCGATTTACAATAAAAAACGAATGAATTTTTGCTTGCAGAGCTACAGGAAAATTTCGCGGCAAGTTAGCACGCCTGAGAGCGCGCCAACGGGTCTGGGCAGTCCGCAGGGGACGATTGGCGGGCTCCAGCAGCCACAGCAGCCGCCGACTCCTCAGCAGCAGCAGCAGCAGCAGCAGCAGCCGGGTACTCCCCAGCAGCAGCAGCAGCAGCAGCAAGCCCAGCAGCCACAGCAGCAGCAGCAGCAGCAGCAGCAGCAGCAGGCCCAGCCGGTCCTCCTCGCCGACCCGATGCAGCAGGCCAAGGACAACCTCAACCCCGTGGCGGCTCCGCTGAGGAACGGCAATCCTCCTCCGCCCGTTGTTATGGTGAGTATAGAATCGGCCCATGGGCATAGCCGTGGTCAGCCACGAGCCGGCAAATAGCTGTCCCTCCGTTATAGTATAGCGGCTGCGGCAGCCGCGTGTTTACGAGTCCAGCGCACGTGCTCCGGCACTCTCGCTTTCGCGCTCGCGGAAAAGGGCCCTTCACGTAGCGGCGAACCGCGCGGGAACGCCCGCCGGGTCAAAGACTTGTCGTCGTTCCCCTCCGCGGCGGCGGCGGCGGCGGTTCCTGTTCCTGCGGGTATTGATTCGCGTTGGCAGGCGCGGTCACCGCCCCCGCGTCTGCCGCCCGTCTACCCCTTCCCCTCGCCTCCGCCACCCCCCACCTCGCGCGGCTCCTCGCCGCTTTAGCTGCGTCTCTCCCGGCCATTTCGACGCCGGGCTGCTGCTGCAGCTGCGCCTCGAGCTTCTAGAGCCGCGCAGCGATCCTCTCGCGTCGCCCTCCTCCTCCCGCCCCCGACCCCCGGGCCGAGTGCCACTTTCCCGGTCAGGGTCGAGTACCCGCGTACCGGCTCCGCCAACTTCGTCGTCGAACCACCGTGCGCGTGAACAATCGACTTTTCGCTTTGTTCCCTTTGTTTTTGTGCCCAAACGACGGGCGGACGTACCGCGAGCCCTCGGAAAAAAGAGAGGTGGATCGCGCGCGGTCATTTCATTAGGCTCGAACGCCGGCGCTTCGTGTGGCTCCCCCCCGCATGACGCTCGACGCCCGCTAGAGCGCGGAGAGACGCGCATCGTCGCCCTCCCTCCCTCCGGCCGTGCTGTCTCTTCGATTTTCCACCCCCTCGCGCACTCGCTACCTCCGCTCGCGAGACTCTGAACCCGCCCCCCCTCTCTCCTCCTCACCGTGTGTATATATATGCTCAACCACGAGACGTCTCTCTTATCGAGCTTGAAACATTTCAACCGCGGCGCGGATGGCTCGCGCTCGCGATTCATTCGAATGCGCGAGGCGCGTTGTCGGAGCAACCTCGCGCGATTCCAATTTAACGCGGCGACACACGAGACCGAGCGAATCGTGTGTATACGCCGCGCCGTCGGGGGAACGATCAATGCGAACCGCCACGCCGCAACGCTATGTACACTCGCGGATCAGTTTTCCCGTGTTTGATTTCGCTGATTTTTCCCCGATTACGCTCGTGGTCGGTTGGAAATTTGAAAATTGACCCCGGCACGACGAAAGCTCGAACGCGCTCGACGTGCCGCGAACCAATAGCGTATATACAGGCGTACGTGCGGTCGGAGTCAATATTCGCGTGGAGTATATATCGGGGGTAGCGGGAAACGCTATACGGCCGCGGGTTGGTATACCTCGGGCCGCTCTCGACCCGGCAGCATAATTGAAGCTGCGCGCGTTAATCCGCTCCACGGGCCTGCACCGGCGCTCGGTTATATCCTCGCGGACGCTTCTCCGCGCTGATTATACCCCGTGCCACTCGATATTTCCAATTATTTCGCGCCGCGCTCCCGACGTGTGTACCATGTGTATACATATATACAGAGTCGCGCGCGCAAAAACGCGTCTTGCGGCGGGGGGATTCGGGCGCGGGGCGCAACCCTGGCGGAGAGCATAAAGGAGCGAGCGACCGATAGCATCGCCGCAAACGCCGATTCTGCGGCCACTTTCGGGGTGAACCGCCCCGCCTCTTCTCGCTCCACCCGAAACTCCACCGAGAGCTTCGCGCGCGTATATATATAGACGTACGGCGCGGGTCCAGGCATTTTCAATGGTCTTGCGGCATGTGGGCTCGAGCTTGTCCGTCGTCAATTATCCACGCGGGAGCCGCGTGCTATTCCAAGCCGCGGGCGCAAAAAAGGCAAACGACCTTTTGCCGCGCTAATGAGCTCGCGGATTCTTCCCACGGAATTCGGCGAGCTGCTCGCCCCCACCTCGAGTGTGCGTGTATATGTATACGTGTACGTGAGCGGCTAATGCACTTTTCAACTCTGCCGCGGCTAATTGCGTTGGCTGGATTTTGCGGCCCGCGCGCATATAGGGGAGCCATTCGAATTGCTAATGCTCCTAGGCGAGAAATTCGCGCGAACCAATCTCGCCGAGTTTTTCCACCGGTTGTAAGTGTACTCGTATACGGAAGACGAACCGCCGGCTGGACCGAGAGGGTGTGGGGGAGCGATGTTCCGGGGCGAGACATTTCCGCTCGTACGCCTCGTAATAGCCGCCTAGGGATACGTCGCGCGATGCAGTTTGTATTGCGCTCCCGTAATTCCGAGCTCGGCCCGATTAATGCGATGCATATATATGCGGCTGTAACAACGAATCCCCAGTGAGAAAGTTGCGCTCGACGGTAAAAAAAAAAGAGGAAATATAGTTGCGCGGCCCCTCGAGCAAGACGAATGGCTCTTAATTTTCCGCGAACTTGCATGAATTTTCGCGGCCCGACGAGGAAAGAGGAGCGAGGGGCGACACGAGCATTCATTCAAACGCGTTCGTCTACTTTTTTTTCTTTGTTATACTGCGGGCGCGTCTCGTACGTTTTCCGGTGCTGACGCTTTGTCTGTCTTGTGTTGCAGTCGCCGTTGCAGACGTTCTACCCGGAGAACGGGGCTGGCTTCCGGCCGACGCCCAGCTTCAACACCGTGTGGCACGGGGGCGTCGCCGTCGAGCCCGCCCACACGTCCTGGCCACCACAGCAGATCTTCCAGCAGATCCCCGACGATCCCAGGTACCATCCGCAGTACGCGACCGGCCCACCGTATCAAGTCCATCCACAGCCTGGTGAGTATCTGCTTGTTCGTTGTGTTGCATACACGGGACTCTTCTTCGGATACAGCGAGATTTCTCCTCGGTTGAATGACCTTCGCTTACGAACATCGTATTTCGGTAATCGAGAAAAAAAGTCGGAGAAGCCATGTTAAGAAGATTTTAGTATTCGTTTAGGATCAAGAATATAGTCTCGATCCTAGAGGAAATCTTCTTGCTGTAGCGTGAAACTGATTTTTTATCTTCAGCTATAATTCTATTTCAGCGAGTGTATGATACACTGAAGTGTTGGGAATGACGTTTGTTACAGAAGTTTTTGTTGCAAAAAGAAAAAATGTTCGTGTTTATGGTGGAGTCTACCTTCAGGTTCTACTTTGCTCTAAATTTTTTATTTTTCATAAAAGTCGATTGTTCGCGAGATTATTTCACGAAAAGTTTGGAGTCTTCAAACTTTTGCAGTAATTCAAATTGTATGGAGGTAGTTTCATTTGAGTTATAAATTACGAGGAAAAAAAGTTCAATCTCGCGAAAGTTTGCCTGAACAATGCGCTTTGCAATGTCGACATCGAATTCGTAATCGGCAACCCCGAAAACACCAAATATCGTACCTCTTCCGCCGCGATTGGCTTTCTTCGTTAATAAAAGATGACCGAGAGGATTGAGAAGGATATCGGTCAAATATGAAATAAAAAATATATGAAGTTCATCCAGTCGCCGAATCCCTTGATACTCCGTAAAATCCCGTTGGAATCGATCCAAACGAATTGGGATGCTGGTGCGAAACGTCATTCACCCGAAACACGAGAATCTCGCTGAAATTGGTGGAGGTAGAGTTTTAGTAAAAGTTGGCACAATAGGGGTGATAACGAGGCTGTGTTGTCGGGATTTCAGTCACGTACCAGCAGCAGACGTTTAGTACGGTGCCAGTGGTGACGGACCAGTCGTCAGCGTTCCACCGGGCGGGATCGCAAGCCACGGGACAATACGCAATCACGGGCCAGCCGTCGCCGGTGGGCCAGCAGCAGCAGCAGCAGCAACAGCAACAGCAGCAGCAGCAACAGCAGCAGAGCCAAACGGGCGCAGCCCCGGGCCACAGGACGCCGAGCGGCAGTCAGCCCTCGGCTCCTCCCCCCCAGCCCCAAGCCCTCAATGGCCAATACATCGATCCTGCCGCGGCCCCCGCGCAGCCCCCCTACAACACTCAGCCCGAATACGTTAATGGCTATCAGCAGCAGGTTAGCTGCCGCAAACTTGAAATCTCTGACTTCTAAGTTAATATTACATCAATATATTTTATACATTCGTTTTTTGTCGTAGATTGATTGAGATCAGTGCGTTGTTGCATTGTGGTAAAATTTATCATTGTTGCTACTCTTCTGCGTTGGTTTTTTTTTTCGTTTTTTTTTTATCATTATTATTCTCGTACTCTCGCTCAGTTTATACTATTTATACAGTTTCTCATTATTCTTGCTGCTGTGTCGAGCTGTCGTCAGTAACATCATGCAGTGGTAGTTTGCGATTTTGGCACATTATTTTTCGTTACTCATTTTATTTTTATCTTTTTTTTCCTTTCACTACAGTATCGTTTCTCATAAACACGCTCTTTTAGTTCACTTTATCATACGAATTGTATCAGTTGTACTTTTGTTCTCATTAAGTTGTGTAATTTCGCTCAGTTAGCTGAAGTTAAAATTAAATGTAATGACGTTCAAGATTTTCGTCAATGGAGAAAAAAAAATTCATAATAATCACTCGATAAAAATCGAATGTTCACTTTTACATGATTTGATCAAAGGCATGTATCCAATTCGCTATATCATTTAAGAATTAATTATTTTCATCCACAGATTCTTAAATTCAAATATTAGAATTATATATTCTTCCTTCAATTCACGCATAGTTGAATAAAATCTCAAAATAACAATTTGCTGTTATATTAATTTTTATTAAAGTATCCATGAATACACCGTTTGTTTAAAATATAATAAGATACACGTCACAGTGACATTGAATATAAGCCTTTTTGAAAATCGAATATCAAATCAAAAGTAATTATTCAAGTAAGAAGTTTGAAAATTGTCACTTAGCATGGAAACACAAAGAATCTGTTCGAATATCGTGACAGCGTTACTAATTGAAACCCATTTCATTACTATTTTCAGGATATAACGATGGCTCCGCCAGCTCCCACAACACCCAATAGTCGTAGTAGCTCAGTACACGTGGAAGTGCAGCAGCCAAATCAGAATCAACAACCATCACAGCCGGGTGATACACAAGTGAAGGGCTTTGCAACGATTGCAGCAAACAATGTGTCGGGAAACGAGATGCCTGGGTATCCACTTCAACCGGGCCCACAGAGTTTACACAACTCTAACGGATACCCAGGCTATGTAGAAATGGGCCAACAACAGTGGCAGCAGGTCACTAATGCAAATCAGCAGCATGTGTGGTCTGAAACAAATACAAGTGCCAAGATGCAGGCTATCAATAACGGAATGACGTGGTCGGATCTCAACTCTCAGCAGCAGCAGCAGCAGCAGCAACAACAACAGCAACAGCAACAACAACAGCAACAACAGCAGCAACTGCAACAACTGCATAATAATATGAAGCAACAAACCGACCAACAGCAAAACGTACAGATTCATTCACAACAAGAAATTCCTAGACCTGCGAGTCACATGAGCTGGGAGAACGGTAGCGTAAAAGAATCAGCTCCCCAGACTCCACAGTCATGGTCAGAAAATATGGATAGTCAACAGGCGCAACAGCCACAAGGTTGGCCTCAAAACAGTCCTGGTATGAGGGACAATCAAAACCCGCGACTAACACCGTCCGCACAGCAGCAGCAACAGCAGCAGCAACAGCAGCAGCAACAGCAGCAGCAACATCAGCAGCAGCAGCAGCAGCAAGCCCAAGGCTGGCCCCAGCATTCCCCAAAGATGCCTGATCATCAAAACTCTGCGCAAAAGAGTCCGAGGGTGACACCAGGCCCTGTGCAGCACAATTGGCCGCAAACTAGTCCAGAGATACAAGCGCAACAGAATTCTGCTCAACAAAATCCTAGACTGACGCCCTCAAATCAGCAGTGGCAGCAACAAACGAAAGTTGAACAGAATCCTAGACTGACGCCCTCTAATCAAATGTCGTGGCCCGACACGCCAACTAGTCAACCGAATTGGTCCCCGAGCAGTATGAAAAGCGACGGCAGTCAACAGCCACAGCAACAATGGCCAGACTCACAGCCTAGCCCAAGGCGTACACCAAGTCACCAACCAGCGGCTTGGCAAAACCAAAATGCGCAGGACAAAATGGATAATCAAATGAGTTGGTCACCAAAATCTGAAAATCAAACGAATTGGAATCAACAGAGCACGAAACAGGATATGCAAAATTCCGGAGAAAGACTCGGGTGGCAACAGTCAAGTACAGAAAGCAATAAACAAAATGGTTACCCGGAAAGTCAAGAATCCCAAGACGGGATCTATGCCCAATCCAATCGCGTGAACTTGAACAGCCGACTGAAGTCCATGATCCTGAACAAGCAACAGCAACAACAGCAACAGCAACAACAGCAGCAGCAACAGCAACAACAACAACAGCAGCAGCAAATTCAAAACCAAACGAATCAGCAAGATCATAGGCAAGTCCATCACCAAATGCCTTCGCAACAGTCTTCTAATGGTGACACATCAAATGGAGATACATCAGCCGATAACCGGTTGAGAGAGTCCCACGAAAATTCAGATAAATTGCAAGAAAAAAGCAATGAACAATTCATGAACCAATCAGGAATGATGTCCATGAACCAATCCAACGAATCCATGACCGGTAATTTTTTATTGCATAGCCACCACCCTCGGGCCAATAGTTTGCCCGAAGGTGGTGGCTTATGGGGATGGTCGGATGGAGGGACAACAAGTGGCATGAACGTGAATGCCTTAACGAGTAATAATACTTTGAATAGTGGGATTTCGAATATTGACAGTTTGATTCGTTTCACTTCTGAAGATAAACAATCAGACAAAAATGTGAATATTAATAGAAATAGCGTTTCAGACGACAGGAGTAAAAGTGATTGGAACTCTATCACTAATGATCGTCGTGAAAATCAAGGTATCGATGACAAAAGCTTTCAACAGAGGCTATGCATTGATCCAAATATAGATAAGAATAACGTAAACGAACAAGAAAGTGAGTTGAAAGCATCGTCTGAAAATAACATTTCAGAAGTGCAATATGATTCAAGCCAAAAGATAAAACAAGAGTATATTTGTCCAACGTCAGTGGGAGCGAGTTTGAGTGAAGAAAAATTAACGCAAGAAATAAAACTCGAACCAGAAAATAAAGAACAAGACGATTCTAGTTATAAATTTCGAGGTGATGGTGGTCCGGCCAGAATGTCACCTGGCATTGGTTCGTGGTGTTGCCGGAGAGGAGGCACTGAACAACCCACGCCGGAGCATTTGCGAGAAGGATGCTGCCAAGGTCTCCAAACACGAGACGAGTTTTTAGAAGACTCTCAGCAGAAATCCGAAGTGAAAAACGAAGATTCTAATAGCCCAAAAAGCGGGGCTAACACGAAATTACAAGAGCACTTGGAAAAACTGAAGAATAATGTCAGGACAGAAGTGCCGGACTGCGATTGCTTTGCCGCAGACAAATGTGAGTTGCAATCGTTAAATGTTCCTCGCTACACTTACATTGAAAAATCACACTAACCACGCTAACGCATAAATTAAAACAATGAATATTTCATATGGAATATACCTAACACCAAGCTTACTCAAATATTATATGCATCGATGTCAGATGTGTAGGTCGCTTAAATGTTTCGCTCAAACTAAGGTGTGCATATAATAAAATAAATAAAATGAACCATAAGGTCCTCCGGAGCCTGGATCGTACTACACTCATCTCGGTGCAGCAGCTAGTCTACCTGATCTCCGTAACGATTTAGAAAGAAGAACTGGTCTCAAAGGGAATGCCATTAGATTGGAAAAGGTAGTCTACACTGGGAAGGAAGGGAAAACCACCCAAGGATGTCCTATGGCGAAATGGGTATGTGTATTTTTTAAAAATTGTCTAAAATTACTTTTTCTTTTAACCAATTTGAATGGAATGTTCATCTATTATATTGCAAGTTTACTTGCAACTCGAAAAAATTTCTTCATGAACGGTTATAATTTCCAGATTATTCGACGCTCCGGTATGGAAGAGAAAATCTTGGCAATTGTAAAGCACCGCCAAGGTCACAAGTGCCCAACTGCATGGATTGTCGTAGCAATGGTAGCATGGGAAGGAGTTCCAAATCATGAAGCTGATCGCATTTACTCATTGTTAACTCACAAGCTGAATCGATTTGGATTACCTACTACAAGAAGATGTGGAACAAACGAGCCAAGAACGTGCGCTTGTCAAGGCCTCGATCCTGACACTTGTGGAGCGAGTTTTTCGTTTGGATGCTCTTGGTCAATGTACTATAATGGTTGTAAATATGCAAGAAGCAAAACTGTTAGGAAATTTCGCTTATCTGTAAGGTCAGAGGTAGGTATCAACAGGCAGAATGATATCTTTTGAAGGTTTGACATCACTTTAATACCATTTTTCTATACAGGAACAAGAGGTTGAAGAAAGGATGCACGTTCTAGCGACGTTATTGTCTCCCCTCTATCTGAGTCTTGCTCCTGAAGCTTTCAACAATCAGACGCAGTTTGAACGAGAGGCTAGTGAATGTAGATTAGGTTTTAAACCAGGAAGGCCGTTTTCTGGTGTCACTGCTTGTATAGATTTCTGTGCTCATTCGCATAGAGATCTGCACAATATGAATAATGGCTGTACAGTTGTGAGTATTCTTCCTTACGAATTTATTAATTTCATTTCAAATTCGAGAATTTTCAACACAATTCTCAACAAAACACTATCAATTTTTAGGTTGTGAGTTTGACTAAGAATAGATCTCTTTCAAAACCGGATGACGAGCAATTGCACGTTTTACCTCTGTATATAATGGATGGTTCAGACGAATTTGGGTCTAAGGAAGGACAAGAAGCAAAAATAAAATCAGGAGCTCTAGAAGTTCTATCAAAGTGAGTATACAAAAAAATTGCCAAATAATCAGAAATTAAAAGATCACACATATTCATATTACTTATTGAATTGACTTATTTTTCTTCTTTTTTTGTCACTACAGATATCCATGTGAAGTGAGAGTTCGATCGGTACCACTTCAGCCTTGCAGACGTCATGGGAAAAAAAGAAAAGAAGACGAACCTGACCTGGCAAGCAGTAAAAAAGATGTGAAAAATTCAGCAGAGAAAATGATCGATGTTCACAGACCTCCGATTTACCAAGATCCATCCAGAGCGCAACCAAGAGATCAGCTATCCCTTGAAATGGCATCAATGCTAGAAGGAATGGATGCCCAGCTCCAAAGCTCACAAGTCTCATCTACTGTTCTCGATAGCCCTGTATCAATGTACCAAAACTGGAACTATCAAACTGAACAGCAGTGGAGTCGACCGGGATGGCTCGATCAGAGGAAAAATAACTGGATGAATCCTTGGAGTGAATATGGACCTTTTGGTGGATTGGATCGAGAAGCTAAAGTGGATCCAGATAGTACTAGCTTAGACGATGCAAGACCCAAAAGTACAATATCTCAGGAAGATTATAGACCATCATCGAGAAACTTACAAAATGCTAGTGCTTCTCCGCGCAGTCATCCAGTTTCACCAAGAGGATCTCTGTCAAACACACCGGCTGAATTCGCTTATTCAACACCGCCACGTACATGCCCATCGACGCCTCAAGACCAAAGACTTATTTCGCCAAGAAGTTCCGGATACTCTTCTGCTCCTAGTGATTACAATATGTCATCTCCATCGCCTAGAAATTACACTAATCCAGTAGATCACCGACAGAGTAGTGTATCTCCTCGGACTGGTTTCCAAAGTTCTCCATTTAGTTTGGAAAGCCCTCAGAGAAATACGCTCTCCAGAAGTAATCAGCATATGTACACGCCAATTGGTTCGGAAGCATTTCGCCGAAATCACTCGCCCAGTGCAAATCAACTTCGGAGCCCTAGTTTAAATTTATCCGATAGCTGTGCTTCTAACACGTCCTCTCCATTTTATTCAAACGAACAAAACCAAAGATTTCCTGGACCAACGATTCAGAATCATCCCGAGTTCCAAGACCCTAAATCTTCTTTTTCATTAAAATCGCAATCCCCTTATCATATGTACCAAGGAGCACCGACTCCACGACTTTCAGACTACCCTAATCCTAATCAGCCTGGTGGGTTGCCTGGATCTGCTAATTCTGATTATTCTCATCAAAACTCTTTTAACATTTTGCCAAATCAAGGATATGAACAAAAGAATGAAACTGTTCAGAATACTACAGACCAAAAAAGAAGTTTGAACCATTTGAGTAGTGTCAGCTATCCACCTGTTTCTACTGAACAATCTAACTGGAGCTCTCTAAGTTCTTGGGGGAATGAATCTGCTAAAAAACCTCAGCAGTTAAACCATAACGTTCATCAGAGTTCGTTCACCAAATTTGAGCATGCAAATACTTCAAAGTCATCTGTTTGGGATGGAAAGCCTATACACACAGATCCGACGAGACAGAATTGGGAAACACCAACAGAACCACCATCGCCATTCAGAGTGCCGAAGGGAAGGCCTCCGTCGAGGACTGCTCCCAATCATAGCAGCGTGGAATCTGGTAGTATTCAGAATTCGTCAAAAACATTCCTCAAGCCTCAAGACCCAAATAAAACTAGTTTCTACATGGATACCCAGAGCAACGTGGCAAAAGCTTACGCGATTGGGCAAAACCAACCTAGAAGACCAGAATGGCCCAGAGATAGACTGAAAGAAGGTAATTTTATTTCTTTTTTAGGAACCACACTCATTTGTATTGATGATTGACTCTGATTATAAACAAATAACGTTCTCATTGAAATTTTCTAGGTTTCCAAGAAAATGTGCGCCAAGAGCCAGCAAATCAAAATCCAAGTTTGAGCTGGGCCGAGACTGAGATGAAGCAAGTCCAAGACTTCCACGCGATGACTGGTTTGAGTCACCCTTCGTTTCCCCAGCCGTACGGCTACCCGGCTTACCCCGTCTTTGATAAGCCGTACCCGAACACTTGGGACGGATACAACTACAATCCTGCGTATCATCCACAAGCAGCAGCCGCAGCAGCCGCAGCAGCTGCTGCTGCTTCTGCACCACCATCGCCAGCCGCAGCAACAGCAGCAGCAGCAGCAGCTCCACCACCACCACCACCACCACCACCTGCAGAGTACCCCGGGGCGCACATGTACCAGCAGACTAAGCCCACTGGCTTCCCAGCCACTCAGTATCCGTTCCAGAACATGCCGACGCCTTACCAGGGGCTGAACCCGGGCTGGGCTCGGTGGGAGGCCCCGGGCTGTCCCCGCTGGGAGCTTTACGGGCCACCGTCGTACTTCCCCGTGCTCGCGGAGCCTCCTCCGAAGGCCGAGCCCCTGGGCGAAGTCGCCGACTACTCGGACAACGAGGAGTGCTTTAAGGACTCGCAGATGGGCGGGGTGGCGATCGCCCTGGGCCACGGCAGTGTGTTATTTGAGTGCGCCAAGCACGAGATGCACGCGACCACGGCCTTGAAGAAGCCCAACCGACTGAACCCAACGCGTATCAGCCTGGTGTTCTACCAACACCGCAACCTCAACAGGCCCCGCCACGGCTGGGACGAGTGGGAGGAGAAGATGCGGCTGCGCAAGCTTGGAGTAAGCACCACCAGCACCGGCGGTACCACCACCACCACCTCAACCACCACCACCACCTCCATCACCGCCAACCCCAGCACCACCACCAGCGGCTCCCAGACGACGGCGAGCGGCGCGCCAAATTCGCCGGGCCAGGCGAGCGTTCCCGGCAGTGAGCCGACCCTGCCTCATGTGTCCAACGTGCCCAGCTCGCAGTTCATGCTGCGCTCGCCCACCTACACGACCATGACCTGGACCACGCTCTTCCCTATGCACCCGTGCATGATAACCGGCCCGTACCAGGAGGGCGGGGCCATCGGCTGACTGTCGACCGGGCCCCCGGGCCCGAGCTAGCCATAACTCCAAATCCGCAGGCGGGCCGACGCGGCTGTCGACGCCGCCACGCCCGACTGAATCGGTATGTGTGCCTGCGTGTGTGAACGTGCGCGAGTGGATGTGTATGCGTGCAGAGTGGCGCGCGACAGATTAATAGCTACCGTCACAGAGGCTAGCGCTCCAACGCAATTGTGTACCTACGTTTCCTCACTTTACAAAGATTCCGACCAACTTCGTCAAGATGCTAATCTTTTTGTAGGTTTTTGTATGCTATTATATACATATACATATATATATATATATATATATATATACACACTGATTATTTCGTAAAACTGCTGACGAGCCGACGCGGAATCATCTAGCAGTGCGAATAGGTTATTAGGTTTATCGTTTATCGTGTTATTATATTGAATGTTTATGCATTTCATTGTATACTCATGCGAGTCTCGCGCGTACTTGACAATTCATCCGATGATTTACACATGTGGCATGTGTAACGTGACTATGGCTTGGAGAATATTGTAATTTTCTTTCTCGTGTTTTTGCGCGATCGTAGATTAATCAATTTGAGCGCTCGTTGTTCGAAATCAATTTGTATTATTTGAATATTTGTACATATTAGGTGACATCTATCACTTCCAGATCAACTGTTTTGATGATTTTTTTTCCATGCGAAAGAGGACTTTTTGTTTTTCGCTTTTTATTTTTATTTGCGAGTGAAGCTGAGACGCAAGCGAATGATCATGTGACGAAGGGATCATTTGTAATTTATTTATTGTCATTGTTTTCTCCTAGTTAATTTCCTCATTCCCTCTCCTTATTCCACTAAAATACGAATATCCTTTGTGAAATTTTTACCTTAGACAAATTTGAATATAATTTTAGAAAACTTTGAATGATCTACATTTTTGATTAATGATCATTAGGATCCTAGCGCCAATCCATTGTATGGAAACTTTTATATTCGTACGTCTTAACGCGCGCGAAGTCGAGGTTGGCATCCAAATGAATTGCGATAGAAATATGTCCAATTTGTTGGATAATAAAGATTATACAATTAAAACAATTGAGTTGCCAACCTCGCTTCAAATCAAAGTATTATAGGATCATTAATATATTATCATTCATGACTATACATACAATAATTAGAGATAAAATCTAATTTAATCGATTATTTATTAAGTTTTGAAAGAGTGTTATGTACTACTATTATACTTTTTAAGTGATAATTTAGGGTAGAGTTTGTACAAGTGTACGTAACGATTAGTGAAACGCGACACTTGTGAAAAGTCACCTTAAATTTTTGGGTCACAGATCCAACATTTCCAATATGACTGTCTAAAGCGACGTCCCAAAAAGTGTTGCGAAGTTAGCGCTCATTCCGCAAAGCCGTCATAGCGTCTTCTCTTAATATTCTTATTCTATTCTGAATTTCATCTAGCTATGTTCGGTATCATTCAAAAAACGCATCAAGTGCGTTGTATTGCATGTATTTTGTAAGAACAAACAGAAATATTCCAATTAAAATATTTTTTGCTCACTTTTACTTTTGTTTTCTTTTTCTTCATTTTGAAACTTATACTTATCCAGATCTTTAGCATGTGTACACGAGACATGAGATTGTATAAATCATATATAAATACATACATATATATTTTTCCTGAAAATTTCTGATAGAATCACTTGGACATGCGAATTTGTACGGAATATTACGATGTTTGGATTAAAATGAAAAGAAATATTACTGTGCAGTAAGGACTTAGTTTCCTGTAAACTGTTCATGACTATTCATATGACGGCATCAAATGTTCTAAGTCAAAATCGCGTTCTTTCCTTTTCAAAATAATGGTGTTTCTATTAGATATTTTACAGAGGAAAAGCAACCCACAGTACAACTTTGACCATCAATCGCATTTGCGTTCATCATCGCTTCGTCATCTAGACTCTAAGCAAAGACAGAAAATATCAAAATAACGAGGCGATGAAATCGAACGTTTCTTTTAGTAAATTCTGTCAATTCTTTGTTCGGTGACAATACGAATATGGCTCGAAGATGTTTTTACCTGTTGTCTTGATATTTGAATGATATTATAAAACTTTATGAGGATTAAGCTGAGAATTTTTTTTCTAAATTTTTGTTCGTTGATTTTAATTTTAAAATATTTTATGGCTTGGAGATTTTACTCGAGTGATATATTATATTTTCTCCAATAGATTATGTCACGTTTGAGATTTCATTGGTAACGGTGAGATAACACTGCCATGATTGCAAGTCAAAATATATGAATACTTTGATTCTTACAGTTTTTATAACAACACGAATATCGAAAATAAAAAATATTACGATAACTGATATTAAATGCGATGATGCCAAAATAGAGTTTAAAGTAATATTTAGGAAATAAATAAAATACTTGTAACGATTAAAGCGAGTTTATTGGAACTAAATTTTAGAAACGATTATATTGACATGGAATGGAAAGAAAACAGAATAAATTAAAACTTTATGATTGATGAAAACAGAAGAAGTAAATAGTAATGAAAGACAACGTTGAAAAATGTATTTTTTCTTCCAATGCCAAAAAGATGCCATTTTGTTTTGTACGAAAATATAAATGAAAAGCCAGAAAAAAAGGAAAAATCTAAGGGTAGCGTGTAGAGAACATATGTAAGTGTATCAAAGAAAACTTCGATGTGTATGTCTCGTAAAATAAACTTGTCCGCCTTATGACGAAACAGAAACACTACAATAGGTCGAAAAATACATTTTTGTAGTATAGAGCGTAGAAGAGTTTGAAATGATATCAAGGCATTGTTCCATTGTGTATTCATATAAAATATTTATAAATCTTGGACAAATTGATATGTTTCAGTTGCTCTTTTTTTATGGGAAATCATCAAATGCGTTATTTTTAACCAGTATAATACTCAAAATTGAATTGAATGAAATCTGAATTAAGCACGAGGTAAAGTCGATTTTGAAAAGAAAAAAAAACGTATCGTTTTTAAAATCTGCCCGTGCCTGTAAATATTCCTAAGGTTTACATAATGCATAATTTGCGAATCTAGATTGATTATAAATGTTGAGAAACGGTTCCGGTGAAATATCATTTTGAAAATTTTTATCATGAAATACGAGCCACGGGTATTTCACAGCTCCTAAAAAGTGAAAACAAACTATATGATTATAATTAAGGAATAACTATTCACAGACAAAGTATCTTCTGGAATTAGCATTATATACGATTGAAAAGAAGATAGAAATCGAAAATCATTGTTCTATGTAATTATGGATATTTTAATTTGCACGTGGTAAATAAGCGAGAAATATATAATATATGAAAGACGATATTTGAAATGATATGAGATTTTAAATGTAAGAAAATAATTTTTCTTAGATCATTTGTAAATGTGTTTGATTTTGGCCAATTGACCACTTGAAAAAAGAAAAAAACTTTACAATGACGAGAGAAAGAAACAGCAAAGCAATCTAATAAAAGACTCATTTTTATCGTGATGAATAATAATTTAAATGTTCGGAACTAAAATAATTGTATCTCATAGTCTCGTTGATGAAGTTGAGACATGAAAAACTGTTTGATCGGTCGAAAGTCGTCGTTAGAAATTTTGCGCGAAGGAAAAAGAAAGCAAAGGGGAAGAGAAGCCTGCTTGACTAAACGATCATCACTTAGAATGCTTACGGTTACGATATAATGTATCGATAAGCGTGAATAATAAACTTAAGCGATAATACTGTCGATGTAAGATTAAGATTTAGAACAAATGTACGTATAAGTCAGATGTAATTGTCCTTTGTGAATATACTTGAGAGAGAAGTGACAAAATACAACAAACTTTTATGAATATATTATATATCTACTTTATTTAGACCTTATAAACCTTCCCGATTTTTCCATTTGAAGCTTGACCAAAAACAAGAAATTTAATTGATGTGAAAATTTAGCTGGAAAACTTAATTGCAGAAATATTCCTCGGAAATGAATTTATTAAAAAATTCAATCATTAATCTCCGTGTCTTCAAAACTTTTTAAACTCAAAATCAGAATTGACATTCTTATTATTAATTAGAAAGTAAGAGTTGCAATACAAACATAGTGCAATACAATTTTATCCAATATATATTATTATAATTTATAATATATACTACTTATTTCGCAACATGTAGCGTAAGAGACATAATTCCAATCACTCCGAGATCGACTCTTACTACTCATAGAAGCAAATTCTTCCGTACACGTATACGAGTAGAGTATCGTTGTATCTTATTTTGTCCTTTCCCCACTCGGATACTTCTCGCATTATGATTTTTTTTCAATTAACAAAATCTTCCTGCTTGAGATCACGTAGCGATGAGATTTGAGAAAATACGAGTTTTCTCCACGTATGAACGTCAAGTTGTGGTTTTGAGAAAGCAGTATCTTACACGGGGCTATCGGGACTACATATTATACATTGACATTGTAATTCATACGACAATTCTTTCATTGAAAAACTGCCATTTTTCTTTTTTTTTTACTGACTTTCCAGCAAATGAGGATTACAGTTGGTGAGTGAAATTGACGAAGTACTTGAACCTGAACTTGAATTGATTGTTATTTTCTTCACCCGAATACTTGAACAATGCTCTCCAGAGGTTCTAAAGATCTATCGAATGAATATTAAACTTTGGATATTTAATGAATAAACAAGTTTCAATTAAAATCCGCGCAGAACAATCATTCCACGTTTATACTTTTCTACCGTTAAGGAGTTCATTCTTTGCGAGCGGGCAGCTTATAGATCAGTTTATTTCAGTCGATAATCATTAAAATACTCGGGGACACATCATAAAAAATATTTCATAACACGAGTAACCATAATTTGATGCCGTAGAACGTCTGAAATACAGTCGATTCACGTGGCACGATTGCAGCTCCAAATGCAGCAATTTGAACAATCAAATCAAGGAAAATCCCACGGTAAATATATATTGGGATGAAATAATCCAACGCGCCGAGTCGCAATAAATCCGCCTTTGTTCCTTCCGAGCGAGGATACGGGACGAATTTATCCGAGAAATTCGCAACTCACGGCTTATTAGCTTAGCATACCGACGTCTCCTCCTGCGTGCACAGCTGAAATGCGCAAATTGAGTAGCCGCGGCGGCGCATAGAGCGCGTCACGTCGTCGTCGTCGTCGTCGTCTTCTGTTGTCAGTACTAACGTAAACGAGTTAAGAGGAGGCTTTTGTAGCAAAGAGCTCGCGGGAGGAGGTGCAGCCGGGTGGCCGGTAAAAATAGCAGCCGCCCATCTCTCCTTTTGGCCGAGAGCAAAAAAGGAGCAAATCGACGCTCGCGCGCGCCGGCCGCTTCAGGAATGCCGCGGCGGCGCGGGGGGCGAGAGCAAACAGTGCCGCTGCAGCTCAAGTGCGCGCGGACTTTTCGAGGGCGAACGTTCACCGGCCATTTGAGCGAGCCACAAGCGCTGCGGCTTCAATACTCGAGCGAGCACCGCTCAACTATGTAATCATCGTCGTCGCTGCACCCACGTACAGCTTTTTCAAACAAAAATCGCAAAAACGATCGAGAGCGATGCATACAAGTATCCAGTTGGTTTGGGGATCCGCATCAAGGGGATATAACAAGAGAGGGGCCCCGATGGATAATACGCGCGCATTTTTCTTTTGTCCCTTCGCGATTCAGCGCGCGAATCGTGATAACGTACTCGGATACGTACGCTCGTGTCAATACACGTCAGGTATATATGCATGAGCCTAATGGGCGATCGCGCAGCTGAAAATATTCACCAGCCCCGTGTGAACAGTTTTGTACTTTATTATACAAGCCGATGGCGTGCCGCGATTACATCAGCGCCACACATAATATATTTCCTTTGAGCGCAACCAGACTTACCGACCGGCGAACATTTTATTACCTCTCGCCAACGGGATTATATTCCCGACAAAATAAATTTCTACGGCAATGCCACTCTTACGCGAAATGTAGAAATATAATGAATAATTCAAGTTATTTATTGCGATTCTAATATATCGATAAACGCCTCGTTACGGACAGCTCGCAAAATTTATCGAATTTTCCCAGAGTCGACGAGCGGGTTGTTGCCGAGATTTAATTTGAGAAGATTTTTCACTCGATCTATCCTACTCGGGCGACTCCCAAACGGATGCTTGGAATGGCCTTTTCCTTCTGTACGCCAGAATACCGAGAGAAATATATTATAGTGACTCCTACTATAAATCAACTATAACACATATAGTATCAGTATGTACCAGCTATCAGTTATAGTGGATTTAGGTGAAAAAAATATTGTCGTTTTTACAATTTATCTATTGAGTGTTGCTCACTGCATTTATAAAATATGTTGCTATGTTCCTAATGCGCAAAACCTCGCTATGAATCTCTATATATATTGTCCAAGTACAACGTCAGCTTCACATTCAATTATATGAAACTCTCGAAAGATTAGTCACAGCATTGCGGTTTATTTTTTAAGGAAGGATGTTTGGGATCTATTCTGTGGTAAATAAAATGAGATTTTCCAATTCAACATTTGTAAAATGTATATAATTGTACTTCTTACATCTGTTAATTTTAAGATATCACGAAAACATATTTTCTTCCGTCTTTCAAAGTATACAAGTAATATTATTTATGAATGTCTTTGAACCTGAAACAGATTTTCTTCATCACTTTTTTTCACTTCGAATAACTGTCATTGTCCATTTGAATCAACCATTTCGTAGAGCTTCATAGCCACATAAACATATGTGGATGACTGCCACCGATCGGGACGAATTTGCAAGAAAATTTGTCAATTTTACTAGGGAAAATTTAAGTATCATAGTTGGAATAACTATATCTACATAGTTGAGTACATATAGTTCTACCACGTCGAACTATCAGTTTTACAACGAGTTTATTATTTCTAACGTAAAAAATTGTTGAAACTACTATTTTTCATTATACTACGTGACATAGTATAAATTTTACTCGGTCGATTTTTATCAGTGCACTGGATAGGACGCGTACAACGCAATAATCTGGCACTTCTCGCCCGCAAAACGAGCATTGAGAAACGAAGCACACCGGTAAATTGTAGGCGATTGAACTATACGAATTGCGTGTTTTCTACGAGGTTCCTCGCGAAATACGTGGCCCGTCCAAACGTGCGCACACGCGTTCCCACAGGATAATGCACTGCTCGAGAAGGAGTTACTCCGCGGCATGGTACACCAGTTGGAAGAGGCACTAATTATCAGCCGCTGAATTAATTATCATAGCTGCCAGTCTCTGCGTCCGAGCAACATCTTGCACTTGCCTTACTTGTCGGTGCACACCACGGCCGTATACGCATTCCTGCCTGGCGTGTGCATCGCGAAACGTGTATATACATATACACAACTGGCGAGCCTACAGTGCATCAGGTGTGAATACAAGCTCGGCGCGGTGTGATTACGCTCGTAGCTGCCGCTGCTGCTTCTTGCCACCTCTTAATTTCACGTTGCGTCGCGCGAGACCAATGCGTTGGGCTGGAACCAACGGGACAGACGCGAACACCGTGTTTTGACCCCGAAATCGTATCTCGCGGCCGCGAGACTCCTGCTGCCTCGCGCTGATCACGTACAGTTTCGCCTGATTGTCTCGCGCACGCTCATTCTCGTATGTACGCGTAATTTCATTGCTTTCCTGATTTGTCATAATTTTCAGACAGGCGCGAATGGGATTCGATTGCACTCCACCTCGCTTGTGTATAATCCTCGCGCAATAACGACTGGACGATTGAAATGTTATTTTTGCGAGTACTCATGAATCTGTTGACTTCTCGTTACATGGATTTGAAATCGCGTTGGACAGAGGTTGACGAGATTTCGCGAGTGAATATTTCCCCGGTAAGTCATAGCGTCAGGAGCGCAGTTGTGACGGCGGGAGGGGGGGGGGGGGCATACTGTTGGAATGATTTAGTTTGGCGATTAAATTCACGAATTGAAACAAATTTATCACTTTGATACATTATGCTGTTGATTAAATTGCGGTTCTAATCAGGTACATACGTACACGCGGAGGAAAGGTTCAATTCATATCTGTCACGGACTTTCGTTCACATACGTGTATACCGATCGATATAAAATAAGCGGAGATCTCTACTATTTATAAATCTTTAATTAACGTTTTTTTTCTCATATTCCTGTTACTTTCATTCACACGTACCGTTCGATACGGATCGAGTCGAGAACTTGGGACATTTATTTCTAAATTATAAATTAACGTTTTTTTTCCATACTCCTGTTACCTTCACTCATACGTACACCGCTCGATGTAGAACACGCAGAGAACTTGTAACATATATTTTATTTCTAAAATATAAATCAACTATTTTCCCCCATATTTCAATAACGCGAGTAATAAATACCGAAGCATATAGAAATGAAATTTCGCGCACAATGAGGATGTTATACATCATTGAACAATTACGATAATTACCCAGAACGAATTATAATAGCGTGGGATTTATGGCTGAGCAATGACACCTGTTGAAAAGCCGAAAAGCCTGATTGGTGCGCGGCGATAAAATTGAATGAAACGTCGATAAATAACAGTGGCCACGTGGCTCGGCTGCACACAATACGGCCGTATCTCGGAACGCAGCCGAACATTTGAAATCGAAAAAATTCGATTTTATGAGTCGTTATCTATGGTCGCAATCGAAATTTATGACGCGCAACGAGAGCAAATCGTTAATCACGGGGCTGGTGCAAAAAAAAGAAGCGAACGCGCGAGCTAATTGAAAAGGAGCGAGACGGCCGAGTTGAAACAGAGCTGATTCGAGCGTTCGCACCTCTCGGCCGTTTCGAAACGTAAACATATCGCTTTTCTCGTGGCGCGACACCCGCGAAAATCCGGCCGCGCGTGTTACAATACGGCGCAACAATGCCGGGGCGTGAAACGAAAGAGGAAAAAGGAGAGAGAAAAAAAGAAGCGGGGCCGCACACGTGCGCGCCGCGAATCGCAACACCCCCCCGAGGCTTGTTTATGGGGGGGCTTATACGCAGCGCCTCGAGGCGGCGCGAGACACCCGCGCACAAAGAGCCGAGCGCGAGAAGAGGCGCGCAATTGGGTCTGCATAGGCGCGAAGCGCGAATTGCGGCTGAAGGAGAGCCCCGCGCGATAATGGCCACTCGCGAGCGCGTTTCACCAGCCCGGCGAAAACGCGTTTTACGAAAACGGCCCTCTATTACGAGCCAACGCGCCGAGCTCGGCAAACAAATATATAAGTAGTCGACGGGACGAACGATCGGCGCCGGCAGCCACGCAATTACTACACTCGCGCTTAACGGGCTTGATTACGATTTATGCGAGCGCGCGCGCGAGCCTCTCTTTGTCCGCTCCTCGCGTCGTAATATTTTTTATCTTCTACAGTGGGTCGAGTTTCTTTTTTTCCTTACATTTTACATTAAAAAAAGAAGTTAGCGCGGCTGGGAGTTTCATGCTTTTGTTATGTTTGGTATTGCGAAAAAATGTTATTTGCGACGCACATTGTTCTTGAAGATGAAAAAAGTTTATGACTAAAACGGATCCGAAATCGGATTTGATTGGGAGTTACTACATTATTCATAGGTTCCATTTCTGAAAGAATCATAATCCCAGCTAATTATTTTTGTAATATGATGAAATTAACACAATTATTGTCCAGTACACGTATGTGGGTGGAACATATACATAAATATTCACAGACGAATAATAGCAAGAATAGCACACCCTGTCTGCATACCGATACATACTTTAAAAATAAAGTAAAAATTTTTGAGGCAATAGAATCACCCACGGAGGGAACCATGGCCCACAATTGATATACTTGCACTAAAATGTAAATGTTTCGGGAAAAGATTTTCGTTGAGAATAATCCTCAAATCATTTAACTCACCAAAATCATAATATCCTTTCGCCTAGCACTTCAAGTAAGCCTCACGAATTTTCCTCCTCCAATGTTGAATTTTCCATTCCGATACGAGAACGGATAAGTTTGCAAGGGGGGCTGGACGCGTTGACGATGCGGCCTAGCTTCTCGGAGCGAAAAACACGTCCGATCCTGAAAACGGCAAATTATATATTTCATCGCGCGCATCTCACGGCATAAGTATATACAGAGGGAGTAGAGGCTCGCGCGCACAGCTGGCACTCGCGGAGACAAGGGTCAAATATAGAAATCACATCTAATTTGTGAGTTGCGAGATTTTCGAGCCTGTTCATCAACGATAACGAGAGACGGCGGCGGCGGCGGCGGCGCGCGAAGCTGCCCGCGCTGGTGCACGGCAATCACTATCACTTGATAACCGGCTGCGCGCAGGTACTTTTACTTGCGCGTCCCGAATTCAGTCGCACGCAACCTCGAGGTGCATACGCACTCATTAGCCGCGCGTAATTACAATAATCGAGCCGCGCGCGCGGGCCGCTCATTCAATCAAACGGAAATATCCCGAGCAGCTGACTGATGCCCGTGTGTGCGCGAGCCCGCGCGTGTGCTCCTTCCCCCGATAAGATTATACGCCTTTCGAATTGTGCGCGATCGCTTACTTTTTCCCCGCCGCCGCCGCCGTAATACGTCCCGGCGTGTTCGATCCAGCCGCGATTCGCACTAATTTATCTATTAGGAAAGCCCACTCACACGGGTGGTATTATCAGCGGCCGTAACTTATCGTGAAATTGATAAGTCGGGTGAATTGGCCGCACGCGCGAGGAGGTAAATCAATCGCGGCCCTGTTGCCGTAGCTGCGAGAAGAGGCCGAGCGATAAAGAGCAATTACAAACAAATTCAGGGCTCGTTGAGCTCTCGTGGTGGTGTCTACGTATCGGGCGTTTGAATCGGCGTCTTAGCCGAGTCGCGAGCGCGACGCATCCGACCACAGGTCGGTCGAGGTGTCGTATACATATATATACACGGCCGGTGCGGACCGCACACTTCGCGCTCGGCAATACGCGAGCGTCTCTATCTCGCGTCCGATCGTTTAATTATACACACAGACGGACGCACACGTGAGTGTACATACACGTACACCGGGTCTTTGGCGCACTCGGCCTTCGGCCGGCTCATAAATCGAGGGGGGCGTCGCGCGGCCGCAGCGCCCACGTCCCACTGACTCACCGCGGGCTGCTGCCGGGCCCCGACTTTTCCCTTTGTATTTCCGCGAGCCATTTTTGCTTGATCGTCTTTCCCCGCCATACCCCCACTCTTTCCTCCTGTGTTTTTCAAGAACTCGCGCCGGCCGCCCCTATTTTCCCATGGATAAATATATATATTCAGTTGTTAAAAGGACGAGCGGCCGGACCCGCGTGAGTTACACCGCCGCCCGCGGCCTAATGAAATAATCAGGCCCGACGCTCGCCAGAGACGGATCGCGAGCGACTATAATAATACTCGGTGAGGCCGCGCGAGAACGTTCGACGGGCGCGCGAGTATATACTCCGGGCCGGCGAAAAAGTACCCCGGGCTGAATAATACACGCGCCGGATGTACACGCGTGTATGTACGCCACAAGTTGATCCGACGCACCAGACGCACACATGTAGATAGATACGTGCAACGCGAGCAACATAAGTTTCGTATCATCCCTCCGCGCTCGTTTCACTCGAGAAACGAACGAGATAAAAGGCATTTGGGTATAATGATAGTTTTGCGATGATCTTTTTAATTCATTCACGCAATTGTACATGTATGTTTGCTTGAATGGTTTGGAGCGCGAGAGGATATTACGACTTGAGCTGATCGAGGATACGAGAACGCAATCCGGGAAATCAGATATCATTGAGACTTGTATTGATTGTGTGGTAATTCGCAAAAATGTAATTTGCGCACGTGTGTTATCGATTACTCATGAGTTTTCATACTATTATTTTCGATTAGTCGCAGACAAAGCTTGACAACGTACACCATGATTCATCGGGTGTATTTTCATTACTTTATTGTCCAACTCAAAACGAAACCAATTAGCATAGCAGTGCGTGTGTGTGTGACTGCGCGCGCCTCGGTATAATGTGATAAATGATTCGCGGAGCTCATTCAATAAGTCAGGCACACTTTCCATTAAAATTTTTTCATTGGCCGTTTAGCTATTCGCGGAGTTATTCGGTGCACATACAAATGCACTATTCCCGAGAATTCGATTGGAGTCTCTTACCTTCTACCCACATAGATAACACGCAAAACAAAAACATGAGGCATTCAAAGTATTGCGCCGAGGAGCTCGTTAGCGAAGTACTTTTAACAACTGAATTACGTCGAGCTTTTGTACGCAGCATTGTATGCGCAGCAGTTGGTTAAGTGCACATGTATATATATCCACCCACGTAACGCTCGCGAACTGGAAGAGCAAGAGAGCGTGTACGCATGTTTACGTTACGCGTTGGCAAATATTTGAACTCTTCCCTTACACGGCCGATTTATGGAAGGGCCAAGAGACATACTTCAGCGTCTCCCAAGCCCTCATCTCTCCACGGTGCCCAGACCTTGTTGAAAAATAAATCTCACGATCGATCGCTCGTGTTTGCCCACTCTGATTAGGTTTACTGTAGATAAACATTGCTCTTAACGTTTGCTCTGCGTCTTCCGCGCGCGCAGGAACACATTTACCGCATTAGCTGTTACTCGAAACAGCCGAGGTAGCGATGGTCGGGTGATGCGCACTTTTGTCAGAGATACATCATGATGAAATATGCCCACATTTGATATTGAGTGAGAATCGATATGGATCAGGGCGTAATCGAATGAGTATTCGCGTCAAGCATTGTTGCCTCCCGAGATACAGGAAAAGTGGAGAGGTCCCATCGAATCGCGAAAACTAAAGCGTCAAAATGTGAATTTATCATAAATTGATGGCTCCTACGAAGGAAGAACAAACCCAAAATTTCTGTGCGAAGATTAGGGGTCGGGAATTTAAAGATTAGTATTGCAACCATTTCCTGAATTATTCATATTTCCAGAGGAAAATAGTTCAATGGTAAGATAAGTTTTCTCTTCATTCGTCCACAAAACAAAACATTTCACGTTTCTTTTTTTATTTTGGATAAACCTTTGACGAATATACTTGAATTGGACGTGGAGAAATACACAGGAAACCATGTGATTGCGGCTAGAGAAGACTCAAACCCAAGTTAGTTACTTACATAGCAAGTTCAGAAAACGATCCTCGAGGAATGAGTTTTTTTGCCCCCAGATTAGGATCTGTTTTTCTTCGTTGGAAGATTTGAAATGGATGGATTGATTGAATTAAACATTATTTGTGCTAAGGAATAGAACGACGTCGGTAGTATGCATGGATGGGTACATCAACCGTTTTTGGTAAGGCTTCTTAATTAACGTATTGTTTTGTAGTTTCATAATTGTGAGCTGAATGATATTGAGGTGATCTGCAGAAAGTATATGATAGAAGTTAATATTTCTTAAATAATATGAATGTTTGTTGGAACTTGTTTGATCAGCACTGAAGTTGCAGCGCGGAGACCAGACGAAAACGTTCAACGTTCAGTGATCGATACTGTTCAATAACAAATTCAAAGAGTCACAAAAAAGATTAGAAAATATTAAAATAAATTTATTTATTATCATAAAAAATACAGTGGCGTGTTAATTGACATAAGACAGCGAGCAATCTAACTCTATTATTTTTTTTTTTAAAACGGTAACTAGGCAAAACTCAAAACAAAAAACGGGACCCATCATTGTCGGCAGTGTAGGTTCTAGTAGGTAGCATTTCTAGGTTCAAAAATCTTACATAAGGTTGTTAGAGCTCATTTTTACGTTCTCACACCTAGTCTGATTCATTATTTTATTTCACTTTTGTTGTTGCTATTCTCTCTTAACATTCTCAGATTTGGCAAATTAATTACTGTGATATAACATATGATTTCTTGGCACCCATCATCTGCATCATTTGTTTTTTCTCTCCACCCTACATTTTTCTTATCAACCTTAGCAATAGGCCTGTGTAGTTTACGTCAGTCGAACTCCATATTCGCCATTCGATAAATCATTGCTTTTTGATTCTCTTTTTGATTTGATATGTCCAATAGTCGAAATAATATCTCATGCAACTAATGCGTAAAATTTTGAACACTTGAAGAAATTTGAAGGGGTTTCGCTGGCTACTCGTGTACATGTCCGCACGAGTGATTAAACATGAACGCACAAGTTCAATACGACATTTTATGTTTCGAGTGTTCGTGTAAGGAATATTTTAAATGTACAGTAGTGTTCAAAATGTGTTTAGACGCACTAGCAACATAAAGCAACTATTTACCGAAAATTTCATATCTTAGCGTAGTATGAAGATCAACAAAAATGTATGCATCAAGCGAAAGTCAAGAACATATTTCTTGGTCGTTAGTACATCTTGGCTTAGTGATAGGAGCCTGCGATTGAGCCCGTGTTTCGTGTGTTTATTCTTGAGTATACTCGAAGGAAATCAATGATCCCGAGGTAATCGCGGGCAACGGTGGGATTTGGGCGCGATAAAAACTGGCCAAACAAACACCTCAATCGCTCGATCAGCAAGAAATTGAATGTAATGAAGATGAATACGGCGTTGATTAGAGGCAGTAAAGACAGTTGCAACTCGTAAATAAACGGCAACGAACGGCCGCTCTCCGGACTCGCGGTGGGAAGCCTACATACTCGCAGCCTTCCAGCGTCGTGTATGCAGCGCGCGCAAAAGAGGCGCTGAATCGGCGCGCGGATGGAAAAAAGCACTAGCTATTTCGCGTTTAGAGCAGGCTGTTAATACTAACGCGCTACGGTACCCGGGCAGTAAAGTCCGCTTTCGGCTGGGGCCTTTTTTCCAGCCATTCGCGCGAGTGCGCGCAATAAAACAGGCGACGGACTCTATACTGCGGAAAAACAAGCCGTGGAGAGCACAGCGGGGAGCCGCGACGCAACGCGATGCGACGCTACGTGCGCGCATCAAAATTCTCCCCGGCAATTGTTCTCGTGCGTT
>CM037084.1:58553615-58566322 GCA_020882725.1 Aphelinus certus
GCTATTAAACCGTATGACAGTCACAAGATGAATTGATCGAAAAATTATGCAGGTCCAAATGTCTTGCATCGTGTAGAACCTAGAACCGTTTGCTTTGTTGCATTTGATCAAATAATAAGAGAGCCCGGGCAGACATCATCACTCGCAACATAGTTTGGTCAATTGAAAAAGGACGACACTTTACACAGTCACAAAGATACAAATTGAATTGATTAAATAATTTTTTTGTAATTTTTGAAAAATAGATGATAGTATCTACGGTAGTGGAAAGGTGAAAATACAGGTTTGGGAAGCGTTTGTGGGTGATATTGAAGCCTCTTTGAGAAAGCATACTGCTAAGGCACTTGGCAGCGGTTTTTTCTAGGTGTAAGTTCAATTTTTCCTTAAAAAATCCAGTGTACCATGAAAACTCGCTGCCAACAAAATTTGCAATATGCTGATTCAACGAGACTTTGTGAATTATTTTTTCGTGAATATTCCTAATTAAAGTTGAGACTTCTACATAATTACCTGAGAAGGGTCATGTTTTGTCGCTCGCAGTTCTCGCGTTTACCGCGAGAACTGCCATTTTTGAGGCAATACATCTGAATTACCCACCTCCAAAAGATTCAGTGAAATCGTTGATCCTAATCCCAAGCGGTGTCCTGGTGAGTAGATTAAGTTGGCCTGTTCACTAGTTGGAGAATTTCCAGTTGAGCTGCTTGAGCGTACGACGTTGTTTGACTACTGTTTTAGCCTCACGTTGAGTATGCATTTTTTTGTTGCCAATAATAAGAGCACATATCAGTAACTCATACGAGTAACTCATGATTGATTTTACACTCGATAGGGATGCAGTAAGCCATATCTATCCCTTGAGTTATTACAGAAAATACGCGCGCATTCGTGTATGGAAATACATCTCACCTCGTCGAAGGTCCGACCGAGATAGGAGAAGAACAATGTTAATTGAAAAAAAACCCCGTTTCAGAATATATTCTGTTTGACACTTTTCTGTATCATTTCTATATAAGCTTCAACGAATAATAAGCTATTTTTTGGGGTAATTTTAATAGTGCCTCCACGTCGTATTTTATTTTACACGTGACGTGGCATGATCCACCCATCCCAGTTTATATACAGATATATCTCGAGTATCACAATGGCAAGATTCAGATGAGTCACATGGATGGACGTATACGGTGTATCGCGGATCGGGCAGTATTTCAGCGTCCTACGGGGATGACTCGATGACCAATGTAATTCCACGAAACAGCCGTTGATAACATTTTTACGACACACTAAGCCTCTGGGCTATAATAGGCGAGGATCTGTATATCTGTACATAGGAGCGAAGGATGCGGATGAGTCGGATCTATACACGGAGGATCAACGACCGTCGCTTGACCAGCGTCCGCGGCGCGTCGCACACACCCATATACATATGCCCAGCTATAAGTACACCCGCCGAGCCGGCAAAGAGAGAGAGAGAGACTCGCGCGGGTGGCCGTCTATTTAGTTTTCTTCAGCTCGTTGTTTTCTGCGCGTGCACCACACGATGTCGATGTCGTGCCTACTCGATGTCTTCCGATTCATGCGTCTCACGCAGTTTTATTTATAGATCCGAGAGCCGGCTGGCAGCCCGGGCTCTGCGGAACACTCGTTACCGCTGATTTATGCCGAATCAGAATTTGTTTGGTTGCGCGTAATTGGACGTGTGTATATCCAATGGCGCCCCAACGCCACCTCCGCCAACCGGAGCCCGCTGCGCTCGTTGCACTAAATAACTGTATATGAGGGGCTGCGTGGAATAAGGGCCCTAATTCCACGTTGAATAAATGGGTGTTGGGCCCTTATTCCACGCAGCCCCTCATATGTGCTACGGATTTTCTGGCGGGAAATAAGGGGAAGGATTATTTTTCTCCGAGCACAGTATGCAACGCGCGGCTCTCGATGCGTCGAAGGAGTTTTCTTACGCGGCCGATCGAGGGCAAAATCTATACAATCGTACGTTTCTCTCACGTGCTGTAGCGCATTCGAACGCGAGCGCGGCTCACGCCCCTCGATACGTCGGTCCCTATCATGTGTTGTGAAAATGTTTGATTGGAATATTCGAATGGATGAAAAAGTCGGGTAAAAATCGGCAATAAATCGGTATTGGGATGATCTTGATTCAGTCGTCCGAACATCGCCCGAATAATTCCAAAGGTTGAGGGAGTCGAGCAACCCCAGTAGCTCCTTCATCTCGGCATAACAGCGCGATATTCTTATCTCTATAATTATCCGATTTCACTCGTTTAATGCATCCCCGCTTGTGATCTTTCATTTCCATGATTATTTACCGCATTGGAACGCATTGGGACGCATTGGAAGTTGATCATTCGAGCCGTAAGCAACTCGACAATTTCACTAATAACTCAGGTCGGAATCATCGGGCGAAATCAATCTTCGTGTAGTTGTGTCTCGGCCCGAAGTACGTTTTACAAGATCTGTGCTGAGATAAGCGCTCTGCTCATCAGATGCATCATGCGCGCGTTTCTAGTTTATTTTACATATATACACGCGCGTTCGAGTGTCCGGCAGCTCGGGCATTTTTGCAGCCCCCGACGCAAGTCGCGCTGCCTGCTTATCTTCGCTCCAGCGGCTGCGATTAAGCAGTTCTCCTACCGGCTGGGAATCTGGTAGAAAGCTGAATTTCTGGATATTTGTGTGTCCTCCTCCTTATCTTCGCTCGTAAATTACTTCGCTCTACTCTGTAAAAGCGAATTAAAAGATGCACGCGCGTCTCGTCTCCCGCTCCCCCCGCTCCGTGTCCGCGTCAAGTCGCGCGCGGTAAATGTGTCGCGCTAGAACAGATCGCGTTTCTACGAGAGCCGTCGATGCTCGTCGATTGATCGGCCCGATAAGCATTACGCGCGGCGATTCTGTATTAGAATCCGCGAGAGCACCGGACACTCTCGAGTCACTGGACTGGTTGTATATACATCTGCGCGGCGAAATTTCTACGCGGGACGGGGGAGGAGGAGGGGGAGAAGGGAAAAAAGAATCGAAAGGATGAGAGCAGCTCGCCTGCATTGATCCACTTGGCGAGGCGAGTTTGGCGAGGGTCGGAGCGAGCATAGAAGCTTCTTTTGGATACAATTGAATCGCAGATCCAACTTCCGCCGACTTTCGAACAATTAAATGACGAATGGCTTTCGTCGTGTGCCGCGCAGAGCGGAGCGAACCACGCCTTATTCGATCTAATCGTATTTATTAGAAAGGCTGTTTATGTCCCATCGTACCACTTCTCCTCCCCATACTTGATTCGCCCGGCATGGTCAATGTGATTTTGACAGTTTCGAAAATACCATATCTGTGAAACACATAGCCTCGATCGAATCTCACCAATATACTCACCCGAGACACACACGCTGTTCTTATCGGTGAGAAATATTCGCTAAATACGTACGATAGGTATATTGTTCTCTCTTAATTACTTACAGTAAGAGACCACTGTATCAAAGTCAAAGACTCATTCAGTAAAGTGCATTGAAATTTTTACTGGATAACAGTGCAGTATATTCACTTTCCTTGCAGTGCTTTCGAGAATTTTTCCACAGGAAAAACCTTCCAGTACAAAGAAAATTCACTGCATTTCGCTGTAAGAAATTGAGATAGCATCAAAACGAGGAATCTTCGCGCGCGCCGCGCGCGAATGGATCGCCAGAAGAGGATTTGAAATAGTAGCGCGAAGAAGCGTTAATTAAGATTGATCGCATCGCACTCGAGTTGCGGGTCACGCGTAGCAAAAATCTCATCGGGCAAAGATGACTCGTCGAGTTTTTGCTCATGAAGCCGATCGGCCTGGTCGGAAAGTGAGTCGGGTCAGCTTGCTAATGCGATCCGCGTGTATATGTGTATCGAGTGTATATATGCGCACGTTCCCATCCCGCGAACTGATCTATATAGCTTTTGAGGCGCTCGCGCGCGTGTATGTATACATATACAGAGTGCGGGCCGGTCGCTCTCGGGTAAAAGTTGAGCTGCGGAGCCAAGCCGAGCTTGGGAAAGTGTTGCGCGCACTTATATACACTTTGTGTATAGTGGGTGAGGTGGATCCAGGCCGCGCGGCGGCGATTTCTACGTGGAAAGCCGCGACACTTTTTCTCACGCTCGTTAAGCTCTCGGCGCGTCTGATGCCCACTTCGCGCGAGTATCCGCAACGCGTTATTCGCGCTCCCGCGCGAGCTCACCCATGCATTATAGGAGCCGCGCGATCGGGATATATAATTGCCCTCTCGCGTATACTGACCCCCCCGTTCCCCCGTTTGGACTTTCTACGACTCCCGCGCGCGTAGAGGCCCTCCCCGCGAGCCCGCTAATGCGTTTGGCGCTGCTAATATAAGCAGCCCGCCCGATAATTCATAGCTGTACAATCAAGCGCCGCGAGGCGGCGGACGCGCGCCCGCTAAGAGCCTCAGTGTATCGGACGTTCAACCTATCAAGGCGAGATTCTCTCCCGCGCACCCGCGATATATGAATGTGTGTGCACGCGGCTCCCCGCGGCCGTTTCAACGTCAGATCTCACTCTCCGCGATATACGCTGCCGCGCGCGCTCTTGAGAAATTCATGTGTGCTCGCGCGCGCGAGCACTTATGCGTACGTAGTACGGCCGCCGCCACCGCGCCGCGCCCGGCACCAAAAAAAGCCCTTCGAATTCATACCGCCGAGATTGATTTAAGCCTCTCCTCTAAGCCGCTCCTCCCCCCCGCTTTTAGGTTTTTTTTTGCAACCGACGTTTCGCGTATCTCTCGGACGTGGAATAGCCATTGGTTCTTCTCGACTTTAGTTAAACGTCTTTGCATTGGATGTCCGTTTGGGCTTGCGGAAAATGAGATGCGATAATTAAATATGTCAAATCATCATGCGACTGATTAATTGATTCGACTAAATATGGAACTAGCCGTTTCCCTCAAGTACAGTCAGTCAGTCATGCTTTTGTGACTTTAAATGTTTGTTTACTATTCTGTTTTGCCAGTGATGTAACGCACGAAAATAATTTATTTCGTCTCACTTATTGTTGGGAATAACATTATGTTCATGTTTATGTTTCATGTTTCATAATGAAGCGATCGATGAATTAGTTCAGATTATCTTGTTCATTCCGTTGTACGTGAGTCCGCAAGGGTAGTTGTGAGAAAGAGCGGCCGAAAATCAGGAATTGTTTGAGTCTCGCAAAGCACTTGCGACTCGATTCCCACAACTGAACGTAAACTCTCGAGAAAAGAGGTGAAATGGGTTGCTATAGATAAATTGACATAGCAACAAATTAACCGCGATAGATCAGATAAAGAAAGAACCGGAAGCAAACGGTCGTTTCGGTCGTAGCTTTTCTCTATAATTTAAGTTTATATCTTAAAAACTAATTGTAGCGAGAACAAATAAATTTTGATTGAATTTTTACCTAATGGTATTATAGGAAGTTGAAAGCGTCCTGTTCTTTTTAGAAACTGGTTAGAACAGTCTTAGGCTCTATAAGAGCCTTACATGTTATTGTCAAGCAACATATAAGCTAGATTATTTGAGTTGGAATTTTTTCCCTCATTATTATTGTAATTATAGTTTGTAGAAATTTAACGAAGCAAATGAAAGAATATTGATATTCTGCTAAAGACGTCAGTTTTGGTTTAAGAGATTCGATTTATAAAAATCGATTCATTTAGACCTTAGGGTGAATAAACCTGTTTGATTTTAATTGTAGTATATTTGCTCCGTGTATACATTTCATGCCGCACATTCATTGCATAAACCATGGGCGTATCTGCGGGAAATCGAGTAACGTGAGGCCGACCGACTGCGAGAGTACACGTACGAGAACCACCTCGAAAAATGCAAGCGGGATCGGAGAGCCAAATCCCAAGGTGTCAGAGTTTCCTGGTCAGCTCGCTCTTTTGTCAGACACGTCGTTCGGGATATACACGTATTTGTGCGCTCGTCTGAATCCAGCTAATGATCCGGTGGGGGGCGTAAGCGATATGATTGTACCGCAGCGTACTTATACGCGCCGGACACTCGCGCCTCCAGGTATTATACAGTTCGGGCGGAATACATATCCGACGCTCCGGGAGCTTCTAACATTACGATACTCGTGTTGAGTTGCGCGCGGCGCGGCGGCGCTCTTATCGTGAGCTATTGCCGCCTCGCGCTACATAGGAGAAAGCCCGCTTCCACAAACGAAGACGGACGTAATTCGCGCAAATCCCGTCTATTAATGCAAGCGGCCCCCCCCCCCCCCCCCCCCCCCCCCGGGAAAAACGCGCGCGTATCCAATTACGACTCTTTCTCTCTCTCGTGTGTGTGTGTGTGAGATTCGCCAGAGGCAGGCGCGCGACTAATCGCCCAGGCTCGGGTATTTCCCGATAAAGTTCATTGGCAACGATTACCCACTGGAATTATGTGTATACGTACGTGTACGCCGCGCCGAGCCGAAAGCGCGAATTAGGAGCAGCGGCAAATCGAGAAACTCCATAGCTGTTCCCACGTTTGATTTCGTTGGGGGGCGCAAGGTCGGATCAAACGGGGACTCGATTAGCGCGCGGACCTAGAAAGTACAGCCCGCGAACATCGCCGACTCTCTTTCCCCGCAATTCAACGCTCCGCTATGTGTGTGCGCAGTGCAACTACACTCCGGCCGCGGCGGTGTACACACGCGCGAAAACAACATATTTGATTAGGAATTCAGCAGGCCGGCAATCAAGCTTTTCTTTTTTCAAACCATCAGCGCTAATTTGCCCGTAGGAGAGGAGGCGGCCGCGCGGCAATGTAAGTTATTTAGCCGGAGCCGACAAAGTGGTGCGTTTATATGCGCGCGCCGCGCCGGGGCCCCGCAGCTCTCCGCGACCGCGCTCATTTTTCATCTTAATAACTCCTTCAGCCGCTCGCTCCGCGTAAACAGTCCACTCGGTTGCTCTCGAGCGATCCATAAAAGCGCGAACAAGTCGCGCGCGCAATGAATTCGAGCTGAAACGCATCGCGGCGACGCGATAATTGGGCGACGAGTTGCTCTAACTTTTTCTTCTCCCTCCCCATCGAATTCGAAATCGCTCGAGCGCGATAGATGGAGGATAAACCGCGGCGGACGCTTTATCCGGAGGAGCCCAAGGGCAGCTCGATATTGTCCTCGTATATTGTTATTAACTAGAAAGTACAGTTAGCGATTGCTCATGCGCGGGCGACAGCGAGACCTATACGCGCCGTATAGGCGCATTAGCTCGTGCATCATACGGACGTTTACGACTTTTGTTGCATTCACGTGAAAGTCACTTGTGCCAAGCGATCGCGCGTATGTCCGTATACATACACACAATGCCGCCGGCGCGGCTCTTTCTCCTCGCGCCAGATCTCGGACGTCCCTTTGAAGGAGGGCCAAGTCAACCCGAATTGTCCAATACCGCGCGCGACGAAATTGCCTTATCTGCCGTTCCACTTTGGCCGCTCCTTCGCTATTAGCTCGCTCTATGATCTCACCAGATACAAAAGCTCGATATTAAAAAGTTGGATGCTCTCGCGGGATAGAGGCACGTGCCGCGCGCTATTTTTATCGGAAAAGTTGTACCGCGGACCGTCGGCTAAAATTTTCCGTTGTTCCTCGATTCGATTCGCGGATATGGGCTGTATGTGTTATAGTGGTTATATCAAAATTAGGACATCTGCGACGCGACAGGCCAAAACTGGAGCGCCATCGTATTTCAGAGAGACAAATTGTCCCGCTCGAGCGCGAGAGGTAATACGTATACCCTCAATCAGACGGGGAATATTTATTCTGCCCGCTCCAAATCAAATTCGTAATTTTCGCGGCCGCATGAAAAACTTGGAGCGCGCCGTGTAATCATACACATGTAGGTTTATAGTTCAGCAAAGACTAACAACTAACCTACCCACACTATATAATCAATTTAGACTAGTTATTACTGCTTTCGGAAGTGTCGAATCTCCATACGTTTCGAGTTCATCGCCAAGGAATTGAGAAACATTCGAGTTAATAGTGCTTCTATAACTGCACGCGACTCCAAGTCATCTATACCCACTTATTACAAGCGATCGTTTGCTTAAATGTTTGACTGATCGATGAGAAAGGTAATTTTTCCGGTTGTCAGGAAAGCCTAGTATTGCGCGTAAATAAAACGAAACTATTTACAACTGAATGTTCGTTTTATCTCAAATTCAGTACATTAAGATTTTTATAGGCATATCAATTAATTTACTCTAGCTTAGTGATGTAACTCCGTGCTTATTTCTTGCATATATTTTTCGATCTTTTAGCTGATACTTTTGTACCTTTAACTTTATGAATCTTGAAGTCTCTATGTCTCAAAAGTCTTGAAGCTTCGAGCTCCACCATTGAAACTAAAAGAAAACTCGTTCGGTTGAAATTTCCATGATATAACATCTCATTTAAATATAAAAACAAATAAACGATATAAAAATAGTAAAATTTGTAGAATCTGTTGAATTTAAACAGTTCTATATACTGGGAAAATGAAATGGAGATATGATTTGGAGGGATTGTACGAGACAAATATGGGAGTCGTCAAAAACATAGTATTTCGATTATTTTACAGAGCCGCCCCGAAAAAAAATGGCAGAAGCTCAAAGGCACGGTAAAGTCGAAATAACGTGACGTCTCGCTTGAAAATTTGCGCTGGCCGGGCATATACAGATAGATCGCGGCGAGCTCGGCACGACCACGCGATCGTCCGTGTACGGGCATTAATATCGCGGATGCTTATTATCCGCCGTTAGAGCAGGGCCCATGGGCACGCCACACGATCCCCGGCAGAATCCGTCAATAATTCGTTGTTAAACTAATCGGCTGCACCGCCAAGGAGTACACGCGTCTCGAGTTTCGGGCCGTTGCGCGCCCGGCTCATTAGCTAAGTGAATATTGCAACCCGTTTCTGCAGCTCCTCCTCCCGCGGGCCGCTAATCCTCGCACCGAAACAATGCCGACACCGCCGCACGGAATTACCCAACAACTTGCAATCCGGCAATCTCACTCGTCACTACTGATTGCCCTTGTTTGAGAAAGCTCTGTTCGAATGGCAACGCTCGTGTGTCGGACGAAAATGAGTGGCGTGACAGAGCACACCTCGATTCCCTCATCCTTGTCCCACTCTCTTTCTCTCCGTCCGCGGCTCTCATAAACTCGGGATAATTCCCCGCTACTCGTCGGCTTTTCTCATAGTCATCCAAGTCCTCCGACTCACTGTGTACACCGTGTACGTATGACCCTCGGCGAACTTTTGTATTACACTCGATCCCCAATGAGATTTACCGATAGATTCCAAGTTCAAGTTACATCGCACAAACGTAAAATGGGGTCACATCCCCAGACTCCGAATAAATAATTCCTATCTATGTATCTATCGGCTTTCATTCTGACCGACACGGCTCGCGCACTCGCGCCGAGTGATTTGTCATGAGCCAAATGAAAGTGGCGTGAAAATCAGACGAGGAAGACTTAGACGATTGCGAGTACTCGTGCATCAGTCGGCAGGAGCTGCTCTTCGGATTCTTTTTTCTAACCAGCGTGCAGTAGGCGTAAATTTCTTCAATCATATCTATAGTATTTGCTTTCAGAAGGAGATATATCTTCAGCATAAACACGAATTTCACTAGTTCCTGGTGGGACCAATGTAAATTCACTTCGTTCTCTGAATTCAGCTTACAGTGAAATCTCACTGTAAATATTCACTACTGTAAGCTTCAGTCGAATGTCACTGAGTGCATTGCACTGAAAAATCACTGTAAGTTAAAATAGTCAAACTCGATATTTTCAAATTTATAGTTTAAATTCACTGTAGTGCAGTGAACAAAACACTATTACTACAATGAAGAACGTTTCACTGAAGCTTGCAGTGAGATTTTCACGGTATGGAGTTAAGAGAGTGAAGTATCTTATACCGAACGATTTATATGCGGCGCGAATAAACTTTATGAAGGATCATCTCAAGTCATTTGCTTTTCATTTCAATAATCCCTCTGCCCTTTTTTCTATAGTGAAACTTTCGATACCATACGTAATCAACTGTTTACCAGTGTGAATCCAATTGAATCAAGCGGATTCACAAGCAGTAGAAATCCCACTATACCCGCGAGAGGAAATCCGATAGGCGTATGACGTGACAGATCAATCGGAATTCCCGATTACATACCAGACATCAAAGTTTCTCATTATAACCCTATACTTCTCGCCGGCGCAGAGCATCAAAAATAATCGCTGCACTAGCGCACTCGGGTGCCCTTAGTCTATTCGCGAGCGATCGACAAGCTTTGCCTGCACTCATTACCGCGTCGTTATAAAGGATCGCGGGCTCGGCAAATCCGGGCGATCGCTCGTGACACGAGATATCGCGCGGCTCTACGCACTTGCTTAGCTTTATTACAAAACTCAGCCGCAAGAGGAGAGAGGCAGAGACCGGCTGCAGCGGTGTAGAGGAAAAAAAAAAGGCGCGTTCACGAGCTATCGGAAGGAAGTGCGCGGCCGGGGCGAGCCGAGATATATGCCGCGGGAGGCGCGTGGGCAGCCCGCGGAATGTCGCCCCGTCCGGCCTATGCGCGTATACGCGTATACCTGTATTATGTGTATATACGTATAGATTATCCACGCACACCGAGAGAGGCAGATCGGCTAATTGCCCATGCTGACGATATATACGCGTGGTGCGGTTTATGCGCGCGCGCATTGTCGCGCGTATTATAGCTACTCGTCGAGCGGGCCGTTATAGCTATACACATACTCCATGTATATAATATACGGGTGTCCTTATCGCCACCGGTTTGCCTCCCCCTGCAGGTCCGCTTTATTTTTCAAACTGTCCCCCCGAGCCGCGCGCGCGCAATTCCGATGTATACTTTATTGTTGGCCAACCGCGAGCTACTTTCTAATTGCGATATTATTGCCGCTAAAGATTATACTCGTTTGTGTTGTAGCCGTGTGCGCGTCGCCAAGTATATGTGTGTGTACACCCAGGGGCGGGAAATTCAACGTGAAAACAGCGAAATGGATTTATCCACGAAATTGCCATGGTCTCTCGGAGTATTAGCCGCGCGGGGCACGTATTAGGGTATGGGAAAAAAGCCATAGCTTTCTCCTTGTTACAAGCGCGGGGGCATCTTTATCCCAGTGATATTGAGCGCTTTGTAAATACACCGCGCTTCTTATACGATATGCATCCTCGTCGCGGGCCACTCATAAACGTGTGCGCGGCTATATCTATAAGTATTTTTCGTGGCCGGCTGTACATATAGATACGTAATGGGATCGGGATAGGATGATTTGACAAAAACAATACCACCTCGTGGCCGTACCCACGGCAAGGAAAGTTCGCGTGAGCTCGAGATCGCGTGTGTTTGCACAGCGAACCATCGTCGTCGTCGTCATCATCATCATCATCTCGCTAATCTATTAGCATGTATATCGGCGATGGCGCGCGGTTCCGTATACACACATACACATACACACTCGTATCTATACATCTGTACACGGTCGAGCTGTAGCGGGCTCGCTCTCACGCTTAACCTTTCTAAAGCTGACCCGCGCAGAGAAGGTAGCTCGGAAGAGAGCCAGGTGTCAATTACGAGCTGTGTTGCTTTCATTACGCGAGAGACGCGCGTGTGCATTTGTATTATACATGCGTGCCCACTGTGAGAAATATATAGTGTAAATCCTACTGTAGATCGATTATACACTTGGTTTTATTCGACTCCAGATATTTATTATGACAAATAGAAAAGTTTCTCAATATATGTTTCTCGACTATACTTTTTAATGTTAGATACATTTCACTTCAATGAATTTTGAAAATCGTAGTGGAGAATATAAAATCTTGGAATCTAATTCTATATAAATTATTTATTCTCCTTCAATTTTGAATGACAGAAGCAACGCTATTTTGATGCTAAAATTTTCGATTGATTAGCTGTAAAATACAATAACTGGAAAATAATATAAGATTTTCAGAGATTCGAGGGGTTATAGTGCAATCTGCTATATGAGAGTAGTTCATTTTACTGAAAATATACGGGATATAGTTCGAAATAACGATAATCATATCTAGTTAATTAAGAAGTATAGTTTATTTCACTGGAGCACGATGTTGATGTTACAAAACAATTATGCTTTTCAAAGAAAATGAAGCTATTTTTCACGATATCACATGGTATTTGATTTTCCTCAGTGTACTTTATGTTTCGCCCATTCACCTTGTCTTCGCCGTTCGCACCACGCCAGTGAGCTTACATAAACAGGCCGCGCGCCGATGCTACTCTCTTTCTCTGTCTCTCTTTGTGTATGTAAGGTAGGTGTACCCAATATGCGCCAGGACCCAATATGCGCCACCCTTCGTATTTTATATATACGCGCGTCTAGAGCATCGCCGCGGCACAGGATCTTGTCGGCAATGCTAAATAATGAAGAAAGAAAACATTTTCACCGATCGGAAACCCTTACACCAACTTGTTAGAGCTCGTTTTCTCCATTTTTTCGCCAATTTTCATTCTCGATCTAATTTCGCCCTGATAAGTGCGAATTTTTTTAATACCCTTAAACTGGGCCAAAAACATCGAGCGACATAACATTCGATTCCTTGATATTCCATCTACATCATCCAATTTTTTTTTTTCTTTGTATGACCTTTTTATCAATCGTTTCAATAGCTCTTCGTTATTTTTATCAAATGTACCCA
>CM037084.1:58566342-58608689 GCA_020882725.1 Aphelinus certus
AAATAAGAATGTTCATCAATTTGAGAGATTAATATTGGAATTAGATGTTGCATAAGTTAATTTTGTTAATTCAAAAACAACGGTTTTTCATGAATTTTAACTAAAAACTTGATTTGATTTAGGTTGTTAGAAGTTCATATAATCTATTTACTATGGTTTAATCAAAGACAAAATGTATTTTCCAATAAAATTATATCAGAAATATAATTTTTTGTTTGTATTTTATCCATTCAGACATGCTTCATGCTTCAAATTGGATGAAAAGAAGTATTTTCAGGGTGGCGCCATATTGGGTACACTAAAAATTTTTTCCCGAAAATTTTTTTTTTTTTTTAACCGCGGTATCTTAGCGTAGAAATGTTCAAATCGAAAAAAACTTAGCTCATTCTGTAGGTATTGAATAGACCTTTCATTTGACACAAATTATGTTAGAAAATATTCATTTGACGCGGCGTAGTGACCTTTCTCGCTTAGGTGGCGCATATTGGGTACAGGTACCTTATATATACGTAATTAGCGGACAAGCGGGTTGAATTTTTGCCAGTCCGGCCCTGTTCGCTAGGCTAAAAATCCCGCGGCCAACTGGTCCGCTTCTTTCCGCCGCCCGAGACTCGTTAACGGGCCGTCGTGTTATATTCCGCGCCGACACAACGCGCTTGACTAATTCCAGCAGTTCTTATTAATTAGATGCATTTGCCTGTTGCTCGGCGGGCAAGACTCGGCCTCGTCGAAATGTGGTCAATTTTTACTTTGCCTATCGATCAAGTGGAATTTTGCGCCAGCCTGCCGGGAAAAATCCACATGGCGATTCGCTCGCTATTTCTCCTGCGACGCGAATCGTTCGCAAAAGTAAATCAGTATACAGATCGGTCGAATCGTATCTAATAGATCTAGAGCCTATTTCATGATTGACATTTATTTTTATCACGAGAAATTCCTCTGCGCTCGATTTCAATTTCACACGCGCGGTAAGAAACGATTAGCACGCCATTTTGCGATGGTGTAAATCGCTGAGAACTCAACGCCGGCCAAGTAAGTAGGAAATGTATATATCTATATATATATGAATACTACCGAGATCAAATGTATGTTTCATGATTCAAGTATGGCGCAGTGGAGGTGCAGGCAGAGCAGCGGAAGTGGCGGTTAGAGAGTCGGCGGATCAACAAGGAGTTATTTATAATAATTATGAATCGGAACGGATGTATAAATCGAAGCGGATGGAATGGACGGATGTTTATTGTAAAAGTATGTCGGAATGTAAAAATAAGTCGTGCGCGGGAAGCTGTTTCGCGAACGCGCGTAAATCCACCGCGATCTGGCTCGTTCATAGGGCCAGTACGCGCGTAAGTGGGGGAAACAGCGCGAGCAAGCGACTGCCGCGCTCGCCGAGCGCGCGACTGACGCATTCTGCGTGGGGACCCAGCGTCGGACGGAGTTGTTGCTGAGAGGTAGACGAGTTGGAGAGGAAGTAGACGTGGGGGACGTGGACGAGGATAGCAGCGTGGTTGACAGCGTGGAGTAGCAGCCGAGAAGACGGAAGAAGAGGCAGTGATCGGAAAGGTAGAGTGAGCAATTAGCGGGAGAGTGTTGAACGCGGCGCGGGATTGAGTGCGGGAAGCCTTTGTCTCGGTCGCGGTAGATTTTGAGTGTAAGCGTTGTTTGTAAAGTGCGAGAAGGCCAGGGTAGTGGCGTGGACGGGTGGTAGAGTTAGGGCCGAGTCGAGGACGTTGTATTGAGTAATATCGAGCGCCGAGGCGGAATTGCCGGATTGATCGCGGATCACGCGAGCGAGCGCGCATTCATACTACGCGAACAACAAGTAGCCGGATTATTGCGCGCGCGACGTAGCTTTACCGGATCGACCAAGGTGCGGGTCCGCGACGCCGGCGTCCTCGTGTGAGTGATTGTGGAAAAGTGTATGGAAGATTCGTGATGAAAGGAGAGAGAAACACGGTTGGGCGGCGCGCGTGGACGTCGTGATCCGTTGGCGGACTCCTCGACGCGCCATTGTCATTTCGGCGATCGGCAAAGATACGCGGAACGCGGCAGCCGTTGGATTTTGATCAGGAAATTTGCCGGGTTCTGAGAAATCGGCGCGAGGGGGAGAGCGCGCATCGGAATCGGTGGCGTTGCGAGCGGCGCAGTTGAGAGCGGCCGAGCTGCGCGGCGCGGCGCTTCGGGCGGCCGCACACAAGGCGAGCATTGTCTCGCGGCGGCCGGCAACACATATGCTCGCCGAACTGCGCGTGTCCGATAGTGGCGTTGTGTACGGAAGCCCGGTCACGACACGAGTGAGTGAGTGAGTGAGTGAGTTCATTTTGACTTGATTTCGACTTCGTATCAACTGATAGCGCTGATGCAAGGAAATCAAAATGGCTATTACTTTGATCCTCCGAATTCGTGCATACACTCTCTTAAGTATATATATTGACTTTTCTCTCATCTGTTAACTAATTTGGAAGAATTATTTTCAGACATTAAGGTAAGTTATTGAAAATAACATTATCAAAAAATGCACAATATTGTAAGTATTGTATGTCTTACAATTTTTTTTGTGTAGGTTAACCTCCATTATTTTTTCATATGGCAAGGAGGATTACGATCCGTCATGGATCAACCGTTATATCCCTGCCCCTCAAGTCGGAGGACAGTTTAACATTAGAGAATTTAAAAGAGTATTTTCCCTCCGCAAATGGACTCATTTGTGATAATGAGTCAGAAAGCATGGAAGGTCTCATAGTAGAGGATGGGAGAATATTTCTAAATCCTGAAATAGATAAATACCAAGTTTTCATTTGCAAAGGTATGTACAATATATATATATATGAACCATCAGCTTAGTAAATTTTGCACCAATATTTAATATTTGTTGATTTATTGAATCATTGATTACAGATATGCAAAATTCGCCAAGTCCTCAAAGTTTGGAGTTTGAAAGAAAGAAGGAAAAAATTAACATGTACCGACAAACTATTCTGAATGTATCAGAAGAAAATCCTCAACTTTATTTTGACACATGTTTTAATTCACCTGCAAAAGCTAGCAAGGTATGACGTGTTCTAAATTGATCCAATCTATTTTATATGTAAAATCTAGTTAGTGCTAATAATAACATGGTATGTAATATATTTTTTAAGGTCACCGATCTACGAATGTCAAGAAATGTACCTAAAATAAAACTAATTTCTTGTGGGTGGAAACATCGGTTTACGGAAGAGGGAAGGTACAATCACAAAAAAAATCCTGAAGGAGGCACCAAACAAGTAGAAATGAATTATACGATGAAATACTCAGTTGAGGACGTAATTAAACTTTGTCAAAAACAATTTACCAGTGATATCGCCCAGCTTTTAATGGCCAATTCAACCATAAAACTGGGTCTCTATAATGAAGAACTAATAGAAAGTTTTACATTGCCTAATGGAATTGATGTTGGGTTGTGGAATTACGCTACTTTCAACAAAATGTCAAAAATCCATCTCTATTTACTAAGTACTTCAAGTAAAGAATTTATGGAATGTGATTCCATGAAAGATGCTGTTATGCATGCCAAAAACAGTGTTGGAACTATCTCATTGGAATTGAAGAATAAAATTTTTAAGAATATTCAGCCATTGTTATCAAATGCAAATGATCCAAACAGAAAACAATGCAACAGATAGAAAATCCCTTAGCTGATGTGACGAATAAAATAGAAAATGGAAGCAAAAATATTCTGAAGACTGAAGATGTTACTGGAAGAAAGTGTGAAGGAGAAGTAACAATGAAGGAAAACTATTTGATTCCTGTAAATGATGGTGTCTCAGTGAACGAAAAATTTATACTTACTCAAAATGCTGAAGATAGAGAAAATTCAGCAATAAATCTAAACAAACCACATCCAATAAGCCCCAAAAGATCATTGTCTCATGAAAATAGTGTAATAATAGATGATGGCAATAGCATACATACTTCAGACAAAAATGATTTCTGCAATGTTCAGGTTATGAAAAGTAACTATAACCACATACGCGTTTTGTACTATTGCATAAGTACATCTAAATACAGTAATGAGCCGATGTTGATAGAGCGTGACAGAGTGGGAATGTATTGGAAAACAATTCTGGAAACACAAATCTGGAAAACAAAACTGTAGACAATGAAGAAATTGATGAACCTACTCCTGATTTAGACAAGTTTGATCCATTAGATTATGGATATCAAGTGAGCAGCATTTTTGTGAATGGTGAGATGATGTACCAATTAACAATTGACGAAAACTTGCAGAAATACCATGCTTTTCCACTAAATGAATTTGAATGTGGCAATGATGATCCAGACAATATGAGCCATGGTATTATATGCGATACTGACAAGATTATTGGATTTGCAAATGGATTGTTTGGAATCGGTGTAATTACAAAATGCATCGTACAATGTGAGTCATTATTCACTTGGTATCAAGACGACAACATATATAAAGTGGGCAAAGGGTTATTATGGCTGGCCAATATACCTACTGATGAGGATCATGTTTGGCATTGCCAAATATCTTGTGCGCTAGGAATTATCCAGACTTCAAAGAAAATAAAAATAACCAGTACCAAACCTTCTTGGGTTGTGGACAGCAAGTTCAAGTGATGAAAGGAGAATTTAAAGGAAAAATCATTGCTGTCAAGAGTATAAGGCTAGGAGTTAAAAATACTGCATTTATCGACAGAGAAATTGAAATATTGAATGCAATTGTCCATCCGAATTTCATCACACTACATGGAGTTTGCAAAGAACCAAAACGTGTGCACTTACTCCTAGAATATTTTGATGGCAAAGCCTTGAATGAAATAATCGATGACGATGACTTGAAGAAAGATTACAAATTTGATTTGAAGAAAATAAATGATATCATCCAGCAAATATGTAAGGCTGTTGCTTTTCTACAATTGCAAGATGATCCAATAATCCACAGGGATTTAAAACCAGAAAATATTTTAATTGACAAGAATGGATTGACAAATAGTACATTGTGTAACGAGCGCGGAAAGTTGCCAATTGCACACGCGGGCGCGTTGGTGCACGAGCGCAGCGAGTGCGACATGTCGCCCAAGTATGCTATTGGCAACTATACCGTGCGAGTTGCTCATACTATTTTTTATCACGGGCATAAAAAATGACGTATTACGTGGTAGTTTCGTGGATGCAAAATGGGTGATCGTGCACTCCGTTGCGATAGTGTCATTTTGTAACGCTAGAGCGTCATGCAATGACGCGAGAGCGTGACAAAATGACACTATGGCAACGGAGTACACAATCGCTCATTTTGCATCCCCGAAACTGCTACGCAATATGTCAGTTTTCGTGCACCCATGATGAAAAATATGTGATTTTGGCTTGAGCAAATTTACAAAATGAATAACTATGATGACAAGTACAGTTGGGAATCCCAAAGGAACTATGATGTACATGGCTCCTGAATTACTAATTGATAACGAGCCAGCGACTATAGCAAGTGACATTTGGTCGCTTGCTGCTACAATAGCAGAAATATACCAAGAACATTCTATTTGGAATATGTCAAATGACACCGATTTGAAAGAAGCTTTGATCAATAAGAATATTCCGGATATCAGTTCAGTTCCTGATCAACTTCAGAGAATTCTATTGAAATGTTTTTCCTATGAAAAAGAAAATCGGCCATCAATCTCAGCAATAATTAGTGATTTACATGAATAATTAATTAAGTGAGCTTATTGAAAACATATTGGCAGCGGATTCTTGCAAATCCGGAATCTCATTGTGATAAAGTCATAGTCATTACAAAATTAAAAACTATTTCTCTGGAATCTTGTATGTAAGCTAGAATTACTATTGACATAAGGAGTTTGTTACCATCTAAATAATTCGTAAGTTATTATGATATTAAAAAAAAATGAAAAGACTGGTATATTATATTACTGTATAAAATATTAGGTAATAATTTCAATTGTTTATTAACGATAGCAATTGTCTTATTGGAATTGCGTACAATGATTTAGTTTCAATCTTTTATAAGCTCACATAGAATCAATTTCGCACTATCGACATCAGTAAATGATTACCATCTTAATATACATTTCAACAAAAAGATGCTGCACTTTTTTTATTGGCTGCGATCGAATAAGAAGGTTCCAAAAATCCATATAACATATATTTTGCTGTACTGAATATAGTTGAAAATAAACTAGTATCTAATGTGAAATGAAAATTTTCTCATTTATTTGTTTGCACAATAATTGTATATAATATGGAATTATATACAATTATTCAAAACATGAATTATATAAATATAATATATACATATGTGTTGACAAAAAGAGGTATATGAGTTAGACACTTGGTTTACTCGTACAATTGTGTATACTATTCAATCATATTTTTTTAATTCCATCAGAATGTTGTGATATAGTAAGATGGCCTCTTTTATATTTACTGGCATTTCAAAATTTGGAAATAGTTCTTGGACCAGTAAATTGAAAGATGAACTGCAATAACTTGGTTTCTCAGCAAAATTATGTTGAGCATTTTCAATGTGTTCATCTTTTACTGTATATCCATAATCTACAGTTTTGTATGCCATTGGAGCAAAAAACATGTGATTTGGTCTTCCACCTTGAACATTAATGGTTTTCTGTTTCCTTATTGTATGCTGATTCCATTCGTTTTTGACTTTCTCTAAATCATATTTAATTAGAGGACCAAAACAGAATCTCAAGCATTCAACTTGTATAGCATCAGATTTATCAAAATGCTTGCAGTCACGCATGTCTTTGAAGAAGTTAATCCAGAAATCAAAACATTGACGACGGAGTCTCATCCAAGTACTCTCTATCCGCTGGTTGGCAGTGCTCTTACCTTTTATAAAACTATTTATTCCTGCTAAAGAATCCTGATCATCTGACCTTAAAGCTTGGTGTACAGTATCGACAATTGTGTTCTCAGTTCCTTTGTCTGATCTAATAAGGGTTGGTATTTTCTTCAATTCTCTAGCAGTCTTCAAGTAATAATAACAAATAACTGTAGGCTTGTTGTTAGTGGTAGCCAGTTCCAACCATATGATCCTCCTCGAAAATCCATCTACAGCTCCATGAATAGCAAAACCGAAAGGTTTTAACTTATCATATCCATCAATATGCCATATGAAATTGGGTCCAGGTACGCTGTAAATTCTTCTTTTCAATTTATATTTTGAGCGCAACTCGATTCCCTCTGGATCCAAAATATGAAGCAGCTCCTCCACAGTCTTACGGTATACTGACAAACCATAAGTTCTTTTCAGTCTTAACCATAAACTTTTGTAGCCAAGGCAACTACCACTTTCTTTCAACTCTTCAATAATAACTTGTGTTGTACTGTTTAAATCTTCTGTTCTATATTTCCTCCTCAATGCAAGGGATTGCAGTATTTTTTGAAGATGTCTGTAAGATATATTTATCCCATGATTCTTCAGAAGATCTATAATTTCTTGATAAGAATAATCTTCTTCAAAATACTGTTTTACCAGTTCTTCTCTGGACATACTTTTAGAGGTTAACCTACACAAAATAAATTTTTAACATATAATAGTTTGTAATATTATCCATTTTCTTATTATAATTTATTTTCAATAACTTACCTCAATGTTAGAAAATAATTTGAGCCTCCAAATTAGCAAAGGGATGAGAGAAAAGTCAATATATAAAGAGCTGCAGTGTATCCACGAATTCGCCGGATCAAAGGTAGACATTTGAATTTTGTGCATCAGCGCTATCAGCTGATACGAAGTCGACAAGGAAGTCGAAACCAAGTCGAAACCAAGTCGAAATGAACTCACTCACTCACTCACTCACTCGTGTCGTGACCGGGCTTCCGTAGTGGTGGGTTGAGCGAGCGGTGATTGCTGTGAATGTTATGTATGAGTGTGTGAGCGGCGGGGTATTATTGTAGTGATCATGAGGGGGTTTTCGGAATAAATGATAATTTGAAATGAATATTGTGACTATGTATTGTTGATTGATGTTCCCTGCGTTTTATGAGCGATCCGAATTTGACGTTTACTTTCCCGGGTAAATGTAGACCAGCAGAATTCCCTTTTGTGAAAGAAAATTCCGTGAGCGCGTGTTGTGAAGTATAGCGTAGCCGGTTCGGGATCTCGGATTTGATTTTAATTATTGATTTTTGAGTTCGAGAATTTACCGCGTTACAATTTTCACGGTTCAAGTATTGTTTATATTTTTCAAAAAAATTTATATCAAGCGTCATACACTTTGTCGACATTGTCTTGAATATTATATCTCTAATTATTTGTAGGAAATTCCTTGCACCATCCGCTGGCTGTCACAAGTTCTTTTAGTATCAGCACTTATACTTAAACAAATTTTCGAGCGTCTTCTTAACGATCATAGAATTTATAGACGAGACGTATTTTCACCCATACGTTCTAGTCCTGAACAAATTACTTCTACAGTAGATACAAGCTTCAGAAATGTAATAACCCTGGCGAGTTATCGGCCATGTGCACAGTAGAAGTGTCGTCTCCTTCCGGGACCACATTTTCTCTTTTATGTGATAGACCATATACCACGGCAGTATAAGTCTGTTCGAGGGTATTTGGCCATAAAATTCAATTCCATCAGTTCAAATGACAGATGGTCATTATTATTGTTCATATATTTAGTTAATTCGTTTTGGTATTTGAGTGGATTAAATTCAATATTATATTTGTAAAGTATATTCAACTGAAAATGTTGTAAAAGAAAGAAATGAAGAAGACGGGAGAACGTTGCCATGGATAGTTGTGTTCCTTGCTGTTTCTGTCATGCTCGCCAGACGGTGCTAATCGGAGTCTCAGCTCGGAAAGGAACTCTGGTTAAAACTCTATAGGTTTACTTAAATAAAACCAAAAATATTTGAAGCAAAACATCTATCTCTTTTTTTCGCCGTTATTTTCATTTTTTAGAAACAGTCCCTTACTGAGGGTTGCCCTACTATCTAGGTGTAGGAAATCCCTTTTCATCGTCAAAATAACCAATGTACAACAGAATACATAATATCACCAAGATAATACAGTCAGAGGTAAAAATCGGAAACGGACTGTCGCGCCACACAGCTTGCGCTACAAGAAACCAAGCGACTTGACAAATTCGCCGAGCACACACACGTACACGCGGAGCAGTGATTCGGGCGCAGGCGAGATTGCCGATACGGGGCTTTCTCTAAATAGTTGGGTGCGCGGCTGAAGAATCGGTAAAACTGCAGCCGGGGCCGGGTTACACGCTCCCGGGGAGTCGCGGCCCGCGTGTATGTATATGCACAGTGACTCTCGGTACGCCGTTGCTGCTGGCGGTAATGATTCGGTTTGATTGGTATCATGCGAGATAGCCGCGAGCGGACCGGCGCGCATAGAAATCGCAAGCGCTCCGTGTCTGCGCGGGAGAAATATCGTGGGATCGCGCGCTGCTGCACGACGACGTACACATATACGCGAATCGACCTTGGCTGCACTAGCGGAACTTGCCCATAGGTACACACATACATATGACCGCGTGTGTGCGATCGAGGAAGTGATTTTTCTGGAGTTATTCGCCGGATACTAACGTTTGCGTAATACGCGGGGATCGATGAAAAATCGCGCGTCCGCGATACTGGACGTTTACGAGTTCGTTATGTACGCGCGGATTGAGCGATTAGCTTGGCAAACACGAGGCGACGATCGTTTCTCACCCAAACGACAAGTTGGCGCTCGAGCGTCAAACGAATTATGTCGACGTGCCGCATGGGATATAGCGAGCGAGCGAGCAAGCGAGATGTAGTTACTCTATACACACACACACACACACACACACACACACACACACACACACACACACACACACACGACGAGCGCGCCGGGATAACTACTATGGCACTTACACGAGTCGTACCGGCTCGTAAAGCTCGTCGAGATTTATATGCCGCTCCGATCGCCGGGGCCAAAGGTTTCGAGCATTACGTACGTGCAATATATTATAAACAAATTCCGAACCGCGTGTGTTTCGTAACGACACTCCCATTGTCGGCCGGGTTATCTTTTTATATACTGCGGCGGCTCTCGCTCGAGTGGGGTAGCTGATACGAATCGGCTAACGATCGAAGCGTAAATGCACCGTTTGGCGCTCGTTTAAAATTCAAGAGGTGAGGTTGGGAGAAGAGGAGCTTTCACCGAAACCGCGCGCGATTAAATTCATTTCTCATTGGCCGCGATGTATCGGCCGAATAAAAAGGATCCGCGCGCGCGCGAGTCGACTGATGAATTAGAGGCCAAGTTCAGGATGATGCGCTGGCTACGTTGCGCGCCGCGCGTCTCGGGACGATCCCGTTTCGGATGACGGGAAATAAGGCCAAACGGCTGCGCACATGCACTGTGGTCCCCTCGTTTCTTGCCGCTATATACGTATACCGCGCGATCGGCACCGCGCGGTGTATACATCGGCTCGGTCGCGCAAACTTCATTGTTCGCCGATTCAAAGGCACACGCTTTTCACGGCTAACAATGGCTCTCCGGCCGTGTATAATGGCGGAAAATGATGGCTGATTGAAAATTAAAGGGGCATAATAGACAGCAGCATTCAGACTTTCATCAGTTTTTACCGGCCCCCGAGAGAGACCCGATCCCCGATTCATTATATTGTTCCTATATACCCGCGGCCCGATGTATGCCCGCGGGTCCATTAATTAATCGTGAATTAGAGAGAAGCTCTATCGCGAAGCGTAACTACATAAACAATGTATAAACACGACGCGCTCCGCGAGTTATGAGCACGGGGTATAAATGCTGTACTGCAGCTGCAGCGAGCGCGCGAGATAGAGAGTGTGTATATATATATACCCGCAGCAAGTTTTAGCTAATCACTGGCGCGATCAAGTAGCATCGAGTTCGTTTCGATTTATGTGCACAGGGCAAGGCGAGCGACCTCTTACACCACACCTTGTACACTTATGTACACATGTAATATACTGCGCGCCACTCATAGCCGGGCTTGTGCTCTTTTCCTAGTTGCTACTTCCAAGCCCCAGAGGTACTGTTTGGATTCCTATAAGCGCGCCGACTCGCCTCGGGACGCACTAATTCTTGCGCCGCTCGGTCCAGATAAACCATCTACAGATAAATTTTCATTCGTAACAGTGCGCGGATGATTTTTTTCCTCCTCTCCTTTTTTAATCTTTTTGCCACTCTTTATACCCCCGACGATCGGCCGGTTGAGATTTATGAAAAAGCTCCCGGAACACAACTGCGTTGTTTCGCTCTTGGGTACCGGGCGCTCGAGCGAGCTTGGGCGCCGTAGCGATTGTTGTGCATTAGCGAGATGAATTCGAGGCTCGAATTGCGCAAAACCGAGGCGCGACACTCTTTGCTCGGCTCTCGGCGAGCTTATGCAATTTTTAATTTGAAATTCTAGCCACGTAGGGATTTTGCGAAAGCCGCGTCGCCGAATCGGGCTCGGGGCGACCTTTTTAGCCGGTCGTCGCGCGCTTCTCGGAAGCGGCGCCGCGGAGAGAACTGGTTGAAATTGACCATTAGACCCATTGAAATGTGTTGCGGCTCTTAAAACGGAAAATGTCTATTTTAAGCTCACCTAGACCCTCATTCCGCGATCTCGACAATTAAGATCGTGACGTAAAGCCGCGATTCTCGCGTGCAGATATTATATATTATATAAATGTATTATTTTCAATTACGCTAATCTACATCTGAAAGCTGGCGGTGGGGCCGTTCGCGCTTATCCCCCCCGCGGATCTTAACGTGAATCAAATAAAGCCTAATGTTGCGGCTATAAAGCACTCATTAAATCGAATCGCGGCGCGCGAGAGGGGAAAATTGAAAACTGGCGCGCCAACGGAACAGAGATTTTTAATCGGCGGATACTATAGACAGCGAGAGAGGGAGAGAGACTTTGAAGGCGCCGAACACGGGCGAACAATTAGAAGGATCCCCGGGGAAGATGTTTATCGCGCTATCGGGTATCTGTAGCTGTGTGTGTGTGTGTGTGTGTGCGGCGAAACGGTGGAAATCGGGCTGGCGCGTCGCAGTCGCGAAGTAGGTAAGGCTTTCACGGATTGGCCGCGTGAAAACACGACTCGAGCGGCCCCGTATTAGTTTCGCATCGCACGCGAGCGGAACACCTTCATCGCTGCAGCTGTATTCCAAAGGCAAAAGACGAGCAGAGCCGCTCTTCAAAGCCGAAGCGAAATCGAAAAGCTAACACATATAGCCTTTGTCGATCCTCGTCGAGTCGCGTAATTGTCTCGCTCTGGCCAGCTCCGCACTGCACTGCACTTATACGGACTTCGACTCTCTTCGCGAGCGACATTTCAGATTGAGATCACACACACACACACACACACACACTCGTGAGCACGTACCTTTGTTTCAACATCGCCTATTTACGTTAGGCGGCTCGGCTTCTTTTTCTTTTTGGAAACGGCCGAGTGGACGATGTATTCGGACAGCACACGCGTTAAATATAATTGCCGAGGATTTTTTCTCGTCCGCGCGCGATGGGAGAGAGGATGACACCATTATAATTGTCGATTGATTTTCAGCAAAATACAATTAACAATCCATCTCGCCTCAGTCATTGTTAATTGATAAATCCGACGGGTAGATTTCTACTTTAGTCAATCATACTTTCTATAGACTGGGAAAAAAATGAAATATGAATGTTGGAAAGTACTGCATGGAATCGATTGTAAATAGATGATTCTTACAAAAATATGTGTGATTCGAATTTTAACGTTTGGTCAAATTCCAAAAGTAGCATTAGTTTTTCAATTATTTTTAGTGGGGGGTGGGTTGTATTGGCCTAAAGTCATTACCAAAGTCAGGAACCGAATAATGTATAGAGAAAATAGTAAACTTAATCTAGCTCCAATTATCAATGGTACACATTTTTTAAGCTTGCTATGTACACTCATATACAGCTAGTATATTCATCAATGTAGTACATGCTAATAAAGGTAGTTGGACCTACAGTAGTTCCATACAAATCTCATTTGTCTTTAACATTCATGAAAATTAAAATGGTATCTAATCTTATCGTATCTTATCTTATCTTATATCCTTTCTTATCTTCCTATAATATAAAGAGAAAATCGTTTTTTTGTTCTCAGAAATCTTAAAAACTTCTGAAGCGAATGTTACCAAGCTTAAACAATACCTTCATTGCACACGCCTTATGGTTGGTAGTTGTGCTGAACAATAAAAAAAATATTATTTGAATTAATTAATGAATAGCCAAACTTCTTCTTGGCATATTAACCGCAAAACACCCTAGCGGCAATCGCGGCAGACGCGCGAAAAGTAATTCCTCGAACTCAGGCTACGGCGACGAAGTACACGCCTTCTCCACTAATGCAGCTTCATTTATAATTGGATCCTGGAAGTTCCGTTAAATAGTCTTTCTCCTTTGAAGTAATATGCTTCAAATAAATATGCTGAAATCGAGTTTGAGTCGACTATAACTCATCGAATATAACTCATGAAACACGTTTATAATTCATGAAAAATTATATTCGTTCTCAATTAAGTTTGACTAAACAATACGATTTTATTGTCAGTAGTCGCGTGGCCCTGAACTTTGAACCAAAATCGCATGTATTGGCGACCGAACTGTCAGTTCAGATGTTCGAGTTCCGAATCCAATACCACCATTCCAAAAAAATATCTTCATTCATTAACAATAGCCAAGGTACATATGAGTCACTTATGATCGTATTGCATGTGATTTCATCAAAAATACCTTTCTTCGAGTTGATCGAAAAAAAAATCGCACATTCAAGATCCTCATCCGGTATACATTTCTCGGTATACTCCTGCTTGAAAAGTGTCTCAAGAGGCAATAGATTGTCTTCTTGTTTCGGCTATTCTCATTCGCGTCCTGTACGCATGACACACGACAGGAAAAAATTCACGACGGCAGCTGCCGAATAACAAATCGGTCCTCTCCGATTAAAGCAAATGCAGATTCGCGTGCGGGTCGCGTGTTGACTCGAGACGGGCGCGTTACGCATCGAAATTTTGCGGTGGCCCGCAAGGGCCTTGACCTCGCGGACCATCGGCTCGCCGCCCAAGCGTTTTTTCCCGGCACGCCGTCTTTTCGGGATGTTTGCTCTCACTCCGCGAGTTGGTACCTATAGGTATACATACACTTGCCGCCACTTCGTTTCTTTTCTTTTTTGGCGTTGTACAAAAGTCCTTTCGGCTAGGCCCGAGGTCGTGAACGCGTTCACTATACCTTTTTTTCCGTCGACTTCAGCTCGCTAAGTTTTTTGGTCGTAGCTGGTCACTGTTAGCTCCGGATGTTTCTAAGAGACGAGCTCGCTGACGACTCAACACGAAATTCCTCTTTGAGTGCGAGCTTACACGGTAATCAAGTGTATCGAATTTCGAATCTTTCACTCGATACCTCCTGCGGGTTTCATGTAATTTTTTCCCAGATCAATGATTAAAAAGCCATGAGAATTTATTCGAAAGCTACCGAAACACAAAGTATAATCTCGAGAGGTTTGCGATTGGCTTCTCGTATCGAATACTTACCGTGAGATACAAGAGGCGCATATATGCATAACAGACAATTTTTTTAATACGAGATGCGTTATCTTGGTTAGTGGGAGAGCGTGTACCTGTCACGTTTCAGAGCAAACCCATATTGCCCGGTATCCTGGACGATAATCAGGGGGGAAGAATAAGGAGGAGGAGGAAAAAACGCGGAGCGGGCAAGCGAGAAGGTGAAGGCTAAAGCCGTGAAAGGGCTGTCCAATGCGTCGTATTATAAAGAGACTTGGCGAATAAAAAGTTAACGACCACATATGATTTTTGAATTAAAAGGCGTACACACCGCGCGCATGCGACCGATCACGCGTGCAAAGTTCAAGATCGGTTGCGTTACACAGCCGATGAACCACTTTTAACTTCCTGCAGCTGTTCGACTCCGATCCGTCAAGAGTGAATGTGTTTTGCCATTTTAGTATTTGGCAAACTTTCTCCGTTAGCTTGGCGCGCGTAATTAAGGGGGCATTATGACAATTAACAGCCCTCTTTTTCTGCGCGCGCTAAAAAGAATGCGAGCTTATATTTCCGTACGGAGATCGGTCCGCGCGCCACCGTGCGCGCGACTTGTTTACGACTTTCACATTTTTATGTAAATAGGATTAAAAATTGCGTACGGATAAAAATGAATAACTCCCGGGATATAATGAGAAAGCCTAATTGGCTGTCACGAGCGCACATAATTCAGCGTGTACTTTTACAGTAAGAGCGAGAGACAATCCAATCATCAGATGAAACTTATACGCTTATATATAGTTTCTCAACGCTTGAAGTGCACGCGGGAACGATGCGGACTCGCGCCGACCAATGACATAACGATAATACGTATATGTATGTATATAGTCAGCAGCGTTCGCAGCTCGGGCGCAAGTCAATCTCGCGATTCGAGCGGCTCGAGTCGAATATGCTGGCAAAATACTTGTCGGCTCGCAAGCGCGATGTATCCGAAAGCGAGAGCGACGTGTATCGCGGCGATCAATCTTTTTCACGGCTCTCGCGCGCGCGCGGCCGATGGTATCGCCGTTCGCACGCGCTCATTGCCGGAGATCTCGTTCCACACACGTCAGCTGGCACATATGAACGCTGCTCGCGCGCACGCGTTAAAATTTCGACTTTATCGAGGTATATGCTCTTGGCGCGCGCTCATATAATAATGCTTCTCCCGATTAGCCGGTACTCGCCCACGCGGAGCCGGGACGAAAAATACCCCAGGTACACGTGCACGCGGCTCTCGAAGCTGTGCAGCCATTTGTCACCCGAGGCGCTTCCCGAGCGCCGATTTCTCGGGCGCATATATATATATGTATGTATGTAGCGAGACGAGAGCAGCGTATCTAACATCTCGCGCGGCGTATATATTTGTCACGCCGGGCACTGGCCACGGCTCACGAGAAGCGTGCAGCGCTCGGATATGATGCGCCGCCGCCGCCGTGCTATAATCCGTCACGAGCCCCCGCATCAGCCGAAACGTACATTATCCCACAGCCGGCTCCTCTTTCACTCGGCGCACGGCTTTGTTTTACTTTGATACCGCGCGCTCGCGCCAACGTATACACTGCGCGCGGAGCGAATCAATTCATCGTCCTGCCCTTTTTTTCACCCGTTCGTTCGCACGACAGGATTAAATCTGGGCGCGACGAAAGCAAGCTCAGCGATGTATAGGGTAGAATAATTATGGCGATGGATTACTCGCGTGTGAATGAATGTAAACAGCTTGTAGGGGGAGCCGTCGCTGAATCATCTTTTGAAAAAAAAAGAACGCCGCAACTGCATTGGCACTGTGCCACCGAGAGCTTCTTCGAGTTGCTGATAGCCATCATTCACACATGCCCTCGCACTTGAAGTCACGCGCGCACGTGCGCACTATCAAAATGAAATACGAAACCTCGTCGGGATGCCGACCGAATAACTGTACGAAAGCCCGAATCCCAAATCGAAAGTCTTCCACGTTAGTAAAATATGGCCTATGAATTGGGCCGATCTGGTCGGACTTCGGTTTGGTAGTCGTTTCGCGTCATTAGACACATTTGGTTTGGAATAGACGTTAAAAAATAACCATCGTTACATCGAATGAGAAGTGCATTCGCGCACTGCAAATGTCATTCGGTCGCTTTACTGCAAAAGATGATTTATCAGTTGTCCTAAAAAGTGGTTCGCTTCTCCAAAATATATGTAATCACTAGGATACAGTCATCGCGTTTTTTTCGCCATCGCCAACCGTCCGTGTAGCGTAAAAGTGATTGAGACATCAGTAGGAGAGCAGGTCTTGGTAAGTAGAAAGGGTACGGGCTGTAGACGGACGTGTCTCGCGGCGCGATGATTTTTAAAACGTCCGTACGGATGATGAATCGACGGAAAAAGTGCGTACAGCGTACCGGGCACCAACTGCTGGGACAAAGACGTTCGTCCCACGTATATATACAGGCGCCGGCAACGAGGCATCTTTCTCCTGCGAGGCGCTGGCTTATATTTCTCATCGGTTTGTCCCGCGAGACGCTCGCGGCGCCGCAACGATGCCTCGTCGTCGTTTTTCGCGACATCTCCGGCCTTGACTCTTTCATCGAGCACCAATTGCGGATAGCGGCGGCCCCCGTCGAGCAAATCGAGCGTAGCGGCGGGTATATACGCTATATACGTGCGATTGACACCGAGGAATTCGTCCGCCATCAGACGCGACACCCTGGCTCATCTCGCGGTGCAAACGAGCCGCGCGTACACTCGCTCGGTTGACTTTCATGAGCCGAATCGCTTTGTGAGGAGCCGCGTCTCTCGCGGCCTTGGCGATCGCCGCGCGCGCTCATTTACCTTCATATATACCCGCGCATCCATCCCGATAACAAACGCGACCTTGCCAGATCCGACGTCTACATCCAGCTTTCCATTATATAGCTCATTGGCCCGCGGCCAGAGCAAACTGCTCCTCCGATATTACTCGAGCCGTTCCAGCTCTGATTGGACGGACCGGGGCGGACAAAAGGTACACGCGAAACCCGACGCGAGAGAGAGATTCATCCGCGAGCAGAAAAGTGCGAGTGAATTGCGAGGATATAAACAAGCGATCGAAAAGGCTCGTGCGTAACGAGAAATTAGGCTAAATCCGTATAAGGCGAGGTTGACGTGGATATACCAGAGCTCACGCTCGAGCCAGTGTCGCGCGAGAGACATTTCGCCCGAGAGATAAGGTAAAAAAAGATTCGACATATGCAATACTGCTGCATGTATATCGTCGGCTTCAGGAAAACTGCATGCATCCAAGTTGTATTCTGAAAATTCTTCGATAAAAACATCAAAATTATAAAAAATTATGCTACGACTTTTCACTCTATTGCCTAATTGGTTAATTGACACCGTTTCATTATCGACCAAATGAATATTTTCGACTTGAATGTCGGTACTACGTACGGCTTTATGAACATGTTCAATTCATTACTGGCCACCTTGAAACCAGATCGCTGATACGTACGGTATCCTATGATTTATCGTTCAAACCACTATTTTCACTTATATGTCTATTGGTTTTACCCTCGCAATAATTCAAAATACTGAAACGTCAATCTGACAAGTCGACTAATTGGCAAAATGTTCTTCAATTCAGAAAATTATTTGAAAACAATTTTCACTCGACCGATAAAAAATGTTAAATTTAACTACAAGATGGACTCGATACAAGCGTGTCTCGGATATTGGTCCTTTTACCTTTTATTTGAGAGCACTACACTTTTGTCTGTGGACCGATGCTCGCGGTGTACTCGTGAAATAACTGGGACAAGGCTCGGCAGTTCACGGGCCCGGGTTCACCAACGACGACGACGACAGGTATTTTTATTTTCAAGGAAAACTTCTCCGATGAGTCGCGCCAATGGAATCAACAATGAGCCCATTCTTTTTGCCGACTATTGTGCCGCGTGACGTGTTCTAAGGTGTACTGGATTCTGTAAACGTCCTGGACCTGCAACTGAACGGCTAAAGAATCTGATGGTCAATTATGCATTAGCTTTTCGAGCTATTTTGGTTACGGACTCAATTGGACGTCAGTGGATAATCAACATTTTTTCCAGCTCAATCATCGCGCAGATTATCGAGATCATTGTCTCAAAACGATTATTTTGATAGATTGATTAGCGAGCCTGTCGTTCAATCCATCGGCAAGAATTGCTCTTCAATTTTCCAACCGCATGCGAGTGGAGAGAATGTTTTTGCTCCGTCCGGATTCATTGTGGAGAGATTGCGAAGAATGGATCAAAACTTGTTTGTTCTCTTATATATACTCATTTGCCATAGTAGAGACTTTGTTACTGGACGGTCTCTTTGATCTCTTTCTCTTCTAATTATTGACACTATATTTGCCCATCAATTATAACTAATAAATGCTCTCGAACGTGGTTTTCTCCATTTGAGAAATAATATGAATTAAAAAAGAGCTGAAATCTCAACTGCATTCATTAACCAAATTGCAAAGTTCTTGTGAAATTTCTCTTTCACTTAATCTTTACTTCGCATCAAAATAAACTCATTTAATTCTTTCTCCTGTTTTAGAATATGAATACTGATTTATCTTCACAGAATAACTCAGACTAATCGAGAATAAAGAATATACAAACATTGGACCTTTACAAATGAGTTAAGTATAGAATTAAGCACTCGTTGTCAATGATCAACATGTTGTACGGGTAAAACTAGGGAAGATTAGCGTATTATCTGGGCGACTCTGAACACTTATTCCTATTATTTCTCTAAATCATTGTCCTAGTCATCTTTTCTCTCTTTGTATTCGATACTTTCTTTCAAAATCCATTTTTATCAAAATTGTTGGTTTCAATCTCTCATTTCATTGATTGGCTCTTTTTCATAGCCTTAATGTGATTTTCTGAATTGGAATCTTACACGAGACTTACCTTTTTTAAGGGGTTCGGGAACTTATTAGGAGATTTCAAAAATGTATTCAAGTTGCTCAAATTTTGGAAGCATCTGGTAGGATAACCTATAGATCATAAGGTTCTATCAAAATTTGGACTTAACCTTAGATATTCCACAAATCATCAAGTTTCTTCTATCAATTTTTTTTCAGCTTCTTCAGTAAATCTACGATTCTAAAAATGAAATATATTTGTTCAAATTGAATTCGACTTATATATATGAACTATATATTTTTTGATACGTCCAATTGATTTAATAGATAGCCTTTGGAAGAAAAAAAAATTGATTTAACAATGAAAACGAAAAAAGTCAAGACTGACAGTGGTTTTATTTGTTGTTATTTTTGCACTCCGGCATGATTAATTATCCGAGAATAAAAGTGAAATTATTTCAAAACTTTAACACTTTTTTTGTTGTGATGCATATACTTAAAGAAAGGCAATAATCGCAGAGGAATTGTAAAATTAGAACGGCTTTTACGAGGGGTGAACAGAGAGTATATTTCATAAAATGATTTCTATTTCACGCGCACTTTCCCATCGAGCCGCCGTTAAAAAGAAAGATTGAAAATTAACTCGTTGTCAAGCGAAGACAACGCCATTCGCATAATTGCCCAAGACAATCCCTCGTTTGTCCGACATTCAATTCGAGCTGCATCAGCAGTACATAACGAGGAGCGCGCGCGGCTGTTCGGGCATCTTTCACGGAGCGCCTCGGACGGCGAGAGGGAAAAAAACCGTTAGCGCCGAGTGTTTGACGTTGAAAGTCGAGTTTCTCGGGAATAAAAGAGACATGCTGCTGCGGCTCGGAGGCTCGAGCTATATAGATATGACAGCTCGGCGCTGGCGCGCGCGGAGAGACGAAAGAAAGCAAAGTTTTGCGAGCTCGAAAATCGATAGCGGCTGCTTCGCGAGTGTCTAGAAACTTTTAGCGGTCGTGCGCCGACACCCTTCCACCCCGGCCGCTCGGGCGGGCTTGCAAAGTGGAGAAAATGAAATGAAACAGTGGATCTCAGCTGGCCACACATTTGCGCGTCAACACGCAGCGCAGCCGCGGAAACGTCCGTCGCTTCGGCAGTATACTTACTCCTACACGACGTTTCCTCGTCGTTCGAACTTTCTCGCGGGCATCAATCTCGCGAGCTGGGATACAAAGCCGATCCACGGGCCAAGAGCCGCGCGTCGGTCAGCCGAGAGATTTGCCGCGTGTGTCATATGATGTATGACACTGAATAAATCGCGGCCGGTCCGCGCTCGCAGCATCTCTCTGCCGAGCTTTGATCTATGGTCGTGCATGCGAAAACAGACGGAGAAACGCATAACACTAGTCGTTCCCTTCTCTCTCCCTCCCTCTCTCTCGCGCGCGCTCCACAAAGATGCCATCGATCTTTCTCCAATACTCAGCGCCGCGTTGTTTGACACTTTGACGAGAATATATTAAGTGGTTCGGTGCGCTCTCGGACGCACATGAAAATACCCGCTCCTTCCTGTGTCCCTCCAGCGATTTATCAATAGACACGAGCTCGCGCCATATTTTATCATATATGGATTTGTAACGAGTCTCTTTATATGTACGAGAGAGAGTGAGACAAGTCGTGTAGCTGTCGGATGAAAAATCAAACAGAAATGTCAACGTTGAATTCCCAATATGATTTGATCAATTGAAAGATATTGTGTATACTACTCGCAATTGACATCTCCATTCACGGAGCCATTCGACATTTCTACAGAAGCGAACGACAAACTTAACGATCTTTTCTTGTCGCAAATTTTTTACGATCGTCCGGCTAATCGTTCGGGCCGCGGCGTATCTGCGACAGACAATGGGCCACCGAGTTTTCATTTCAATGAAGTTTGTTCTCATTTTTCAAAAAACCCGACGCGAGCTTTCACTTTTCCGTCCCATCTTTATTTGACCGACGCGCTCGGATCCGCTGTTTACGACTCGTCAATTCGAATTGACAAGCCGCGCGTGCGCGGCGGTTTGCAGGAAAACGAAAGCCACGTTCGCGAGAGGCTCGCGAAACGTATAGGAACGAGAGTGTCATTGGCGGAGAGCCCATATCTTTGTTGATCCGTAACCCAAGCCCTCGCGGCCACGGAGCACATCCTGCGCGGGCGAGCGAAACATTAATTACCCGAGCGCGCTTAACATCTCGCGCGCGTGTAGCTGGATCGCGCGGGATAAAAAAGGCCGGGGCGAGTGCAGGAACAAGGTGAAAAAAAGGCCCCGGAGAGGTCGAAGGAGAAAATATGGAAATAGTTCGGAATGCGCCTGACACGGGGAAAGTTAGCGGGGCCCCGAAGCGCGCGAGGCACGATTCCTCCGCGGTGGCCGCGCGAGTTGTGGGCGATTTACAGCCCGACATATATGTATACGTACGTATGTACGTGCGCGCGGCCCGGCTCCACAATCGTAATAAGGAGGATAGGCCGCGATCGGCGTCGATTAAAATTACCATTGCCAATGGCGATATTGTGCTGTGTGTGTCATATGCGTACGCACGACACGTACGTCGGACACGGCCCTCTCCGAGGGTGGAGCGAGCAAATTAATAGTATACATATCCTGCCCGGCGAAAGTCGCCCGAGCCTTCAGACTCTACCCCATTTTTCCGGGGGGCCCGAATGGGACTGCTCGCTCGCTGGCTGGCGCGAGCGGTGACATTTCCGTTAGGCTGCCGCGCATTTTTACCCCACTCGCCTTTGAAATATCGATACTTTCACTTTTTCGCGCGCCCCAAGCCGCGCTCGAGCTCTCTTGGGAGAGCTGATAAAGACGTTCTCAGGCCGTCTCCTGTTCCGCATCTCCTTCCGTCTCGTGACTGTATATATCCACTTCCCTGGGAGCCTCGCGCGGAAACACCACGAGTCTTATGGCTCGGAGTTTTACGATAGTTTTTTAAATTCCATTAGCGTGTGGCCGCCGCCGGGCCGAGTTATTGCACGCGCGCGCAACGGATTTGCGGCGAATAAAACAAGTTCGAATATCTTCTTTATTGGCGACGTGTAATCTTTTTGGCTATTTGCCGACGCGTATATACAAACAATTTTATGAGTCGTCTAGCCCAAAGTACCGTTATCTCACTCCATCTCATCGAGCCTCGCATGTGCTTCGAACGAGCTTACTTCCATACAATGTGTATTGTTCCAAACTTACAGAACATATTGTCAAAGAGCAAATTTCAAAAGAAAATGCTTATACACTTTTCGATAGCAGCCGTTTCTACTATTCGTCCGGTGGTTTTGTGAATAATACACGAAGATCCACAGAGAAAAACTACTTCAAAGTTACACATTGCTATAGGTATGAATACGTAAATCGGGTGCAGTGTCAAGCGCCGACGGCGTGTTTGAACGAAATGTTTAGAAAAGACAAATGTCCCAACAACTGTAGCAGTGTAGTGACTCGATAGTACTATTTTTGAGATAGTGGGAATTACTATTATGTGGGTACCGTGAACCGAATATAGTAATTTTGCATCGTTATGACAATGTAGAAATTTCTCGGGGAAATGATATCTCATTTTAATACACGGAATGAATATACTTATCGAAGAAATAATGAAATTCACTCATGCTACATAAACGGTAAAATTATGAAATAACTTTTACGAAAAAATTAATTGAACTTATTCGAAAATTCGACGTGCCTGTAAGTATTATATAAGTTGAGATTCCTTCTGTTTACTGAATGTTAAATAAAAAATACGAAAAACGGTGATTCACATGTATGAGCATAACATTATTTCATCTAACAATGTGATAAAAAGTTCCGCTCAGCAATAAAAACCGCAATATTAGCTGATATGCTTAAATTTTTCACGATTGAAATTAATGCTTAAAAAAATAAAAAAATAATAAAAAAGAAAAAAAGTTATCGAAATTTTTTGGTACGCTATGCTTAAAATTATAATAAATAGAAGAGCCATCACACAAAAGTGGATCAATAGAATTATTGGGAAATGTTTCGTATGCGGAGATGAAAGTATTATTCTATATTACCAATGAGAATCAATTAGAATCAATGCGATGCATCAGCAGATTCCATAGAAACTGTTGATTACATATGTAGCAACCATTGCTATGTTGTAGAAAAGGTCGATATATAAGGTCCACGTCCATAACTTTCGACAGCGAAGGACACAGAATCTTCATAATTTTCTATACCACCCGTTATATGTCCTACGTCGCCCACAGTTCTGGAAATGAAATGGTTGCTAGGGTAATAAACAAGGATAAATGAGATATTAGCAAATTCCATATCATCCGTTGCTAAATCAGGAAAAAATCAGTATGAGGTCCACTCAAATTTTTCAAAACCTACAGAATAGTTTATGCTCGAAAATTCCTGCTGTTTGTATCCCTCAGTAACTTTTGATACTGGTTGGAAAGAGAGATAGGAATCCGACCTATACCTCGAACACCGAATCAGACTTTTTACAATTCATTGTCGAATTTTATTGGACTCACATTAAATTCCAAACTTTTGAAATTTGTATGTGATTTTGCAACGATCAAGTGAAGCCATCGTAAAACCGAAGAATTCAATATTTAAGAATTGGCCTTGTGCAACGCGGTCAATCTTTTAGCAGTCGGGAAGCAATTCATTTCATCTTCATACACGCACGAGTGCTCGGAAATAGAAGGCCTGTGAAAAAAATTCACGACTGGATTATTCGAATATTCCCAGCTGCAGATTGCGTAACGTCCTGCGAAAAATTAATTTTCGATCTAACCTCCAGCGAGCCGTCGTAATAAAAACAGGTATATATTATTAACGGGTGTAACACGTGCAAAATGCAAAGTTATCCAGACGAGTGGAATCCGCGTAGCGCCGAGGAAAAAAGCCGATTGTAACTCCAGTCACGGGTTTTCGCGGAAACAAGTCGCGACAACCTTGCCCCCGCGAGTGCCCGTCTCGGGGCAGGAGCAGCAGCAGCAAACAAATGTACAGTTGTTTGCGCTCGCGCGCGAGCGTAGGCACGGCGCACCGGTGGCACGAGTTTGTCTCGCTGCTGCGCGCCGTATATACTTACGTAAGCGCAGTTTGCTATTTCATCTTTCACGCTCGTCGAACCATCTGTGTTAAAAGCGACGTTCGCTTGGCTATACACGTATTCGTTATTTGGCGCTGGGATATTCCCAATAGGTGTCCCAGCGCGTGTCGTAGCCTCGCGTCGTTTCCATGAGTAGCTCTGAATTTTGAAAGAACGCGAAGAATCTGCGAATCCTGATTATGGATATAACCGATGATCCACGTGCTAACTTATTCTCACTTGGGAATTAGTTTTCGTTATTACCCTGTTCCGCATTGAGCGTCCGAGTCAACTTTCATACATCATTCTCGGGTCGTTGAAAGAGAGAAAGGTCATCCGCAAATTGACCTATTCGTTTCTCAATCTAAAATAATCAACGAATTACGATAATGACGTGGAGGGTCATTATAAGCATGATTATCTTAATACTTCCCATACCATTACTGTCCATTTTGCCAATGCTCATATTTAATTAGGTAGCAATTTCCATTCGATTCCCCGATAATAACACTGTGGATACAGGACTAATTATTATACTCGGATAATCATTCACCCGGGACACTGATTGAAAGTCACTTTGTTGAGCTGGTTCCTCGTTCTACCCGGTGCAAAAAATAAATTGCGCGTATGTACGGACGCGCGTAATTGGTTCAACGCGTATAAGAAAAGCCTCGTGGCGAGCCGGCGAGACCCTTTCGGAGTTTCGCCCTCTCGAAATAGAAATGGCGAAAGCAGCCCGCGAGTTTGGTGGGAGAAAAAAGTCGCAGGTATATAGGTAACAGCTATTGTGGATGAATTACGAGCCGCAGGACTCATTCATACGAGAAACAGGAATAGAAATGGAAAATCGCGCGTGTAAGTTGTCGCGCGCGCGCGGTATGCGCGCCGTAATGCTTATACGCTCTGTGACTCCAGGTGGCGCGAAACTATTTTTGTTGCCTCTATCAATCACGTAAACAGCGGCCCACGGCAAGTCAAAGTCACTTTTTCCACAACCATAAATATACTAAGCCGTGTGACGTTGATACTTACAGCTCGAGCAATATATCGAACATCTCCTTAAGGACGGTTAAAAATATCACTCACTCAGTGATATAACGTATTTTAATGTGGTGATGAGATGTATATTTTATGAATATCGCTTGTTCAATGTGATTCCGGAAATACATGGGCCCATAACCTGTATACAGGCATTTTCATGGATACTTGAGAAACGTTTAGTTTGTAAAATAATTTTGAAAATTGATCGTAGACCACGATTATATTTTTTAATAATCAATAGCGTTTCCAATGTGTACTGATGTTTTTCTTTTTAAATGGTGTGTGCGACATTTTCTTATGTATATCATTATTGAAATAATGTTGAGCCAATTCATCTATAATTTTATCTTTTACAGATGGCGCATCGAATTTAATCGATACGGCAACTCCACAATTCTCACGGTTCTGCAGTGTAAAATTGACACACATGTCGTTGAGCTAATGTTTATAATAACCAAATGAGATGCAATGAAATTGAAGAAGATTGAATGAGTCGATTAGATAGAATACAAATTGTTTTAAAGTTATGTCACCAGTCAATGCATCAGCTGAGATTGTATAGACAATGGTTTTAACCGGGGGGATGTGGATAAAGTAACGACTTGTGATCAAGATGATCGGAGTCGTGGATCGGGTAATACTGCAAGAGAAATTAGTTGATGCGCCAGGCACGAGACGAGCAGTCTTCCTAGTGGCGCAATTGACAGCGAGGCTAATCAAATATTAGGAGGATGATGTGGTTCGAATCCAGGGGTGAGTGGATGTTCCCTCTCAAAGTCTCCCGTTTCCAACGCGTTGTATGGTTTACCAAGTCCCATAAATCGAAACTTGTGAATGCATCGAAATCATTATTTACTTCTAGCTTTATTCACACAATCGCAGGGCTCTTAACTGTACGATAACATCAAAAATCAAAAGAAAGAAATTGAGAAGAGAGAAATCTGCAATCACGAAAAAGTTTTGGGTGAAACCGTCGTACAATCGCGGTACGCGCAAAAAAAGTAGCGGACGAAGATTCAGCGCGTGGGGTGGGCGGATGGAAAAGAATAATACAACGAAGCTCGAGTGGAATGTTGCGCAAGGTAAAATTGTGCGAGCAGGGCGCGCTCGACTCACTTGACGCATAATGTGACGTGGGTGGGACTTAAATGGGTGAAGGCAGTTGCGCGCGCTCGTGTGTGCTATAGCCGCGCGCGCGCGGCACAATGGCGCGCGGCGAACGAGAGACGGGGACGAAAAGATTCCGCGCGCGGGCTGCAACAAGTGCTGGCCTACGCATACTTTTACTCGGGGGCCGCCCGCGGCCCGTCCGGCCGTATACCGGTATATAAATAAATTGCGCCAATACAGCCGCGGAGACAAGATTTACCGCCGAGATTTACTCAACTTGAGTAAATAGCGGACAGCGACAAATTCAATTGACCGCACCTCCCGACGTACCAACGCCGCGCGCGAGTTCCTTAGATAGCGCGGCGAGCCGCGGCTCGTAAAGCCTTTGCCGTTTTTAAATTTTCTTCCCCTGAGGATACGATACATACATATGCTGCACCAAATGCGCGACTAATTTTAGACGCGATTTCATACCGCGACGACGCGGTTCGGACTTGATTGCGTATATATACGTATATTACACTTGCTCCTTTCGTATATACATATGTAGAAAGTAGATCAGTAGGAGCCGGTGTATATACAGCACGAACGGCCGAGTGCTGATTGTTTTTAATAGCTTGAGTAATTTCCTTAATAAAATCCCCGTAATAGGAAGAAATCGTAACAATTTTCACTCCATAAATCCGAGGGTTTGCGTTCACTTGGACCTAATGAAACTCTGTGCATTAGGCTATCGGCATTTGACACTGTTTAAACTTTCTAAATGGAAATTCGAATGTGGAATATTAGTGTATCAAGCCACTCAATCAAGCGAGAAGCATTTACTATCATTGTTTGAAATTGACACGAGTACACCTTCGTATCGAACCCATTTATGGACTATATATAGTATATCTATACATACAGACGAGTCTGGTGTACCGCAAACAAGGGTTATTTTGGACAGTTTCCAGCTTTGGATTATTCATCTGGATTCTACAAGATACTATCCTGATGACAAAAAGACGAGGAAATAATTATCTATTGTATAATAAATTATTTTAAGTAATTAATCTGTGATGGCATGAGTGGCTGACTGAACCACGATACATAAGACCTGGTCTATCTCATCATTTTCCGGACGCATTGCGTCCAAACCCCTATAGTCTGCGCATTTCGATCCTTGCGAGTAAACGAAGAAACGAGTCATGCGATGGGAAACAATCACGCGAGTTTCGCGCAGCCACTCGCGACATTACTCTTTTGGATCGGAACGCAATAAGCGGATCAAAAACGCTTAACCCCACACAAAAAAGACTCGACAGCCGATCGTTTCGGGCGAAATCGATTTGTATATACACAATGTGGCACACAGTCGAGTATCGGACGCCGAGCCAGGGTACGACGACGACGACGACAGGAGGTCGCGCGGATGCATCGGCAGCCGGTATCGCGTAGCTGCTGGGACCGTTGTGCCACTATATACAGCGCGAGCAAGTTCATTCATCTGGCCCGCGAGGAATATTATCGGCGAGTCACGGTTGCGGCCGTATCAGCGCCGAGTGTTGGACGCGCGGATAAGTAGCCGGGCCGTTAGCGCGGCCCCTCCCGCTCGGGCCCATAAATTAAGCGGCGATCATCGCGTATAGCGGCGCATCCCGCGAGATAAGTGCGCCGCGAATTTTATGGGCCGCTCAGCTGACCGGCCGCTCTCTCGGCCACTTATCCCCCCCGTCCCCATCGCCGCGACCGCGCTTACAACTTTTTCCCAAAACTACCGAGCCTCTCGCGTCGCTGGAGCGAACTTGGGATAGATTTATGGGACAAATACACCCTAATAGTGCTTTGCAGCAGCTGCGCGCCCCGCAGCTCCTTCACTTCCACGCGACTTCCTTTGTGGGTTCGCGTGAATAACAGCGAGTGTTTGGCCAGTTTCTCCAGACGACAATGGCGTAGATGTTACGTAATCGGTTGGAACCTGTGCTCTGGAAAATCATCTTCAAAAAGTGCAACAGCCTGCGGACAATTGTGGGAATCTTCCGAGAATTTTTATTGAAAATAGAGCGTAATTCGCTAACAGTATTTGTTTCTTAAGTACAGAAACACGTTGACTAATTTTTTGTGGGATTATCGATGGTACTGGGAAATCAAAACAATCTGTCGTATATGCAACCCTTGTACAAAGAGTAATATACTTCAGATTTCGATCTTTTTCATATCCAGTTTCAATTCAAAATGCTGCTTGCTCAGCTATTTTTAAAACTCTCATTCTCAAAAACCAATATTTATCAAAATTGTCTAATTTTGAGAGGAGCTAAACTTTGTCAAGACCCTCGATATAATTTAAGATCTCTGATTCAATATACATCCATCACAAGTATACTTTTTCATGATACAAGCAATTAATTTTGCCAGAAAAACTAACCATTGCTCGGCCTCGGGCGTCGGTGAAGTCTCTTCTCTTCTTCCGCTTTTGCTTTTGTCAGATTTTTTCCCCTTCTTCAACAGTTTCTCAGGCTTCTCCGATGACGAGTCGTGACGATTTCGTTGCTTCTTCTCGTGCTCCATGTCGTTACTTACGTTGCTCGGAGCAATGAAGTGATGGGTCGAGGAAAGCCCGCCGCGCGAGCGAATTTCAACTCAGAACTTGATATTGTGCAGCTACGTATAGGGACAGAGTACACGTAAAGAAATCATATTCTGAAATTGACTATTTTTTTTAGTAATTCAGTGACAGAGGGTCATTAGAACGATTCTGACAGTGACCATCGAAAAAAAAATTACAAAAAATATGGTATACCTTAATACTTTTCTCGTTATATCTTCCGAACCTTACAGCTGAAATTGCATGGTCTGCTGTCACTTCGATACTAAAAAGTAATTTTTACGATATGATTCCCATTCGTGCAGGGATTCAATCATCCAATCTCTTTGGAGAAAGAGAAATTGCAATAAAACTATCACTGACCATTTCTTCAATCGTAAAATTGCGCCTGAAAAACTATAACCCTTGCTATATTCCACGTCATTATACGAGCGACATGAGGTTAAATGAAGATTGATAAGAACTTCCATACACACCTCGCAGCAGTTTTGTAACTTAAATCGGCAAATGAATCGCGAGTTATCGCGCGTTACATCTGCATATCCATATGATTTTGATTGATACCAGTGCCCATTGTCCTGATGTACGAAGCTCATTTGAAGATTTGACAGTGAGCGAGGTGGAAAATGAGTAGGAGAGCATCCGAGAGCGAGGAGACGTCGCGCTAAAGTCGTGCCGCGCTGCCTCGGAGAGTACACACACACACGGCTATCGCACGTATTATACCCCCCGTAGAAAGTCGTACAAAGTTCAACGAAAACAAATAACTCGGAAATGTGAGCCGTTAATTCTTTAATGATGTTTGTCGAGCGAAAGAAAGGCCGTTTTACTGCGGATGATACATCGCGAGCATCAGGCGATCTCAACGAAGCTCACGACGCCCATTGTGATTTGTCGAGTGAGCGCGTATATATTATGTGAGAATAGCGAAGCGCAGCTAATCGTCAAATGTGATAGAGTACGCAGTTTACGTGTGTATGTGTATGTACGCATATGCGTTTACGAGGCTATTAAAGCGTCGCCGAGGGAGCCACGTATACACACCGGATAAAAACCACTGCCAATTCATTGGAGCATAAGCTTCCTTTTATTTTCATACGTGTACATTACGCTCTTGTGCAAATGACACTTGGCGCGTATTCACATAACATATCAAAAGTACAACTACCTCGGCCAATCCAAACACTCGGAAAATTGCTACACATCAAATATTTCACAATATGCTGATAACACCTTGTCGTGGAACTTTTTTAGTTTTCGGGTGCCCGGATTAATTGTCTTTACCTTCAAATACTTTGATTTCTCGGATGAATTCGGTCAGTCGTGTTTCTTCGAGAAATCAAAGTATCTCGCAGGATTAGATCGCGAACTGAATAATTAAGGTTGTGGGCGTTTGCCGAACAGTTCTGCCAAGAGGCCAATGGAAGAAAACTATTTCTTCGTACGATATACCATCTTAGAACCCCAAATGTGAATTTGACAACTGAATCCAAAGCTCTTGTCGCTTTCCAACACTAAGGTAACAAACTCATGGCCGACGCCCCCCCTCACGATATGCGCAGAGGCAACATCTGCATCTCCTCTGGGCCTGTCGATTCCCACGTGAGTGATTGTCCGCTCTCCATCTGGATTTCCAAGCGTCACCACTTTGTAGATTCTTTGATTTCTCTTACCCCCCTCATTCACGTCGACTATGTCCCATATGACTTGGCCTTTGAATATACTATCCATGTCAGAAATGCTTTCTTGATCATAAAAAATAATTGGACGTTCCTTTTGTGCCAGTGTCAGGAGTAGGACGCAACTGAGTATAACTGAGATTTGATATTGCATCTTTAGAGTAATAATACTGGAAATCTGTAAACATCGACAATTTTCAATAGAAGGCATGTATTCGATAGCAAAATTGTTTAACCACTGTAATACCGTAACCCGAAATCTGCGCCGCATAACTTTTAATCGACAAAAAATACTTGAATGTTTGTCAGATGAATATTAACATTCCTACAAATAAGAATAACAAAATCAATTTAAGTACAATCTACCAAATCGATAATGTCATCCAGCATTTATATATGAACAAAATATCCAAAAGTAATTGATTCTATCCTCCGGTATGAATGAATGATACTTGAATGACTAGTTCATATATCTATCTACTATAGGGTACTGTAGTTTATCTTTGTGTCACGGCACCCGGTTGGAAGCAGTAAGCTTCTTTTTTTCAGTTGTATGACGTCTGGTATCGTCAGAATTAGATGAAATGTTAGTATATTACACTAAACTAGGTAGAATGTCAGACACTTTTACTTACTTTCTTGTTTACTACTTGTTTACTCCTGCGAACTTGATAGTAATTGAATCGACGTAAGACCGAACTGTGTATGGAAGCTCCCAGTTGGGATCCAAGTGAAAAATGATGATGTGATAAGTTTCTGAATGAAATAAGTAGATTTCCTAACAGACATACTTAACAATGCAAATTTATTGATAATGTAATGTTGTGTGAACAAGTTCAATTGACTAATATATTTAGTGCTAAGGAGATCAAGCGACACACGTCGTTCGCATTATATTATCTTTATTATCACAATCATTACTACTATTTAAATTTCATTATTTTCAAAGTATCATTGTTAGAGTACTTATCGTGACAATGAACAGTTGCTGATAAAACGTTAAGAATATTTCATTTTCACGTGGGTAATGCATATTTTTAATCACACTTACAAAGGAAATAATATTCACTCATGATTGATTCTATTCTACATTTGAATAACGTCCACCTAATTGGTTCTATCAGTAACTTTGGAGAGTTTTGTAAGTTGATTCTTCAAATAAACTATATTGCACAGGTGCCTCGTACACGTTGCTTGATATCTTACGATACCGAAAACAAATTATTTATGAACATTCAAATTATAATTATAACGATTAAAGCCTTGAAAATTTGAAAAACAATTAAGGTTATACCTATTTTATGTATCTAAGAGTCTGATTTAATTCACATGATCAAAAGTGTTTCATTATTTGCACCATTTTTTTCATGAAAAATTCAGACTTGACTAATCGATGAATTAGGCTTAATTGGATTCGATTCTATTCAATTAATAATAATGCTGTATTTGTCCTTGGGGTAGAATCCATCAATCTTTCTATAGTATATTATGCACATAGAATCTTAAAAATATATTGATAAATCATTAAGCAAGAAAGCAATTTACGCAGATTGATTGGCAGTTTGATTGCAGTGATAGATGTATAATTTACTGATTTATCGAAAAATAATACTAATCTAGTTAGCGTCCCGCTCTCTATTACATACAACTCAATCTAGAACGATTAATAATTCATGTCTATCAACTGAGTTCTCGCGTAGAGAGATCATAGTATCCAGTAATATATTATTGGAAGTGCGAAAAAAGATTTAACGACAGTGTGCGAGCATACAGACTTTCATTTCTTATCGCGTTTTTCCAATTCAATTTGCTTGAGCCATATCCGAAGGGATCCCGCTGAAAATAAGATAGATTTGATGGGTTGAAATCGATTATGTTGAGAAAATTCCGCAAGTATGACAAGCTAACTGTACATCACTATCCCTCCGCGAGATTGTGAGTGGAACACTCTCGGTAACAAGCACTGCATTTGACGGGGAGGGGGCGGGGGGGGGGGGGGGGGGGGTTGTTCTATAGATATGTGCAGAGTGACACCGATATGGAGTTGGGTGAAACTATGCGTGCAAGATAAATCGGAAATTCGTTGGCCAAGATTTTATCGGCAAGTACAATCCCAAGAAATACTCCCGCCAACTCTCTAAGGAGAGCCAATCCAAACTCAACCTGTACCAGAGAGATATGAGCATCGTGAACTAGATAGCCGATACGAATCGAACACCAGCATTTACACTCGTTTAAAATTTAGTATTCGCTGCACAGTGTCGCACTTGGTAAACCATACATATACGCAAAGTCTGTAATTATACATACTGATGAATCGGTATAGTTACACGATTGTAACGAGGCTGATTCAATAAATTGTGACACTCAACACCTACGACTAGTACATACCCACAGTCGCAACCCATCTATTTGAGCTTTAAATAGACAAAGATAATATTTTCCCATACGTAAAACGTCATTTCATGCGCCAATGTGTTTTTTGAAAGACCGTTTTACGAGCTCTCAAAGCATTAAATATGGTATCCAACTGGTTTTTGTTCAATTTTAATTACTCGTGTGTTAACATGCAACACTCGTGCGTCGCCGGCCACTCGTGGACACGCGTCTTCAAAATTTAACGCACAAATAGCATATAAATGCAGATAAATTGCCGAACGAGAATAAAAAATTAAAAACAAGTCGCTAAAATTTGTAGTCTCTGTACTTACAACGTATAGGCGTATACGTATATATCCTTCCTGAGCTCAGATATTCATCACGATTCGTGAATAAATGAAATAAAATTATTGAAAAACGACAAAAACAGGTATTGATCACCACGGCACAGAACCGATATGTTATTCAAGACGAAAGTGCGGTATTATTATTTCGATGCCGCGAGCCGAGCGATGTATACGAGCCAGCGGGTATGCGGACACGCGAGGACGATCGAGGAGGAAGTAGCCGCGGCTGAGATGATTATGATCGGTTGAGGTGCGTGTATCGCACCCATGAAATCGCACGTGTACGAGTATATGTATACTTACAAGCACTGATCCGCGCAAACACGCACATACATTTGGATTAATGCACGCGTCCACTTTAAAGCTCATCAATCAGGCTGCAGCGGAATGGTCGCGCGTGGGAGTGCGTGAGAGATGAGCCAGAGTCCTCCCCCCGCGGCTGTACGCGCTATGCACTGGAGAGTCTTTGATGCTTGGTACAATCAGGATAACCCGGTTGAAGCAAATCCGATTGCAGTCAGTTAGTGGATTTGTACGAGCCGCAAGTTTACGGTGACAACTTGGATCGTATCGATTGCTTCCGGAGGAAAATCCATTTCTATCGAATGTTCCACTTAGATCCTGGTGCAATTCTGATTCACATCGAAATAATTCAAATACCCAATATATTATTAAATAAGTGTTAGTTTTCACATCATTCGTTGTTCAAAGATCGTAACATTTAAGAATTATAAAATATAATTGTTGAAAATGTTTGTATTTCACAATAATTGCACTTATTTATAAACTTGGTGATAGTATTTAGTTCAAATGTTACGTCATCACATGATAAGCTATTACATATTACATAAGTTTCGTACCAATTTATCGGAATAAAATGAATGGCTAATTTTAGTATTCAACGTGAAAAATTTCAATGCGAAAACTATTTCCCCAATCTCTGTCGGAATATATTACATCTTTTACGTTCACGAGTTTTCAAGTTAAATATCGATCTATCGAACTCAGTATATTATCCCAAATTATTATAAGGTTTTTGCGAGAGAGAAAAATTCGTGCTTCCTGAAATATATTACATTTTTCAAAATAAAGGATCAGATAGTGTCCTCATCATTTGTAAAATTTGGCGGAGTTTGTAGTAAAATTGCTCACATCTTCATTCATATTGCCTAGAAACTTATGACGAATAAGTTTGTAAAAGTATTTCGCTGACGATGGTCGAATGCGTTATTTTGTACGTATAGAATTTTTCTAAAGACACATCTCAAGTTTACTATCATTCAAACAATATCTCATCTTTTCGTCCGTCGAATCACGACCGTCTGCCGTCAGCAGTGGAAATCCGATTCAATCAAATGCGTACTCGCCTCGCCACCAGCCTTGGGAGTAAATCCGATAGGTGTCGGACAGGATGAGTCGAAATTCGCGATTGTAACAATCGGCTACTCGGATCGCAGCTCGAGCATCAAAGTTTGTCAGTGCGCGAGCGCGCGGCACTTACGATTGGATATCGCGCGGGCGATACATACAGCTCGGGGCCGATGCTATCGAGAGAGCCGATGCTTTTCCCAGCAGCGAGAGCTGCCGCGCGAGACAGTTATGTGCGCCGCGGGCTTGTAGCTCGGCTTGTCGAACATGGAAAAAATCCCGGGGCCTCTCTTACTCTCTCGCTCGCGCTCTTCATTTCGGTGCGCTCAGCGCTGGCAAATGGGCTTTCGCTCGCGCGTACCTACTCACGACAGACTTCGACTTGTCCGCCGCGCGCATCTTTGATGCCACGCGCGCGCGCGCGCTAATTTGAATCGAAACGTATGGGAGTAATTAGATATAGACGTGTGTATACGCGATCGCTTTATCCGGCTCGCATCTGTCGGTCGCTATATATGCGCCTCGTCGTCGTCGCGGCTAGTTTTAATGCGATATCGCAGCTGTTGCGGAATCGTCTCTATCTCCCTCTCGCGCGCTCTGAGCTCCAGCGAATGATCAATCCGCGCGCCAATGTATATACCAACGTGTATATATATGTGTGTATACCCACACTCGAGCGCGGATACTGCGAGCGGGCACGCGCTATCTCGATATTTATTATTATACGCTGCTCTTATTTTAGAACGAGTTTCAAGCGGCTAATAAAATTATTTTCATCCGGCAAAAATCACAGCTAGTGTGTGTGTGTGTGTGTGTGTGTGTGTGTGTGTGTGTGTGTGTGTGTGTGTGTGTAGGTACACATTATCGCGTATACCTCGGCGACTATTAAACGCGGGCGCGAGCACGCATACGTAGGAGCGGGGAAAATTGAGAGGAATTGCAATCTCGTATTGAAATGTCCTTTTGAGGGCAGAGCGCGCACGAGGCCTCCGTTCGAGTGATCGATTTTTCCGTCCTGCACTCGTCAATTTACATTGCGCCCAACGCGCGCGTATGTATATACATCGGCTGATCGAGGATTTGAAAGTCGAATCTGCCCGCCGTGATCCCTTTCACAACTGAATTAGAGAAAACAGCGGCAAACGAGATCGAAAAGCACGCAAGATTTTTCCCCCGGCGACTTTCCCAATTAAATTTTCATTTTCATTCGCGTGTGTATGTGTTACGCTCTCCTCAAAATAGCCATTCTCAATCTTCGATGACTTTTCGTACGGGGCCGTAAAACGAGGAAAAACAATTTCCCCCGATCCAACGACCCGGTATGGACGTAAATCATCTATGACAAAATCATACTCGTGCCTTTTCGGGACACGCAGTCGTGCGCAGGATTCCGATTTGTCGAAACGGACCGAATATAATCTACTCTTTTTAACTGCTCGTAAAAGCGTTTATTTGTTTTTCATTGTGGATTTTCGTCGAGCGTTGCTCAATGAAACTGCGACTCCAGTGCGGCACACATACGTATCTATACCCATACGTGCATGCGTTAATTCGTTCAAATGATAAGTGGCGTGGACGATTGGATTGAGTGGCGGGTAAAGTAGTAGAGTTAGCGGCGCGCGTAACTCAGCGCGCGACCCCCCGTTGATGGGTATCGCACGCGCGCGGCGGTGCAGTCCAATATTCTCGCGTGATTTACATCGATCGCGGCATGTATTCGAGGCCGCGCCGCTCGAGCGCTGTTCCCATAAGTACGTGAGCATTTCTGTGTGACTCATCACTTTTATAATATTAATTAAAAAAAAAAATTCTCTTCCGAATTATGAAAAACCGTTCCATTTGGATAATGTGATTCGTTAATGTGTATTTTCAATGTTCCATACGTTACATTATAATGTAACGTTTTACTACACCTACAGAGTCTTCAAAAATACGTTGAAATAAACGGTATCGATTGATTTTCTTCTTGATCTTTTTCGATGACCCAAAACTATTGAAAATATCTAATAGATATCGAGATGGGATGGGAGAAGCGTTGACTGCGATGTATGGATTAGCTTCGAGAGAAAACAAATGCCGAGAAAAACTGAGCGTGACTCAGTTTTGAAAAAATTGAATTTTTATAATTTTTCTAGTATTTAAGTGATGATTCAACGATGGTCCTGATCGACCATACATGAGCTAAATCATTCTTCTATCCAATGAAATATCAGACAAATGTATAACATGTATTTCAACGCAAAATGCCATGCCCTTGTTGGACTAAATAGCCTCAAGGTTAGTTACGTTAGTTTTTCTTATCATAAATTGTCCATCTGTTAAAAAACATTTTTATATCTATGATTATATGTAAGGAGATATTTGATGAAGATATAATATAGTTCATGTTCTTAAAATAATATTTTTATTAAATTCCAGTCGTGCGTGTGTGTATGCGCGTATATGGCTATAGGTACTTAAATGTTGGCTGAAAATAAGTTACAAAATTGGTTTTGCGTTTGACGAAGTGTTATGAAAACAATCAATTTCAGTTTCAAAAGTGGGGCTAAAAAATACGCGTCTTTGATCAAAAGCAAAGAATCAGATAGAAATTCTGATAGATGCAGCTGGAACTGAGAGTCGCACGAGTCGCGCGGCTACCGGTCGTATACATATACACGGCTCACGATTCGCGAGTCGCGGGTGTTGCCGCGCGCGCGACGATTAATAACGAGCGCGCGGCCCCTCTCGTCTACCGTATAGCGCGGCCAAACAGCGACTCGCTTCTCTTTTCCCCTGAGCGATTAATGGGCCCGCGTCGTCTTAACGGCGCGGGCCGCGCCGCGACTTTCACTCCCCGAGTGATATGCCTCTTTGTTGGCGCGCACACACAAACACTCATACCGTGAGCCACGATTCTCACGCACGCGACCTTTTGTTTTGGCCACAAGCATCTTTTCGACTTCGCGAAGGTACACGCGCGCGCCCGGGAGCCCCGACACTCGACCCGATGCAGCCATGATTTACATATAGCGTTTGTAGATTCAACGGCTCCTCTGTGTACATTCGAAAAACGGTCCTTGATTGGAGAGGCGCGTGCGCGTGACGGAGAGATTCAGATTCAGATTTGGATATTATTTATTATCTGAACATTATGCTGCACGAGAATTATACAACTGTGAACATGAAGGATTATTATAATTAATTATAACTAAATGAGTCGGGCAAATGGCCTCGCTAGAGTAGAGTACACAGGACTAAGCGAAGCAACAACGAGTCTGATGAGTTATACAGTTAAAATTCAAATAGTTATTATAATAACAGCAGTGAATAACAGCATTAGCCTCGGATTGGGTCAGGCGAAACAGCTGGGAGAGAAGTAAGGAAGACAGGAAGGCGAAAAAGCATGTGTTTGAAAGTTTCGAGCCGAGGCTGGCTGTGTGATGTTTGGAGGAAGAAAAATAGAGACATAGTGGACCAGAGCTTATTAGGCTGTGCGCTGGATCGAAAATCACATACGAGTCTGTTTCAAAAGCTCACTCGAGGCTGTAAAATCACGATCGGTGGGCACTTCATTCGAGCCGATAAAACGCTTTACGACCGGCCGGCGTTAGCCACGAGTCGACACCCAGTTCGGAGCAATAAACCATTTTTTCTCCCTGCATGTACGACAATTTTTACACGCACACCGACTCCTCGCGCGCGCTCTACTTACGTTTACGGCCCCTCCGTCTATGGGAATCAAACTGCGCGATTCCCGGAAAATCTTGCCAAGTTTAATGGGTTTGCTCGACGCGACGATTTTTAGAAACGCTAATTATTCAATTTTCTCGTCTAGTGCGGAATATGGTAGCCGATTGTTTCGTCCAGATGATCAACATTGTGTGACGATCGGTAAGCGGTGTGTCATTTGACATTTTCTCATCGAATTCCATTAGTATTTGCTCGTAGACAATGACTATTTTCGATTGTATAGTCATATCGCGAAGGTACGAAGTGAATTATTGATTTTTCGAGGATCGGCGGAGCCAAAGGTTCAGGACGATTTCAGTCGATCGTTCAAATTTCTATTCGTCAGAGTCACGGGCGGGTGAACCCCGGGTATATCGTGTAAAGTGTGCCGAGGATCAACTGTTTTCCCGCGTCATCAATTGATCATACGCATCGAAGACAAAGACTCGGGAGTCTGGTTCGATTCCCAATGCATACCGAAGCTTCTTCAAGGAGACGTCGGCGAAAAATTCAAGCATCAGCGACGCACAAAATGGTGTTTGGAATACTGAAAATCGAGACGAAATCACGAGAGTGGGTCACAGGATATATACGCGCGTGCAGTATACAGACTACAGCTGGGGGGATATAGAGGAAGCTGGTGGATTTTTCGACAGCCCCGGAAGGAGCGCGGAATGATCGTGTGTACATGTACGCGCGGAATTAGCGAGCGCCGCGAGTAAACTGGTCAATATAGAGCTAATTAGGTCTCGGCGAGAGAAAACCAGGGAAAAATGCGCGCGCTCGCGTCGTATATAAAACGCGCGAGGACGGGGAAAGAGAAATAGATAGAGAAGAAAAGTGCGCGGGTTCGTGGAAGTGCGCGCGCGCGATTTCTATATCACGCGGCTGTGTCTAGCTGTTATATTGTGTGCGACGGAATCAGGCCTGCGGAAATATAGACCGCGCGACTCGTCGTCGGCTCGAAATAAGCTGATTTATATATACACGGGCAATTGTGTGGTATATGATGTATCTGACGCAATTGCCTCGCGCCGAGACACTGGCGCACTGCACCTATAATATAACAGATATATATCTCGGCCCGAGCCGCGGCAATATTTATCAAGTCGATTGGGGGAATAATTAATTCGGAGCGATCTATCGATCGGTGTCGAGGCGCGGCTGCAGTCGATTCGAGATAAGCCGGTCGCGACAAGACAGAGAGAGAGAGAGAGAGAGAGACAGACAGACAGACAGAAGTGCACGGATAGAGGAGAAAAATAGCGAGGCCGAGTTCCGGCAGCCCATTGTTACACGATTCGTCGAATAAGCGATCCTTATAGCCTCAGTTACATATCGCGAGTTACGTCGCGGGTCGAGTTTAATTAAAAACGCCCGCGTGGATATTTATGCATGTATAGCTTAATGAGCTGGACTTTTCGAGCTATGTATGTATGTGTATGAGTATGTACAGTGTGTGTGTGTGTGTGTGTGTGTGTGTGTGTGTGTATGCATGTAAAAGAGGTCGCGTGGGCAAGGCGGAAAGTGTCGGGGTAATAGGTGTGTGTGTGCGAGTGTATGTGTACACCCACCGGCGCACCGCGTGACCTTCTCGCACGGCTCGCGAGAGAGTAACTAACGGATAAGGCAATTCGACACCGAATGCGTCGAGTCAAGTTCAGGGAGAAGGCTCTTCCTCGCGCCCGTCACGCCTATGGCGTTTCTCTCGCGCTGCAGCCAGCACACCACACACGCACGCCCGCGCGTAAGAGTAAAAGGAAGCTATCCGTCGAGCTGATCGGCTTGGGAACGATCGAGGCCCGATAAAGAATCGCTTCAAGTTTAGATGCGCCGCGGCCCCCGTACCTTCCTTTTCACTTTTTCACCGCGACTTTGTCACGGGGGGAAGCAGAGGCTATTAGGGGGCCGCCGCCGCCGCCGACTGACTTCCCTTTTGTTCGCCCACACCGCGCGCCTCCAGGTGTACAGCCCGAACCGGACGAGTTGAATTCGGCGCGGATCGTGTGATGAGAGAGCCGGAGCGCGACGAATGCATCTTTATTGCGTTCACGGGCGCGACGCTGTATACACGCTTCTGGGAGCAGGAGAGTTTTGGATCAGGCAGTCGATCAATCGCTCGATATCGCACTCGCAGAAATCGAATTTTGATTGGAGAGAAGAGAAATCAGGATCGACAAGCTGTAACGAGCCAATGATTATTCTCGGCTGCTAAACAGACTCATGGAGCAAGTTCGAGAAAAGAGTCTTAAGGGAGAGGATATCAAATTGTGACTGATGTTTTGACTGGTTCAAAAAGCCGATTTTTTCGATAATCATATTTTAAGTGCACTCGAGAACTTTGTTCTTTTATACTTATATGGATCGAACGATCGTCGGTAATATATGGCTTCATAATCTGATCGACGGATGAAGAGGAAGATGGAACTTTGGGTAAAACAAAATGGTTTTCTCGCGAGAGCTACCATGCCACCAATTTTGTTTTCAAAGACTATGAAAAAAACTTCTTGTATATTTCAAGGTATGTATATTTTATTGTATATAGGAAGCTCAACATTGATGAATCTCATGGTTTCTCTACGATAAATTCGATAAAATTTCCGAAAAATACTTTAACCAGTCACAAGGTGATATTACTTTTCAATCCTCGAGCGAATCTTCTCGCTACAACTATGTCAAGTGTATTTATCTTCTTTGACTAAGATTCGATCTCTTCGAGTGTAGTTGAATCATTCGATTTCGTATTTCTACCCCGGAACCAAGTCATTCCCATAGCGACGCCAACTGAGACGAATCGACGAAAAGTTAGAAGTTGATTAACGCGAGGTATATATACATTCACACAAGCATACCGCGAGCGAGCGAGCTATTACATGGGGCCGGAGCGCAAGCGTTATTGGCAGGTTTGCGTTTTCAATTGTGCGCGACGTGCCCCGAGAGCCGCGCGGCGCAGTTCGCACGCGGCCGAGAAACTACTTACACCGCAGCCTCGACCGCAAACTCCGACCTGTGCGCTGCAGTCAAACAATTACACCGAGCGAGAGAGAGAGAGAAAAAAAAAGGCATTGAGGGATCGACGAGCGAACAAGTGTTTTTCCCCCTCCGCTCGCGACCAATTCGCGTCGAGTCGTGATACTCGAGTTGCAAACGAGCTGCTGAATTAAGGTAGGTGTACCCAATATGCGCCAGGACCCAATATGCGCCACCCTTCGTATTTCATATATACGTGCGTCTAGAGCATCGCCGCGACACAGAATCTTGTCGGCAATGCTAAATAATGAGGAAAGAAAACATTTTCACCGATCGGGAACCCTTATACCAACTTGTTACAGCTCGTTTTATCCATTTTTTCGCCAATTTTCATTCTCGATCTAATTTCGCTCAGGTAAGTGCGAATTTTTTTAATACCCTTAAACTGGGCCAAAAAAATCGAGCGACATATCATTCGATTCATTGACATTCCATCTACATCATCCAATTTTTTTTTCTTTGTATGACCTTTTTATCAATCGTTTCAATAGCTCTTCGTTATTTTTATCAAATGTACCCAATATGCGCCACCCCTATTTTCTTGCTCTAGAAGCTACAATCA
>CM037084.1:58608709-58638269 GCA_020882725.1 Aphelinus certus
TCCATTTCAGTGAGAACATCTCAATTATATTTAAAATTACACAAATAAGAATGTTCATCAATTTGAGAGATTAATATTGGAATTAGATGTTGCATAAGTTAATTTTGTTAATTCAAAAACAACGGTTTTTCATGAATTTTAACTGAAAACTTGATTTGATTTAGGTTGTTAGAAGTTTATATAATCTATTTACTATGGTTTAATCAAAGACAAAATGTATTTTCCAATAGAATTATATCAGAAATATAATTTTTTGTTTGTATTTCATCCATTTCAGACATGCTTCATGCTTCAAATTGGATGAAAAGAAGTATTTTCAGGGTGGCGCCATTTTGGGTACACTAAAAATTTTTTTCCGGAAAATTTTTTTTTTTTTAAACCGTGGTATCTTAGCGTAGAACTGTTCAAATTGAATAAGACTTAGCTCATTTTGTAGGTATTGAGTAGATCTTTCATTTGACACCAATTATGTTAGAAAATATTCATTTGACGCGGTGTAGTGACCTTTCTCGCTTAGGTGGCGCATATTGGGTACAGGTACCTTATATCCCACCGGCTGAGAGCGAGAGCTTCTTCTTCGGGTCCACGTAATTCCTCACTTCTTCGCCCGGGTCTGCGCAATCGTTTTTTTCTTCGCCATCGGACGCAAACGGGAAATTGACGCGGCTCGGGTGCGCCGAGGCGCCGGCCCGTTGATTTATCGCTTATTGTGCATTTAATAATCCCTAATGCGAGAGCCCGAACAATTATTATATCCTTATCAGCCGGCTCGTATTGTGATACTGTCGGTATTTCATCGCCCCGTTCGCTCGGCCGAGTATTGTATTATTGGATAATACCCGATTCGCGTATGGGTTTGCGTAATCTCCCGAGCAAAAAAAAATACTCGAGTTATTGTATGATCGGCGATGGAAAAATCGCTCGATCTCGAGCGGCTCCTACTGCAGTCCCTTTCGCCCCGAAAACCCTGTACCGCTTCGCGAACTTTTAATTACGCGAGCTTTATACGTACAGCATGAGACTATATTTGATCCATCAGCAACGATCGCATCGATACGTACTGATTTATTATTCCAATGCCGGCTGAGGATGAGGGGAAAAAAGGATATAAAAGCGTACGTAACAAATAACTTTCCCAGCCGCCGCAACGCGGAGGTACCTGCCATACATACATACAGCATAACAACGCTGCAGATATCGGTCGCAGGGCAGGTGTGTACGAGTGGGGGAAATATACGCCCGAGCCCGCGGGGATAATACTCGAAAACGATATTGCCAATCGATCAGTCGGGTATTACTACCCGATAGGTATACAGATATATCGGCCGCCGCGCGCACCGGCCGGCGAAAGAAGGTCGCGGAGCGGCGCACCTCGCGCCGATAGTTTTTTTTCCCAGTCGCGAATTCCCCGACGCTATATGCGCGTACTCATGTATAGTTATATTTCTCCCGGCCAATTCGGCACACTTTTGACACAGATGCGGCTCCGCTCGAGGGCCAGAGGTCGAACAGTATAGACGTACGTCGGCAAATAATTACATCACGGGTGTGTGCGTGTATACGGGGAGTAGTCGGAGGTTAATTGGCTCGGGGCCCATCCCCCCGCCGACGCGTTCCCACACTGCACCTATATCTTCGATTTCTTCTGATCCCGCGAGTTCATCAGGCGCCGAGACCCCCGTCGCTCGCGCGACCCACATTCGCAGCCGCGGATTCCGCGCGCGAGAGGTCGACAACGTTGGTTTGTCTCCTTCCGCTCGTTTATGAAACGCAGCCTGGATCTCATCGCGGCTCTCTCGTCATTAAGATAAATCCGCCGCGTTGCGTCGCTGTGTTACACGCTGTTACGCTGTACGGTCGATGCGCACTCGTATGTATTAAATGCTCGAGCGTTTAGCTTTTTTTGATGTGCGTGGGGAACAACCGATGGGTATAGTGTCTTCGTATTACACGTGTGAAAAGTGCATATTCAGGTTCAATGACATCTAAATAGCGATGACAAGTTTGCGCCACTTGGTTTTTAAAAAGATGTTATCAAGGTACATTTTACAAATTCTAGAAAAAAATTTATTCTATTTTTAGTGCAACGACTTAATATATTATTATATTTAATATATTTAATATATTTTTAACTATAGTTTACGAGGCAGAGCGCCAGGTGTTTTTTATTATTACCAAAAATACCGCAAATTCTCTGTACAGAACTTCGAACTGTCAAGGTATTTTTCTGAAATACAAAGTGTCAGGAATGATCTATAAGAATTTTAAATCGTTTGGAGAATAGATTTTTAACACTTTGAAGATTATTTTTCACTGAGTCCGCGGTGAATTACTCCGATTGGAGTATAATTCAAGCTTATTACTCGGATATAAAGAACCGCAACTGAATAAACGTCGGATCCAGATCATTGTCGATACCCATGATTGACTCCTTGGCCGTTGGAAGAGTATTACTCAAGATCTGTTTCCAGACAATTCCTCATGCCCGTCTCGCGATATACTCGAACTCAAAGAGAGGGAGAGAAAAATGGTATCAACGTAACGATCCGGTGTGCGATCGGCTCGTGTCGTAACAGCAAGAAAAAGCACGGGGATGAGACTTTTGAAACTGTCGAAATTCAACAATTCGAAAAAACCGACGAAACGTTTTTACTACTCTTCCGTGTTGAATTTCACGCCTGTTCCCTTTCGGCGCACCCAAACCGTGCTATACTGCCCCGGGAGAGTGGCGACTAACAAGTTGATTTGGATTCAGGGCGAGAGTCTATCCCCTCGCTTCGCTAAACGCGGCTCTCCAGGAGAAAAAAAAATTCGAGTCGCAATCATTTATTCCGCGATCTGTATATATAAAGCGGTAAACGCTCGGTGGCGCATTATTTTCCGCTACCCGACATTTAGTCCCGTTTACGCGTTGTGTATGTATAAACGCTTCGGGCCCGATTGGTTAACATGCGAAAAATGTACAATAGCCGCAAGCTCGCGTGGTACAATGCCGCTGGGACACGCGGGTATATATACTTTTATACGACGACGACGACGTGGCGTATGCGATTCTCGTTTTGGAACAATCGCAATTGTCATCCCCGAGTAACGTATCACTCGAGGCCGATACTATTGTCTATTGGCCCTGGATATATACATACTTACGCGAGGCCGCGACTCCTCGGTGTGTCTGTTTATCTCGAGCGCGATTTCTTCGAGCCTCGGAGCTAGGATAAAGACCTCAAACCCGAGGTGTGTGTGTGTGTATATATATACGCGCCGTTTCAAGCTGGCGGACAAATTATTTGAACGTTCGACTGTCTGGGTCGATTCGCGAACGGCCGCGCAATAGTAAATTACGGCATCTGCAGCGTGTATATAAGACGAACGTACTCCGGGCCGCGAATATTGGCAAAGTTCATTGATCCGTTTGAAAATCGAATCGCTCGAGCTCGCTCGCATCTCATTAGCCGTTACGAGTTGTTGGCGGGGTATGAAGGGGGCGACCGATAGGCCCGACTGATGCATCGGAGAATTGCAATCGAATTTATGGAGCAATCGTCGGTGAATAATGAAAAAGCCCCCGCCAAGACGTATCGCAACGGCGGCCCGCCGCGATCTGCGAGCACCGATCACCGGCTACACGAGCCCCATAATGGAGAGGCACGAACGTGCGCTCGTTAGTTCTGTACACATACACACACATACACACATTTGTCTGCTGCTCTTCTATATCGTTCCGTGTGGCTCGACTATATTTATTATTTACGAGCGCGTCATTTGTCACTCTGTCAGATGTTTGGCCGATCGGGAGGCGCAAGCGTCTCTCGCTCCCTCTCTACCCGGCGGATAAACTTGTTCGCTGATTAGACCATGGTGTGTATAACCGCTTGATGTACTCGTACAGCCGAGGCTGCAGTGGGTGCGCAATTTAATAGTACACGCGGGATTAGGTGGCAAAAATTAAGTGGAATAGCGCATCGCGTTATGCGCGAGATAAATACGCTCGCTCGTATATATTGTATATTATAGGATCGCTGCAGTAATGCGGTGCAGTGCCTCTCGAGAGTCTCGAGCCTATACTGAGCCGAGCGTGTACATATGCATGTTGTACTCTTGTGTCGTATAATATACCTGTAAATCGTCGCGACGCGATATCGATGTATAGAATCACGAACGACCGACCGAGTATTTAGACGTCCGATTCGCGCTCACGCGGGGCCGCGTGTCTGACATCTGGACAGCTTCATTTATACGCTGAAACTCTTCGGGGCAGTTTTTTCGAAAACCGAACAAACGATTTTTTGCAGTCGTTAGTCTATTATCGCATAGCCAATGCGGTTTGACTTTCCGGAGATATTAACTGATCATTGATGATTTTATCCATACATTTTTTTTACGTACTCAGTACGGGATGCTGTTTATGGGAAATCAGAGGTCTAATCAATACCGTCAAATAGAGCCAAACCGCACCTGGCTTGGACTTTTCTACGTTGAGTAATAGTATTTTTTTCAAATTGTCCCTTTCGGTCATTCGGATCCTCGTGAAATCGGGAGTAATATCAATGATTAAGGGTGTGACGCGTGTTGGGTACTGTTGTAAAAAAATGGAATGCCTATTAAAAAGATTAATAAAAAATACCGGACGTATGATGAAAAAAAAGGATTGGATGATTTGCCAAGGATTCAAATGGTATGTCGTTCGTTTTTTTTACCAAGTCTTGGTGCATTGAAAAAATTTTAAGACGAGGAGTCGAAAGTAGAGAAAAAAATTAGCATAAAATGATACTGAGAGAACTCAATAATTAGGGTGTATATATCTCCTAAAGAATTGTGATCCCCCAAGTAAACGGGTCTCCATATTTTTTTATAGGTAGCGTGATTGAATCAATCAGTAGCTCCTCAATTTTGAGTTTTTTGCACGATAAACGCACATAATTTCAACATTCCAGTGACCACTGTAATCATTTGGAACCATAATGCGACTAAATTTTTCGAGGTAGATTTTTGGTAACCAAACAGGTGATGTAATTGCATTCGTTTCACCAAACATTTCGATTTGTCTGGGACATTAACCGATCACTGCCAATTTTATCCGCGTGTAATGTGTATCTGTATAATACGAAATTTCATACATGTACATATGCATTCCTTGGATAAAAACACGACAATATTTCGGGGAAATCGAATATCACGTTAGCTGCCGAACGACTGCGTATATCATCCACTTGGGTGACGGAAAACCACCTACGAAAGCTACAGCAGGATCGGACTCTCAAATCTTAAGTGGTTAATCCTGGTTAGTAAATTACTCGAATACATTATTACGGTTTATAGTATAAGGGGTCCCGCGATACCCTGATAACTTGCGCCACATTAATACAAACGATAAATCTTTTTGAGCCGTTGTGGCGTATCAGCCGGCACAGTGTATCAGCCGTCGTCAAGCCGTTTGCGTTTATCGCGAGTATAACCGTAAAACTTGAGAAGCTACCGATAAAATTCAATGCAGCACCGCAGTAAAGAGAGCGAGGCTTTTTATTTAGCTCGGACACGCGTTCACCGGGGCTATACCTTGATTTTTGAGGTACTACCCCTAATCATTACAGCTTCGACGTTCTGTCGATTCCCGGTAAGTACCGAGTTGGCCGATGATCGACGGCATAAATGTTCTATCGGGCTCCCGAGAAAACCAGCAACCTCCAAATGAGAGAACGTGAGACATATATACGTGTGCTGTCGGCTGGTCAGTTCTATAGCCAAGAGCGAAACCGTACAGCCAGTGGAGGACATACGGCGGAGGATCTGGAGAGCCGGAAACTCGCGGGTGGGAATCGATTGGCGATCTCGTTCGATCGGATCACACACAGTCACAGACACACTGGGAGAGCAGGGAGAGTTGGAATGAGTAGCGCTGTCGGACGAAGGAGAGAAGGAGGAGGAGGGGATAAAAAAAAGGTTTCTCCCGGCACGCGCGTGCGATCACTTTCGGAAAGTACAAGCGAGCGATGGCAATGGCGATGTGGGATCGCGCAACTGACGGGATCGCCCACAACGAGCGCGCGATCCCCTCGCGCGGATTTCTCCGCGCGGATTCCAGGTCGACTAATGTACGCCGCGCGCGCAGCTGTATACACACACACACGCGCGCGTATCGAGAGCCGCGAGTGTGATGTACAGTTCGCATTGTCGATCTCGCACAATGGGCGCCAATGTGTGTGTATGTATACGTATATATACTCTCGTTCTCTGTCTCTCTCTTTCTTAATTAGACTTTCGCTTGTTCTAGCGGCGATTTTTTAGCGTGACGCGCGCGTTTGTCGTGCGCTATACGGCTGCGGCGGCGGCGGTCGAATCGAAGACTCATCCGCGCGCTACGGGAGGGTGCGTTACATATATCTATATACCCGCATAACAACAGTGAAAGTGGCGATTACGAGATAAGAAACGGCCCGAGGCTGTCGATTGACAGCCACGCGGCACTAGTGTAGATATATTTTCATCTCTTTGTCGATTAATACGCCGGGGCGGAACGAGGCAAAACAAAGTCGTCGTTTAGAGCTTGTATACATGTACGGACAGAGACAGAGGCGGCTATTCGCGGACCGGACGTCGCTCGGATGCTTCTTTTTCACGCAGCGCGCCGCCGCCGACGACTTTCCAATTACGCCCGTGCGTAACTCCTCTCTCGCTCGCGAGCTCGCCATATATAATACTCGTCGCGCGCGCGTATTCGAATATATATCCGATCGTGTATATACATATATGTAACGGAGTCGAGTCATTTGCATTTACCCCAAATAATCGGGCCGCATTAATAAGGAGCTGATAATACGAGCGGCCGCCCCCCTTTGCCTATATGTACATACTCGCGAGTCGCCCCGTTCGTCGAGCCCCAAGGTCGCCAGACTCGGCGGCGCGCGCTTTCAATATGCATTTTCAATTAGGACGCGCCATAATTCAAGCAGGTGTGCTCGCGAGTGCTTTATCTGCGTCTCGTCGTATATACGCGACGAGGACGCGCGTGTCCTAAGCGCGCGAGAGGCGCAAATGAATCCGCGGAGAGGGGCGTGTCGCCAATTAACTCCTCTCGCTCCAACTCGTACGGCCTTTGTCTCTCTCGCGATTGCACTCGCGCCCGTAATACGGCTTGTCCGGCTTGGACTACACCGAGTATATATCCTCCGCTATGGCCCGACGTACGGGACACAAAACGCGTTTTTCACGTGGATGTATCGTATTGGCCGCGGAGGATGTTTTACGCCCCTAAAACTATCCCCACGGCGGCGGCGGCGCCGCGGAGGATGTTTTAAAATTACACTCCAAGTTTACGGCGCCAGGGCGTGCGAGTGGCTGTGCGCGTGCTTCGCATTGTCGGCGAGATAATTCACTCGCAAATTGAAAGCTGTACACGCGTTGGGCTGAAGCGAAGGGTTCGATGGGACTGTCGATGTTCCACGGCGCACTAAATCAAACGTTGTTTCTACCAGACCAAGGTTACTTCTTTGCACTTTTCAACCGACGTGCCACGCAGTATTCGAATGGATGAACATTTGAACGATCTACGTACTTACCTGCTGATTCATCTGAAATTCATGAAAATTTCGTGCGAGCCAGACATATTTTGTGTCGAGAACAGCAGCTGGATCCTGTTTGATTACGTTTGGAAATATTCCTGAACTTCAGTGAACGTTGAACCTGAAATAAACAAAGGCTTACTCTCTAAATTCAAAATAGTAAAAAAAAAACATACTAATTATTGAAATTCAAGATATCTAAACAATCCAAATAAATAGAATAATCCCAAAGGATGGACATGGAAAATTTTGAAGATTCGAAATGGAAAGCTCGCATACTAATCGTGATATCCAAATGAAATTCAGGACCCACAATAACTGATCTAGGATTTCAAAAACTTATGAAGAAATAATTATTTTTAGATTTTCTCAAAGTAAACGTCTGAAAAAGGTGAGAAAAAAACGAACGAAAAATATATGTCAAAGGGAACCTATATAGTAGTTCTTCTTACATCAAAGCTGAGTGTTACATTTAATTAATTGGAATTACTGTTAAATTTTCAAACGGTTGATCCTAGATCATTCCCACGAGAAACAAGTTGTTCGTGTGTAAATCATTTGATGATTTAATTTATGATATATAGAGCGTGACGAAACGTTTTTCCCGAGTCACATCACCTAATTGTGTCTTTCATAATGACGTTGAAGACACGAGAACTAAGGCCCAAATTATTGTCGTTATAGTTTCAATGAGCATAAGTCGAAACGTGCGAGAATAATCCGAAAAGAAGTCGAAACGTTCTACTTGGTTTTCGTGGGAAAGAGCGAAAATAACAGGACAAAGCAATTGTATCTATACCCCGGATAAGTGTATCACACATTCGCGTCCCAAATGTTGAGTTTGGATGCATTCTTCTCGATCCAAAGATATATTTTGTTTTTTGACAAATGTTCAACTATGCAGTATATTTTTACCAGCATATTAAATTATTCAACGGAAATACATAATGTGACTAGACGCACTAAACAAAAATGTAGTGTTAGTCGAACCAAAATTACAGTTTAGAGTCGTATGTATAATTATTTTTCATAGTAATTCTCGTCTCTTACAGTCTATCTTGGAGCAGGATAAAATGGCAAAATCCTCGTATACAGTAGAGTATATAATGAAACGGAGAATAAAGAAGGTGAAAAGGCAGCGTCGGAGTGTTTTGGAAAGCGCGCGAGGGACTTTGTTTGTGTGTGATAATCTTGGTGGCAGTTGTCGGCAGCTGCGGGACAGAGGCAGCGACGTGGCGTCTGCTCGACGGAAACTCGGGGGGATGGGAGATAAAAGGAATGACTTCTGGCGCTCCAAGATTTCGGGTAATCCCCGAAGGCACGTAGACTTTCGGTCTCAAAAGAAGACAAGATGAAATCGCGAATCAAGTGAGAGGCTGCCAACAGCCTTATATACCCTGTTTTCTCCTTAAAAAACTCACGACGTCCCGCATATTATGCATGCACGCTGCTCGCACAAGTATAAAAAGCCGATCCCCTTATGAGAAAGTGATGTGCGGCCCAGAATAAGCGTGATTCGATTGATTACTCAAGTTTTAACCACAAAAATTTCAATTTATACGTTGAGATTATTTTTAAATAAATAATCATAAGATTAATAACAATTATTTCAACAATGAATAATTGACTGTTCAAGATGTTTCAAGCTGTACTTTTATACTGAATAATAAATAACCAATAATATTAATTTCCATATTTCAATAAAATTTACAAATATAAATGTAATTGTAACTATTTGATTATTTTCATGCAGCACGATTGATATGAATTATTTTGGGAAAAGACTCAAGTCAAATTGAATAACAAAACTTTTCTTCCTATCAAATTGAGTGTATGGTTATCTTGTAAAATCTTGTAAAAATCTTGTTAATACGTGTATACATACATGATTAATTTTCTTTTTAAATCTTGTTTTTGTCTTCATAACTGCACTTGAGCAGGTTAGATTAATTATTACGAGTCGAATAAAAATGCAACTCTCTGGACTAAAATTATTAAAAAAGAAGTTTTACTTCTAAAGAATAATGCCTCTCCTTTAAATGTGAATAAGAATACTCATTCGACGTATATATAGCTTTATTTCCCTTCTTAAATCAGTAAGTTACGAGTCCCGTCCAGATGTCTCTAATATACCCAGACATCAAACCCCGAACTTCCTTTCTTCTCCGTCACCCGAAGTGAAAATTTCCAAGTAAAATCATCCTCGGCTTGCAAGTCCTCGACTTTCCCAGTAGCTCGGCAAGATACACACCCAGAGACAGATGAATCGAGTGCTATAGATAAATATTCATTACTCACAAAACAAATTTGATAGTTGAATATTGCTCATTTTATAGTTGAATATTTACTATTTTTATATCAGTCATGCAATTTGTAATCTTTCATAGTTGCAATTTGTAACCTTCACAGTTGACGGTATGTTGCACAAACAAAAGAATGAAAATTTGATCATTTAACAAGGGTAACTATAATGATAAACGACAATGACAAACACGAAACAAGTCTTCCAAGAACCGAGTGATCAAACGCATTACTCTATTTCTCTCCCTCTGCGTTGAGAAATCACGCACGAACGGATGATATTTGAAAGCTGACAATGATGTCGTGTTGATTGTGTCAGTTGGTTATAGAGTGTTGCGTTGCGAGTAAGCTGTGCTAATGTTGAACGAGCTACACAGCGCCTCGTGCTAAATCCGCGGGGATATATATATCTAAGGGCCGTATCTCCACCCTAACACGGCGCAGCTGGCTCAGGTTGTGCTGGAAGAGGCTCGTCGCAATTACTCAGGGATTTCAGATAGTTGAGTATTTTGTACGCATTTGCAGGTGGCCAGAAGAGCATTTCCTGCTGCCGAGTGTACTCCCTCGAGAGAACGCGCGAGAGACACGCACCGCCGCCGAGGATTAAAAGAGTGATATAGCGGCCCGTGAATCGAGCATATACGGTGGAAAGAAAGAGTTAGCTTTGGGCTGTGTGGCGCCTCGGGTGCTAGTATATATCGCGGGCGCGCGGATTAATCCCCGGCATGAGCGAGAGGAGAGGATTTATCAAGCGCGGATCGGCCGGCGGAGATAAGCCCGTGTCCGTATACGGCAGCTGAATCTCTCCGCGAAGGTCGCTCGCTCGCGCTGCGCTTGCCATTCATACATCAGCTGGCGCGACTTTGACTAATGGCCCCCTCGGCAGCTCGCGAGTGAGAGAAACTATCGCGGCTGCTCAATCGAATTGCCGCTCGTTCTCCGGATATATACGTATATGCTAATCTGTGTAGCTGGTCGGGAAGCGGGCGACGACCGGCCGCTAAAAGGATCGACCTTCGCGACTCGACTACACCAAAAATACACCAGACTCTGCGCTCAAAGAAACTCGCGCGCGTGTGCGAGTGTGCAAACACGCGAGGAGATCGCCGGGCTGTGGGAAAAAGACGTCGGCCGGAAGCCGCCCGGCCTAGCGTGAATCGGCTCGCGGCCTGTCTCCGGCGCCCCGAACAGGTGCGCGCGCGCCTTCTTTCCGGCGTGTGTACGACACAGAGGCAACCGTTAATTACCCAGGATTTTTCCACAATGGCAAATTTTCCCATGTCCCGCGCGCAACTCGAAAATCTATACAACGGTCCGCCGCGCGCAGACACACGTACACCCGCGACTCGAGTTTTTCCTCCGCGTGCATTCGAACGGTCGCGATTAGCATGATATACACACTGCAGCAGCAGCGAACGCGGCGGCCAATTAGATGAGCTCGGAGATACGCGCACGAATTAGTCCGTGCACGGATCGCCCCCCGCGCAATTTGCCTCCGCGTTATAAGAAGTTTGCGCACGGACTGCACTTTCTCTCGCCCTGCGCTCGTGTGTATGTGCGCACTCGAGAGAGAGAGAGAGAGATTTGTTTACCCGCGGCTAGGCGGGGGAGACGAAGTGTGTGTATATATGAGTTTCGCTAGCCCGCGACATAATTGGCCGAGTGTGTGTGCGGTGCTCGGACAAGCGGTAATCTTTTTACTTCCGAAATTTCAAAGGGAAATCCGCGCTCGTGTCTGTATAGCGACGACATAGTCCCGCGCCGTATGTACCGCCAAGCGTGATTACACCCATTACATATTTCCATGTACTTACTACCGAGGCTGCTGCTGCTGCCGGTGCCGATCGTGCGAGCAGCTTATGTGAGTGTACGTGTAAACGCCGCTTTCCAACTGCACCAGCCTCCCCACGAGAGCTTCGTATATCAGATCAATTTACATTCATTTGTCGGAATTAATTAGGAGCTTGATTCACTCGAGCTCCCTTGTCTCTTGTGTGTATACCGATTTGCATGGCGGATCCGCAAAAAATTAGCCACCAAACGCTGTGGCTGTGTATTCGTGCGCTTGCAACATTATATAGCTTGTGTATATGCCTCTCGCACGAATTGTACACCACTTGTACGACTCGTCGTGAAAAAATCGAGGGCCATCGGGATTCGTATATGTATACGCGCAGCGCGAGGGTATCGCCGTGTTTGGGTGGAGTTGCGAATTGAACGGCATTGCTGGAATATCAGCGCGCAGCTTGACTTGGACGAGTTGCATCGCACTCGAGGCTGATGGACACCATTATTGGAGTTGCGCTATTCAAACGGCACAAGTCTTTGACGAAGTCCGCCAGACTTTTGACTTTTGACTTACGTATTTTATTTACCAGGTTGAATTCCTCGGAGGGCACAAACCCTCTATGAAGTCCCGATTATGAAATGTTATAGAAAACTTATAAACTACTTGCTGACTGCTCGAATCTAAGAAAAATCAGCTAGTGCTGTATATTAATAAAATTATATCTTCCTATATTTTGCCACGAGTATATGGATGGATTACAAACCAAATATTACGTGTAATTAAAATATTTTCATCAAAATTTTAAATTGTATGAATGTATTTATCACTCATTGTTTCCATCATTTTTCACAGTATAAAGGTTTCATTCCCCGTTCTGGATTGGATGAATTGCATGTTCGACTCGTTGGCAAAGTCAAAAGATGAATAATAAATTTTATCGGGCTTGGTGGGCTACCCCAAAGTGATATTGAAGAGAAAAAAAAGACGGGAACGTGGAAATTTTTTTCTCGCAATATCACTTTGGGATAGTCCACCAAGCCCGGTAGAATTCATTATTCTGCGTTTGAAACTTGCGGACGTTGAAGAATAATTATTTGTCAAAAGATTCACCGACTATTATCGCGAGACTCACGGTGTCGCGCGCAAAGTAAATTGAATCGTCCTCGGAGGAGGGATTAGGTAGATATTCGAATGAATTCCCTCGGTTGGGGCTCGGCATTTGTCTGGACTCAAGAGAGACAGAGAAAAAGACACAGAGAGAGAAAATGAAGCGGAGAGGGAAGGAGACACGTGGCCACGCGGCAGAGCGTGAGCGACGATCCGCGGAGCTGTTGATGTTGGGCGCGCACGCATTAATCCCGCGCGCGAGCGTTTGTCAAGCGCGCGCGGCCGCGAACCAGAGCGCAGCTATACATATACTCACGCCGAGCGATGCCTCCGTAATAAATCCGCAGAGACGCGGTTTCACCTCTCGGCCGTGGCAAAACGAGAGGGAAAATTCATAAATCCACTTAGCTTGTTGCCTTGGCTTGTCTCGGTGTCCGGCGTTGCCGCCGCGCCACCCGACCAATTTCAAACTGCCCCACTCGCGGCGCGCTCGTGTATATACATAAGCTACCACAGCAGATTCTAATCACGCTGGAATTCCAAAATGAATACACATCTGCCTTTCCGCTCTCTTATATATACACTTTCAACGTTTTATTCCCTCTCTGTCTCTCTCTCGCACCGAGCGCATACACTGCAGTGCGCGTCTCTCTTTCTCTTCGCTTTACCATTCCATGAATCTTTCAGGCGACTACTTACAAGCGAGTACAGCGACGCGCTTTTTATCGAGCGATATTGTGGGAACGGATTTATACACCCGGCGCTACGTCTCATTTTCTCCCGCGAAATTCTCTCATTGCGAATTCAAATGATACACCGCGCGGCGGCGTGTATGGCCGTAACGAATCGCTACCGCTGCCGCTCGAAATTTTTATCGATCGCACCGGCGCAGTGTTTTCTCTTCGAGCGTTGCAACGTTTATGTACGCTTCGCGAGAATTATTTTCAATTTTCCGAACGTGAGATTCGAAAGAAGAAAATCTCCCGTCGATTCGTCAAACGAAACGAATTTTTTCCCAGGTCGTCCTCGCGCGCATATATATACAAATCAAGTTGACGATCGAGGAAAACGCGAAGGGATTCTCTCGCCATCGATCTTGGCTTTGTATTCAGACGAGGAGTTTCTCGATAAATTTAGAACCTCGTGTGAATTTGACGACGTATGCCGAGGTATAACAATCCAAGCGTCGCGTGTCTCCCCCGAGGACGAGCTTCGCTCGCTGCTGCACACCGTGAAAGGGTCGACAAAAATTCGATAGCGTCCATTAAAAGTGATTTTCCCCCGCGGATCCGCGAGATCGAATGTCGAGGTTTTCCCGGCTGCTCGTTTATCTCGCGGAGCGAGCGCGACTTGACAGCAGCCGGTGTGCTTGCAGCCAAGCGGAGAGCTCGCGAGCGAGAAGTGACGCGCGCGGAGGAGCTGGCCCGGCCGCGAGTGTCTATTAAATCACCCGCGGCTCGCAGCGTCGCTTCGTTAGCAAATATATTTATTCGAAAATGATTGGCAAAAATCACCGGCGCGACGATATGAGGATTGGCAATTATATATCGATCGTGTGCTGGCGCACGCCCCGTCGTCCTCGATTGGGGGGCTTTGATCGAGAAAAAAAACGCTCTTTTGAGGGAGTAGACTTGAAAGCTCAGCAAATAGATGAGTCCGAGATAGCTGACCGTGAAATTTAAGATTTTTCCTTGTCGTGTATTGGCGTATTTGTGAAAACGAATTTTCCCGTTAGGTTCTGAAGTAGCTCAGGAATACTGCTGACGAATATAGACAGAAAAAAAACGGCAGCCGTGTATCGTGAAAAAGTTGCAGCCGAACGCTTATGGGATGAAAATTGTTACTTCTCTCTGCTGTCGTACCTTGTCCTTGAGTTTTGGACGTCAATAATCATTAGTTCCTCGTTCGCCTCATTTTGCAGTTATTACATAACGCATTTGAAAATCTATAGTTTTATCGTCAACTAGAGAGATTAAGCTTAGAGAAAAAGAGTTATCTAGCCCTGAGTGGATATCGATGGAAGAGTGTCTAAAGGAGGAATTTGAGTTGTACATAGCCATGACACTCGCACAAAAATCGAATTTCAGCAAATCGAGAAGTGAATGTCAGAACCTGAACTATATGGAAAATGAACAATTTCGCTCGAATAACATCGATAATCCATCTATAGTCTTTAGAAAAAAAACTATTCTCGTCATATATATCATTACCAACCGACGAATGAACTTTCGACATTCGACGCGAAGATTGAGACGGTAATCACTGCGGACTCTTGACAATTGTTCGGTACGAACGCCCCTCTTACTCCTATATAGTGGGAATCTCCTTGTCACAGCAAGACAAGCCGATTTTTCTCCTTGGATCAAGATTCGAGCGAGGACAGGGAAATATACAGGGACGAGCCAACAGCGCACGGGATATAATTTGAATATGGCTTCCTGGATGACTTCGCATCGCTGGGATGTATAGTTATACACAGTTATATACACACTATATACGACTTTCATGCGCGACGATTACCGAGGCCCTTGATCCACCTCGCGTGCTACGTATTTTCGTGTGTTGCGCGCGTTCATACAGACATACAAGATCGGGGGCCCCCGTGTAAATCAAACACATGTGTGTATACGTGTGATCGGCTCGGATCGGCCTACAAAAGGGGCGCTCTCGCGCTCGCGCCAACATATATAATGCGCGCTCGAGCTGTCTTATCTTCGTAGGCCATCGTACTCCCGCGGCGGCAACTTCTCTTTCTTTGCCGCGCGCGCACCGAGAGCCGCTCTTTCCCTTTCTCATTTGCATGGCTCCTCTCATACACACACACCATATTGTTTACTCTCGCCCGAGCGAAATATGCTCCGGTATACCCGTGTGTGTGTGTAATAACGCGCGGATCGTCGCGGCGGCGGCGGCTGTGTTTTCCTATATGTAAATCCGCTCGCGGATAAATTCGTGAGCGCTCGGGCGGCGGGGCAGATTGATCTGGGTAAAAATCCGATGGCAAAATTATCCGCGGGACTTTCGAGTTTGATTGATGGCTGCGAGTTTCCCACACGTATATATACACTCGCACGCAAATGTATGTGCATATATACGAGCCTCGGCCAGAATTGATCCGCTAAGGAAATCCATTCACTTTTAGATCGGCCGAGCGGAAGAATTAGTCGACGCGTGTGTGTGCTCGCGCGCGTGTGCGTATATACGTATACCAGACACGAGCGAATCAAGGAATGACACGTATATCCGTGTATATGCTCGCTGGGCAAAATTAATAACCCAATCTCAACTGTGCGCCGAGATAATTCATAATCTGATCGGGTCCTGGGAAATAATGGTTCAAACGCGAATCACTTGGATTGAGATGTTTCTTAGATATACATGTATATATAACTTGGCTCTGTTTAGAGAGGGGGTCTGCCCCTTCGATTGTAACATTTGAAGGGGAAAAAAAGGAAAAGACCGACGCGATCGCGTTTGTGAAACGTTCCTCTCTCTCTCTCGGATCAGCGTGATTTCATCAAAGCCAATTCGAACTCTCGGCTATTATAGTGTAGATTTGGATAGGCACGTTTTGCAAAGCGCACTTATCAACGCGTCGATAATTCAAAGTTTCGATGCACGGCGAACAAAGGCGGTAAGCGCGCATAGATACAGATGACGAATCACGGAGATTCGCGAAAACTCGCTACATATAAACACAGTCGCGCAGTCATTATCCGCGGCTCTTTTTATCAGTCTTTGGGTCAGAATATGACTCTATCAAACATCGCTAACGCCCCGTGTAATCCAATTACTTCGCGGCCGTCTCGAGACGGGAAAACCAAGCGTAGCGTTTTCCCCCTTTGGACAAAAGTAATTCGCGTGCAAATTGAAAAGAGCACACGCGAGCGAGCGAGCGCACTTTTTTTTCTTTCTTTCTTTCCGCTCGCGCTCGGCTGAGAATCGAGATGGGTATCGGTGTTTGGACTTGCGCTCGCGCGCGATCTATTAACCGAGCCAGCCCGGTATGACGGTGAATAACGCGAGGTCGTTGCTGCATGCAGCCGAGCAGATCTTTCCCAGCCGCACACACACACACACTTCCTTCTGTCACTTTCGTTACGCTCGCGTATGAAAGTAGCAGCGTGTGACGCGCTCGGGTCGTTGATACGAGACCTACGTCGTGTCTATGTGTGTTTACCCATGGATATATGTATATGTATACACCGAGAGCGATTGATCGATCGAGCGAGGCGCCAAGTAAAAAACGAAAGATTTCTAGTTGCGAACGCGCGTTGCGTATTTAGTTTGCTCTACAAACCCATTCGCCGGCCGAGGGAATTTGCTCTAGAATCAATTAGATAAGCTCGACACTCGTTTTTAATTTCATTGATTCGCCAATCTAGTGAATCCAAGCGTTTTCCTGGCGACGCGCTTCCCTCGAGATCCTTTATCCCCACTGCGAGTGAAAAACAAATTATTAATGATGCGTGGAAAGTTATGCGTAGAGATGGACATTATCTAAAGCATATAGTTTTCTATATGCTCTTTGTATTTATGCCTCGTAAACGTTTGGGATATTTATATAAGACGATTGAACCTTAGATAATTTATGCACGTCCAAGTGTTGACCAGACGTTGAAAAGTCATATAGACAAGGCGCATGGACTGAACGTGAAAAATGTATTGATCGAGATACATTAATATTCCTCAACGACTACTGAGAACTCGAGAAATTATTCCCGTTCAATGTTCATTTTCACTGTATCTTTGAATATTCAACAAACTTTGCAAGGCGCATAGAAAACTCGCCTCGATTATGCCCAGATAATCAATCAGTCCATTTCTAGGCATAATTTCCTACTTTCAATTTAGGCATAATTTTCGTTCGAATGTTCGTCAGTCCAAACTACGTTGAATCTGAACATTTGGTATACTTCTTTGATTTGTCGTCATATTGGAGATGTGATATTTCCAACGGTACATACGTTTGTTGATTCATAGAATCATCTTTCGTATACATAAGCGCGTCGAGGCCTTTTTTCCTCACACCGTTAGGAAAGTGAAATACTGATCGATATATGCCAGAAACTGTATTTCGTATTGTAATCGTCCAGTCAGTCTTCTCCGGTATAAAGCTATTTGTATTGAACCACTGACAACACACTCTTTCATCTTTCTCCTTGCCGTATACGCTTGCCCGTACGGTCTACATTCTATTGAACTGATCGACGGGCCTGTTCTCGGACAGAACTTAATTTTAACCCTTCATAAACTGATTTTATCAGCATCGATCCGAAGTATTGCATTTTCAGTTGACTCTCAATAATCAATCCAACTTGTTCATGTGTCTCGCTACATATTTTGCAATCAAGACCATGTCAAGATTTTCAACAAAACCTTTTTCCCCGTCATTACAATGACATGATAAATTTATAACTATGTGCGTGTGTTTGTGTATGGTAAATCATGAGTGGTATATCCATACGTTTACACATGGCATAATGTTATGTATATAGGAAGTACTCTATAAAACGTTTCGTCTTAGATCCGCCAGAATATTCGTACGCAATATTTTCAATACTTTCAAATAAGACTTCAACGCACTCCTCGTTGCAGAAGCTTCTCGCTTCACTTTGGCTGGCCCCAAGAATCGCTCTACATAAAAAATCAAACCCAAACCTCTTCCGTAGTTATACATCTTCCGTCAGTGAACAAATGCTTTTCCCGCAAAACATCGGCAAATAGACGATGGAGAGAGAGAAAAATCGCGTCGATTAGAAAAATTCAATTTCATCCCATGACTCGAGGTTGAGACGCTCGGGCGCGCTAGTTCCAGCGTGTCAGCGCCAGTTATGCTTATCACGAGGATAAATAACGAGGCAACCTAAATCAATCGGAGAACAAATTAATATCGCGGCTCGAGGTGAACGAATGCGGATAGCGAAAATTGATCTTGAGCTCAAACCGGCAATACGTATAATTACCACGTATAAATACACACACACGCGCGAGAAAACGTAGGAAACTATAGTTTTCACCGGTCGAGTTACGCGTCTGCGTCAGAGCCGAGTGATTTCGATAATGTCTCGGCCGGGCGGAGTTATTATAATTCAATTTGCCTTATAGGCGTCGCGAGTCCCGCTAGTATATATAACTGGAGCTGCAGTAAAATCGCTCGACATGATCGAGGCAGTGTGCGTACACATACGCGGGCATATATAGCGCGCGTGAAAATTACAGACACGAGCGTCTCGTCGCGCGGATGGCTTCATTAGCGCAGGGATTCGCGGCGCATCGTTACTTTCTACGTAATATACTCGCGCGCGCGCGCGACTCGGGCTGGATTTGATATAAAAGTCACTTCACGGGGGATATATCGAGGAGATGCCCTGGCGCGTGTACATAAATAAAGCCGCTTAATGCGCCGGGTTGCCTCGTTTTCTTCGCTCCCGTTGGCGATTTTTCCGCGCTCGGGACGATTTTCAGCGATACGACCAGCAGCAGCCGTACGAAACGAGATCCATTCGCGTCGCGGCGGCGGCGGTGGGGAGTTAGCTCCGTATACGACTGTTGACTCTGGCGTATACGTATCGGTTTGTCATTACGGCTCCATCCGGCTTTTTGTCGACTCATCGTTCCGCGTGAAAGCACAATTGCCGCCGCCGCTACTCGCCAGCTCCATTCATCCGACAGGCGGGGTAATCTTCCTCGAGTTAGGCAGATTTTTCTCGACTCCCGGACAATGGATGTATGTTACGCGCGTCTTGATCATACGGCTGCTGGGGATTGACGTGTTAGATTCGGGGCGCCGTTATTGCCGTCTAATTCACGCGCCGTTGACGAATCAATAGGTTTAGGAGTCGGGCCGCGGACTAACAGGTTCTCCAATCGACTCTTTCGTATTGGTCTGCCATCGTTACGCCTTGCGCGCGCTCGTATATACATATACTCATGCTCTCGTTAACCGTCGTCCCATCCAGCTTCACTTTGTACCAGCTCGAGCGCGCTCAATTAATATCGGCCGTCTGGGAGGATTTAAAAGCCGCTAATGAGGCAAGTAGGTGAAGGATTATATTTTATCGATCCCGCGCGCGTCGGCTTTGCAACGCTCAACTTGCGAAATTCACTCGAGACGTTGGCGGGGGGGGGGGGGAGTTTCACTTCCTCGGCCAAGATTCCCCTTGCTCGAGAATTTTCCTTCCTCGAAAAAAAGCGACGCGAAGCGGCTCCTCTTGCGGTGACTTGATTGGTTTGGACAGCTAATAACGTGACGCGCGAGTGTAACACACCAGATGCAGCGATAGAGAGAAAAACACGGAGCACTGATGGGAGCCAGGGCTATACCAGTCGAAGAAGGAATGGGTGAGTATAGTCAGTTTTGTCGCGACAACCAGAGGATAATGAGTTTTGAGGCTCTAACGATGGGAACCTATTCCCGAGAGCTCAATAAAATATGAATGCATTCTCTAAGCTTCTAATAATTGAAAACAACTGGTCATTTATAAAAGTTGCACTTAAGTGCAAATCAGTCAATTGACTAATGGATAATGATGGATGTTCGCTCAAAAACGAGTGAAATATTAATTTTTCTGGACAGTCGATTTCTTCTATACCAGTAAATAGTGACATTCCACTGATCGTGTGACCAGCCGACACTCGCGCATTCGAAAGCCCGCGCACGCCCACAAAGTTTCACGACAAATATTAATACCCAAATGGCACGCGTTAACAATGACAAACGAACAGCGAGTCGAGCTGAGCAGGACCGGGTTGTCGAACACAATCCGATATCTCGGGAACAACTTGTAAGCTCGAGAGCGGCAAGCATGTAGGAGCCGGGGGGGGAGCATGGGGCCCACTCTCCTCTGTCAGTCAGTCAGCCCGTGCGCGCGCGCGTGTGGTTTATTACACGCGAAAACTGGCCCTATATCTCGGACTCGTTTCGTTAGTTTGCGCGAGAGTGAAACATTGCTCTATTAGTCCTGTCCGCGAGAGCCCGACCCATTACGTCGATATACGAATCCCGACTTTTTCCTTTCGGTAGCTCCTACAATATCACAGGCGACTACGAGAATAGAAAAAAAGAAAAAAGTCGAAACGAAACGAATCGTACGTATCCGTACGGGATTCCGAGCTCACCCACTTTTCTTTTATCCGTCGACAGCGAACGGAGAATTACTCGGTATAGGTGGGAAAGCCCTGGGATATAATGCGAAATACGAAAGTGCGCTGGAGGATAAATAGCGAGCGAGAGATGGGTTTATATATGTATAGCGGGCGGGAAAGCGCGCGCGCGCACCGACTAATTGAGCCTGAAAAATCGCGCGCTCATCTACGTATAGACGGAGCGATCGTGTATGCGCTACCCACAGGTGTTATCGAGGGAAACGACGGCGGCGCGACTAATGAAGGCATATCGCGACTCGAAGGCTGTACCACACCAACTGCTCGCAGTTTCTAATTCGAGATCGAAGTAAACGCGCAGCGGAGCGTCGCGCCGCGTTAGTTGCGCAAACCTTCGGCTCGCGGCTGCATATCGGCCGCCTGTGTATATGATGTAGATACACATCGAGTTGCATAACTGCAGCAGCGCACGAAACACGAAACACTCGCTGTATGTACCATCGAGTTTTTTTCATATCTCCGCGACTTTGGCCTCCAGCCGACCGACGCACTTGGCGCTTTTTACCAGGATACACTTGCGCCTAGTTGGCAATTTATCCTTCGTGTGTTACGGTAATCGCTTCGGGCGCGCGAAATCGCGCATCCACTTTGCCGTGCACACTAGGCGAAAACGATTCGCCGATTCGAGTATGAAATATCATACTCGATCTAAGATCCGACGAGTTCGGGCACGATCCAATTAATTGAAATAAAAACTCGTATTAAATCGTGTATTTATCGTATTGAATTTCAGGAAGAGACCCGAGTACGTAAATTTAGAGTAATCATGTTCTTATTGGTTGATTTTTATTTTTTTTTCTTTGAAATACACACATAAAAAATAGAGTATTATTTTGGATATCAATCCTCATTAAGTAAGAATATAATGCAATCTGTGTGTATATTTCTCCATTACTTGAACTATTTTTCTCGTATTATACCATTTACAAAATACCACAGCCTTCCACTTGAAAATAATAGCATCTACTATATTGTGAGTATGCAGTTTGACAGCACGGGGTAAAAAATACTTTCATCGCCCGGTTTAGAAAAAATTAATAATTCTTCACAACAAACCAAAATATTAAAAAATTCACAGTGAAATCATATATTTCATCACTCTAAGTAATCTTTACTAGAATTGAGTAGAAAATTTAGTGAAACTAAAGAAATTTGTCTTATTTTCACTTCACCCAAGTACAACAGATTCTAAAAATATTTATAATAAATCGTTTTTCGCGTAAAAGGGCACTTCTCACCCGGACGTTCGAGCAATTACGTACTCTACGGCAGGGTGCAAACTCGCATCGGTTTTAGCATGAAGCGATTCATACATATAGACGGGGCTTACAGATATCGGCGAGCGAATCGGCTCGTCATCGGCGTGTATATATCGGCTGTATAGAGCCGGGCGCGCAGGTGTCGATCGCGCGGCAGCTCGTAAACATCGCGTTTATGCTAAGTGCGCGAGCGACTCGCTCGTTGCAGCATCCAATTGCGCGCGGCCGCGGTGACGTTCCTTTTGTATAATATATGTACACCAGCCAGGACTTACGGCTATCGGGATCAGTGCGCGAGCCGCGGCGTTTTGTGCGGCTCTCGCTGCAGATCTGGATTGCCTTCCCAAGGCAGCTCGAGCTCGTTCCCCGCGGATCGCTGTACACACACACACACACTTACACACACACACACACACACACATACTCATGTATATCTAATTCGAACGTATGCGCATATAATGCATAAGAATCGAGCTTTCCGCGTGGAGATGGCGGCCTTCTCAAGTATACACCGGCAGCCGAATGGATTATATTATTCGCGAAGCGAGGCTGAATCGATTTCGATTTCGCGCGATCGCAATATTTCAGATTTCCGCGGGCCGATCGACCAGTGCGTTTTCATGCGCGCGGCTAATTTGAAATTAGATGCAACATATATTATATACGCGAGTGCACGTATAAGCTATCCGGCTCGTTCGCAATAACAGCCGCAATTTATCGAATTGATTTTGCCCCTGGCAACGAGCCGATTCTGATCGTCCTGTATACGCGCGTGTGCGTGCGTATACTCATCCCATTCGAACGTGTGGATAATCCTCGACGCGCGTATGAAAATCTTCCCGTCGAGAAAAATCACGAGGCTGAAATGAAAGTTGGGATTGGCTCTCGCGGCGGAGCTTGACAAGCGCCTGTACATCGGGGGCAGATTTGTCGTGAGAACTGACAAAAACAATATACTTCGTCCGACGCATTCGCGTGAAATAAGACGCGGATAGATGCGAAAGTAGAGCGTACGAATTTATAAAATCCCCATGTGCGATATGTATTTAAATGGTCGATATGACATGTATCAGTGTCAGTACGCATCACTCCTATCCTGTAAAGGAGATAAGAAGTTTGATTAATCATTAGGAACAATCGAGGTCTACTCGCGGATGTTTTCCACAATCCATCGCCTTGAGGATGGCTGCGCGATGACGAGAGGAACGACGAGCGAACCGCGTTACGTAAGGACTTCTTGCGCCTCCGACACAACTGACTCGAGTTGACACTGCGAAACCTAAGCGCCGAGTTTTCGATGTACGTATCCTCGAGATCCTTGAGTGCGATTTCAGCGAGTCAATTTCCAACTGTGAATTCGAGCGTATATTTAATCATACGTAAATCCACGCGCGCGTGCGTCTACCGTCGAGTCATCGAAGAAACGCGTACGTATATAAAAATCATACAAAGTCGAAATACCCGAACGCGATATATCGGTGAACAAGTTGCGCGGGCGCTAAAACACGCGAGAGTATACGAGGGTAATTTTATCGATCTGGTCGAAACGGCGAACGGAATTCCCGAGCCGCACCAGGTCCCCGAGGCTCCGGCGCGCAGCAGGTTTCGCGGATTGCAGTAGGAGTGTATATGGAGCATTAGCACAATGTACGCATTGGCGCTCGGGTATTCCAGCGTGACGCCGTAGAAACAGATTAGACGGGAGCTGGGAGGGGGCAACGTTGGCATTGCAATGATTAGTTCGCAAGACGCTATAACTCACCGGAGTGGAAACTGCCTGACGCGTATAATGCCGTGTTCGCGTATATAGGTATACAGCGGCCGGAAACGGAGCGCGCGCGCCGCAAAAATCCCGCATAATACACCTGACGTGCGCAGGCCTTGTCTGCGTATACGCACGTATATATACCTATGCCTCGCAACGGTCTTTGAGAATAAGAAAAAAAAACGCGTCTATAATACGCTGGCGATCTCGTTCGACGGCTGCGCTCGCCGTTCGTCATCATAAATTTCAATTTCCCTCATTGAATACACGCGCGATCCATTGAAGCGTCGCCCCATCGGGGGACTCTGCCCTCCCTCCGTCCGTGTGCATCTATATATACATACATATTTGCCGCTGCGGCGAAAGAGTGCAGCAGCAGCAGCAGCGGGTTCGATTGTATATTATATTATACGCACACGTGTGCATGCCGCTGCCGAGAGGGGCCCCCCCGAACGTTAATGGAAAATCCCGATGCGTGTTTGCGCTGAATCGTCGAACGAGGTTGCGTGTATATATAATACGGGTGCTTGCGCGCCCACGACGGCAGCTCGCGCTCTGTTATGTCCCCCCCGAGCTCTCTCGCGGTACCGTAAATCATGCGCGAGCCAAACGGATAAGCGCGCGCGCGAAGCCGGGACATTAAGTCGATTAACATATGTACGCCTGGCCGCGCGCTCGGAAATCAATGCAAATTGAATGTCCCCGCGCGCGAGGCCGTGGAAGGACGCCGCGACGTTCTCTCCCGAGTGTCTCGCTCCGAACCAGTCGAAGCTTTTTTCCCCCCGACCGATCGTCGCCCAAAACACCAGCTCGATCGAGAATCGCCGGCGCGAGTACACCACATTACGTATATTTAGAACGGGAGGGAGGCGGAAGTCGATGCACCGGCCGGCTCCCTTAACACTCGGGATGATCGTTGCGCGCTTTTCGCCTCGCGGCCAATTCGTATATAATAAATCCACGGCGAAAACATAGCCGGAACGCGGCGATTTTCTCCCTCGTTTTTCTCGCCGGCGGCGCGCGCAGTAATACACATACGTGCACACCGCCGGCCGTACATATATACAGCTCGCTCGAGATATCTGCTTTTCCTCGCGCGAGCTTTTTCATCGGGCCGGCGCGTATATACACCGATATGATCGACCCTTTTTGCACCGAGCCCGTCTCGGAGGAGTAACGCGTCGTGAATCATCAACTCGTGGATGCGCGCGTGTGTATACGTTTGTATATATATATATCGAATCTGGTTGCGGGCGAGGACGGGGCGAGCGTAGGGCAGCGACGACAAAACGAATGATAAATCGAAGGAGCTCTCGAGTTACCGCGGCACCGGTGAAAGCCGCGGCACACACGATCCTGCAGCGCCGGCAGCCGGGTAAAAGTGCGGCCGGGCGAAAACGCGGATATGCGGAGAAGAAGGAAAAAAATGACGGAGAGAGAGAGAGAGGAATTTCGGGGAGGGGAGAAACCGCGAGACCAGAAGGGTGCGCGAGCTGTAAGCAGGTGGATACGCGAACAGATGCGGATACACGCTGCAAAAACCGATCCTCTCGTATGGTAGTATGAAATTTTTAACTCTCGCTTCGCGGACTCGTCGTTTTGTCGTTAATCGAGTATTTATCCCGATGACCTTCGGTACGATTCCAAGTACTCGCAAATTGAGAGTTGACATTTCCTTATTAGATTATTTCCCTTCTTTTCCATTTGCGAAAACATACTAAGATAAGCCTTTCACGAAATATTTTTCGCTATTCGACATATGATCAGCTTCGATTTAAATAATATTTATCATAATGAAGTAAAAACACAATATGAGAATAATATATAATGTATTATGTGTGACATTTCTCCGATATATTTGTATAAGCTTCAATATTTGTATAATACTTCCGCTTGAAAATAATAGCACCTACCAATGTGGATTTGCAGTTTGACAGTGCGGGAAAAAAAATATTCCAAACATTCAAGTATACAACAAATTGATAAATTCACAGCGTTTACTGAGCAAGTTCGATTGCCATAGACATCAAATAGTGATAAAATGCATTTAAGTTGCAATTCTCGAAAGTTAGTACATGTGAATTTGTATTAAATCTGATGTAAATCAGATAAATTTGACTCTGAGTTATTTTTACTAGTGTTGAGTGCGAAAACTACTTAAACTGGCATTAATTTGGCTGTTTTATACTTCACTCGAGTACAAGTGGATTCAAAGTGAAGTGCGAAATTTTAAGAAATCGGTTTTAGTGTGCGGAGTACGAGCACCGCGGCCCGGGACGGACATACGACGGACGAAACAGGTTTGCACGTACAGCCGCTCACCGAGTCCCGGAAGGGCTACTGGCTCGCGACGAGGTGTTGCTCCGCTGCTGTAACACGTATATACGGCAGCGCCGGCCGCGATGTTAACGTCAAGCTCGCCGGCAAAATATTAATCCACTCTCGCGTGTCTGTGTAGACTCCCCGCTTCTGTCCAACTCGCTTGTCCCTCGCTAATTATACCGTAAATATATACACGCGGGTCTCACCTTGCGAGAGTGACTCCGCGTGCGGCGCGCTACGGCCATATAAGCATGGGAATAGAGCTTTCGTGATCGGAACCTATCCCAATAACTTGTTGATTTCACGCAATTCACCCGAGCTAACGTTGGCAAGTTCAGAACAACTTTTTTTTTCTAGACACTTTGGTCCACGCTGACAATAATAATTGGAAACGGGGTAACCGAGATTTGGCGGAAACCGGTGGTTTCCGAAAAATTTGTGACGAGCGAAAATCTCACTTTCGAATCAGACTTCGAGACCTGCATTTTCGTAGTCTACGAGTCGAAAAATATTCAATTTCAAAAATTCCTCCCCACAAATATCGAGTCTATAGGTACAGAATCTTCAGATTCTCTCCATAGCAACCTCTGCGGTGAAAGACGGAAACTTTCGATTCGACGTGTTAGACTCTGCATTCGTGTGCAGTGATCTTTTCACTAATACTTCCCAGTACAAAAACTGCATATACCAATGAAACTCACTGCAGAAACAACAATTTCTAATTTACATCTGATATAATTTATATTTGACTCGTAATGTCGAAATTGAACTGACTGATAGGTATTGCAAGATAATTATACTTTTATGTAAATCCACGCAGACTATCAACGGTTCTACCCCAAATTCAAATTAAGAGTATCCATCCATGTATCGGAGGGTCCAGCCGAGTGCCGTGTGCTTCCTCGAGCTCTAATTGATTGTTGCGCGTGTGCGTGTGTGCTCGCGTCTTTTTGCCGTGGCAGCTCGAGAAAGTGAGTCGGTGTAATAAGCGACTTTTAGAGCGACGCGCGAAATACGCTCGGTGGGGCCAGCCTTGCGCTTTCTCCAAAATCGTAGCTCGCACATGTGTATACTTTTCGCGGAGCCGAGCGTGAAAGTGGCGAGTTGACCGTCCGAATTTGGAATTTTGACGGGGACACACTCTGGGCTACACATCTGTGTGTGCACAGTGCTTTGACCCAGAGTCATCCGGAGAGATCGACACGTGTGTGCGCGCACGCCCGTCTTGGGGGAGAGTCGACTGGCAAACACTCGCCCTTCTCGTGGACGAGGGCCTCCCCTTTGGAAGCTTGCAGGCGCCACCCTCGAATCGTCCCAGCTCGTTTCGTGTGTACGGCTCCGCACACTTGCATGTGCTCTATACAAGATTACACACTGCGCGTGTGCCTCTCGCTGATGCTCGCTTCGTAACAAACTATACCGATCGAGCTGCTGTTCATGTTCACTTAGTATCATTTAAACCCAAATCGCGTGAATTTTCACTAACGAGCCTACTTGATGATTCAACTTCCATATCTCTTACACGTAACGCTAAAAACGGACGAGTTGTATTATTTCTTGTTTTTATTTGCCGTCTAGCTTTCACCGTTACTTATAATGTGACTGCGAGTAATTTGTTTCATTAACCTCTGTTTATCTACTCTATTTTGATTAGCCCAGTGTATTTTGGTGAAAATTTTTCCTGTACGTGTACCATCACATCCTGTGGCTTACAAGACCCTTCGAGTCCTTCGTCGCTAAGTCTCTTACAATCAATCATTCAACATAGGGATCAGATACATCTATGGCGTAAGGAGTAAGCGTATCAGCCTTCGCAGGATTAAGCAGCCTGGGTCGGCTTCTTCTTTTCGAGCTGTTTGTTGTTCAAGTTATCTTAGCTACGGTAGTTATAGGTTTGGCTATATTCGCAGGAGTTTCTTTCTACTGATCACAAGTACACATCCAGTGCAGGGTGGTCATCGTCACCAATTAGTTGTTCCTAGTTCCAGAAAGGTGTATTTTCCTGAATCCTTCCATACATTTCAGATACTCATCTTCGCAATTCCTATTTCCTTACTACCCCAAATACTCGCTCCTTTGTATCCTTCAAGCGCCTCCTTTAGGATCATTCCTTTGCCAATGATATGTGATAAGATTAGAAATGGTTTTGGTACACCTTGTTGTTCACCAGGCGCTTCTTCGTAAACTCTGTGAACTGCAATCACCAGAGATTGGACTGGTTATATTTCTCCCTTTCAATAATGATATAAATTAGTTGACCGATTCTTCTTCCGTTTAGTACCCACCTTTATTATATTATACCATAATAAGTAAATTGTAAATACTGCAACGTAATGTATATGTGAAAGAAATAATCCTGAATCTGAGCCTCTCTCTCTCTCTCTTTCCTAACATGACCTGCGGAACTTGCATGTCTGGGAGACTGAAAATGGTCCTTTGAGCAATCCCACCAAGACACAAGCCATACGACTGATCAAGGACGAGCCGATGGAGGATTTTTTCAAGATTATTAGGAAGAACGAGGGTGAGTGACCAAAGAATGCACAACCCTACAATTTTTCAGTGGAAAAGATGACCATATTAATCCGTACGTTGTTTTGGTGGTTAGGGTTGCCAATGTTACTGTTCAAAGAGTAAGCTCTTGGAATTTTTCATTGAAGAAGATGACCATAGATTCGGACGTTGGACGTTGGGTGATCACGGCTACCGACGATGGTTTTCCAAGGTTGAAGAATTTTAAGATGACTCTGGACCAGATTGTTCAAGTGGTTAGGGTAGCCGATAGGGATATTCTACAGGCTCGGTACTGCGAAATTTCAGAAGCGTACCATGATCAACTACGTTCGGATCCACGGTCAACACTCGAACATAATATTCCAGGAGCAGACCTTTTGTCAATTTGCTAGCTCATTAGAGTTTCTATCAATTCTAGCGCAATTCGCCTCTCAAACGAGAGTCTCAGCCATGTAGATATATCGTATCAAAATAGGCGAACGAGTGTTAGGCGGTCACACGAGTGCGTCGAATCGCATTTCACGAGTTGCATACGATATTTTATGTTATAAGTGATCCAAACGCGAATTTCACTCATCGAGATTTGAGTGCGTGAGATGCAATTTCACGCACTAGTGCGTGAAATATTTTACGCATCGGTTTCCGTGTGTGAAATATTTCACGCATCGATTTGAGTGCGTGAAATGCGATTTCACGCACTAGTGTGTGAAATATTTCACGCACGGAAACCGATGCGATTTCACGCACTAGTGTGTGAAATCGCATTTCACGCACGGAA